>LPNX010267162.1:618914-769735 GCA_001517045.1 Pseudotsuga menziesii
CTTGAGCCATGGAGTGAGGAGTACTACCCCAATACGCAAGCCGTCAGATAGCATTGGTGGCCGAGTGATTCCCTTGAACCGATAGGAAGCCGCACATACCTGGGGTCCATATCTATTTTCAGTTGCACAATCGTAGATTTCCTCTGTCCAGAACTGTTGTCGGTCAGTTTCACGCCGTTGCAGATCCATTTGTTGTCGATCACTTCTGCGCCATTGCAGATTCCACTGTTTTCGATCACTTTCGCGCCGTTGCAGATCCCTTCAAGTATAAAATTCTATTTTTCGGCCATATCTCCTTGGTTTCAACTCTGTTTTCCCTGAAACTTCACTGACACCTCTGCAATTTCATTCTGCATATTTCATTTCTGAAGACCCTATCCCAAATTCCACTTCTCAAGACCTGAAATCCCACATTTGTCTATTTTTAGGGTTTGCCATAACTCCTTCGATTTGCACCCAAACGCCTTCAAATTTTGCCACCGTATTCCTTTCCTCATTCTGCTTCTTTGTCCCTCTCTACCAAATTTTCTCATTCTTTCACCCCGCTCCTCAAATCCCCATTTTTTGCTTCCCTGTCCTTTCGACAGTGTCCAAAACTTACTCAAACCCAAATTACCCTTCCGATTTTTTCCCAAATCCAGATTTTCCTCTACTGAAACAGTTTTTGTTTTTGTTTTTCTACCCACTCCCCCCGAAAAAAATAAATAAATAAATAAATAAAAATAAAAATAAAATAAAAAAACACTCCTGGTTATGGTTGTCACCCGCACAGGGGCAAAAGCCATGAAGGAAGCACTTGCAGCCATTCAAGCCAAACTCCAGGAACTGGATGAAAAATTTCTCGATCTCCATCTTGAGCATTTAGCTATGAACACCAGACGACAGTACGAGTCTTCATCAGACAATGCGTTCTCTTCTTCCAGCAATTTTCGCGGTCCGAAGCTAGATTTTCCTCGCTTCAATGGTACTGATCCGACTGGATGGATCTATCGTGCAGAATAGTATTTCAGTCTTCATAATACTTTTGATGTCAACAAAGTTCCACTTGCCTCCTTTCATTTGGAACAGGAAGCTCTTCAATGGTATCGTTGGTACATCAAGGCTCATGAAGAGCCAAAATGGCCTGATTTTTGCCAGCTCCTTTTGCAACAATTTGGTCCTAGTGCTTTTAATGAATTCACAGGAGCTCTCACTAAACTTCACCAAATTGGCACTGTGAAAGAGTATCAAACTGAATTTGAGAAACTAGCTAATCACACTGAAGGATTACCTGATGACTTCTACCGGAGTTGTTTTATCAGTGGTCTAAAGGATGCAATTCGCTCTGAGGTCAAAATGTTCAGTCCCAACACAATGATGGAAGCCCTGGGGTTGGCTAAGTTGGCAGAAGACAAGATAGTAGCCCAACAGCGCTCCAATCCTCTTTTGTTCCCTTCCGAAATATGGGTTCTCAACGACCTCCCATTCCGCCAGCTCCTCGCTCACCTCCAATCAAGCATTTGTCTGAACCAGAGATGCAGGCACACAGAGAAAAAGGGCTTTGTTATAATTGTGATGAGAAATTCACTCGGGGACATCGATGTGTTCAACAAAAGCTCTATCTCTTGGATGTGGATTCTCCACCTGCCTCTGAAATTGGTGAAGAAGCTCACGATCCAATGGATGCTCCGGTTGACATTCAAGAGCCGCCTACTGACCCTCCATCTCAGGACGACCAGCCCGAGATATCCCTCCATGCTTTAGCTGGAGTCACTGCCCCCCAAACAATGCGGGTACGTGGTTACTTCAAGAAGCTTCCTCTTACCATACTCATTGATTCTGGCAGCACTCATAATTTCATTGACCCTCAGATCGCCAAACAAGCTGATTGTTTTATCCATCCTTGCTCCAACTTTGAAGTCATGGTTGCCAATGGGGGCACCTTACCTTGCAAAGGGAAGTGTCATAATGTGCGTATCTCTATGAGATATTATAACCTCTGCTCTGACATGTTTTCCTTGACCTTAGGCGGATGTGATGTGGTTTTGGGCGCTCAATGGCTGCGCACACTTGGCCCCATATTATGGGATTTTGCTAAACTTTGGATGCAGTTCTCCCCCGATGGACACCAACACACATTGAAAGGATTACAACCAGGGTCTCTCAGCATCATCAGTTCACATCGCATGGAAAAAATCCTTAAGAAGAGTTCCCATGGTGTCATCACTCAGCTCCATTCCATTCAAATGCAACCATCAGCGGCCCCCACTACTCCTTTGGATCTCCAACAAATTCTGGATCGATATACAGGTGTTTTTGCTAAACCAATGGGACTTCCACCTTCACGACCAAAGGACCATCGTATTCAGATCCTTACTGGAAGCATTCCTCCCAACATCAGGCCCTATCGCTACCCATTTCACCAAAAAACGAAGATTGAACTCCTCATTAGGGACTTCCTGAAGCAAGGTATTATTCGCCCAAGCACAAGTTCCTTTTCTTCACCAGTTCTTCTTGTCCATAAAAAATATGGGTCATGGCGCCTCTGCATTGACTTCCGAGCACTTAATCACCTCACCATCAAGGATAAGTTTCCAATTCCTGTTGTTGATGAGCTTCTTCATGAGCTTCATGGTGCTCAATTTTTCTCCAAGTTGGATCTTCGCTCTGGGTATCATCAAATTCGGGTTCATGAGGATGATATCCCTAAAACAACTTTCCGCACACATGATGGCCACTATGAGTTTTTGGTCATGCCCTTTGGTCTCACTAATGCTCCTTCCACATTCCAGGCCTTGATGAATAAAATATTTCGACCCTATTTACGGAAATTCATTCTGGTATTTTTTGATGATATCCTCATCTACAGTAAAACATGGGCTGAACATCTCCAGCATCTAGCTCTTGTAATGCAACTTTTCTCTGATCATCATCTCCATGCCAAAAATTCTAAATGTATTTTTGTCCAAAAGGAAGTTGAGTATCTCGGGCACATTATCTCAACACAAGGGGTTCGTGTGGATCCTGCCACAATCGCTACCATGAACAATTGGCCGCCTCCTAAGACACTCAAGAGACTTCGTGGTTTTTTGGGGTTGATTGGCTACTACCGCAACTTTGTCAAGGATTATGGGAAGATTGCAGCTCCATTAACTGCTCTGTTGAAAAAGGATGCTTTTACATGGACACATGTTACTGAGTGTGCATTTGACAAGCTGAAACAAGCTATGTGTACTACACCTGTTCTAGCTATGCCCAATTTTTCCAAGCCCTTCACTATTGAGAGTGATGCTTGCGGCAATGGACTTGGTGTTGTTCTCCTTCAAGATGAACACCCCATTGCGTTCACCATCAAATCCCTTTCCGGTAAGAATTTAGCTGCCTCTACATATGAGAAGAAAATGATGGCTATTTTGCATGCAGTACAAAAGTGGAAACCCTACCTCTTAGGGAATCATTTCTACATCAAGACTGATCACCAGAGTCTGAAATATTTCCTAGAATAGTGTGTATCCTCCCTAGCACAACAGAAATGGGTTAGCAAACTCATGGGTTATGACTATGAGATCACTTATAAGAAGGGTAGGGACAACATTGTGGCGGATGCCCCTTCTCGCACATTTGATGACCAAGGTTCTCTTTCTGCGATTTCTATGCCTGTTCCAAATTGGTTGCAATCGGTTCAACAGGGTTATGTCAATGACTCTTCATTATCTCAACTCATCCAACGCTTGGACAACAACCCTTCTGCTGTCCCACATTACTCTTGGGATGGTGCTTCACTGAGATACAAGGGTCGTTTGGTGCTTCCCCAGAACACAACTCTTCAACAAGCTATCCTCTATGAACTCCATGCTTCTTCGTCAGCTGGGCACTCTGGTTTTCTCAAAATGTATGAACGGGCACGGCACAACTTCTTTTGGCAGGGCATGAAAAGGACAATTCAACAGATGGTGGCTAAATGTGATACCTACTAGCGCAATAAGGGTGAAACAACACCCCTTCCGGGATTGCTCGAACCCTTGCCCATACCTACCTGGATATGGACAAATATTTCTATGGATTTCATTGAAGGGATCCCTAAGTCTAGAGGGAAGACTGTGATTTTGGTTGTGGTTGATCGCCTCTCCAAATATAGTCATTTTTGTGCTCTCAGCCATCCCTATACAGCCTCCTTCATTGCTCAAATTTTCCTGGACTAGATCTTTCGTCTTCATGGAATGCCTTCTTCCATTGTCTCGGATCGTGATGCGACTTTCACCAGTCATTTTTGGACAGAACTCTTTCACCACACTGGCACCAAACTGAAGATGAGTTCAGGTTATCACCCCCACACGGATGGTCAAACTGAAATTATCAATAAATGCTTGGAAACTTATCTTCGTTGCTTCTCCTCTGAGCAACAACATCAGTGGGAAAAGTGGCTCCCTCTCGCTGAATGGTGGTACAATACCTCTTACCACACTGCCTCTAAAATGACTCCACATGAAGTTGTTTATGGTCAGGCACCACTAGTTCTTCTTCCTTACACCCCCAGCAGTTCTCCAGTTCAGGCAGTTGACGCGGTCCTTCGAAACCGCAATGAGGTTCTTCGCATTTTGCGCGAAAATCTTCACATGGCAAGAAATCGCATGAAGCAACAAGCTGATCAGCACCATTCTGAGTGCACTTTTGAAGCCGATGACATGGTTTTTCTTCGTCTCCAGCCTTACAAGCAATCCTCCCTAAAACTCAAAGGGTGTCATAAGCTCGCTCCAAAGTTCTATGGGCCATATAGGATTCTTCAGAAGATTGGGTCTGTTGCTTATAAATTGGAACTTCCACCTTCTTCCCGCATTCATCCAGTATTTCATGTCTCTTGTCTGAAGAAAGTTCTTGGCACCAACATCAAAGGCCAAACTATTTTACCAGAACTAGATAATGAAGGATCCATCTTTTTGGAGCCAGAGGCTGTCCTCAATAAGTGCACTCGTCAGCTTCGCTCTCGCTCTATCACAGAGGTCTTAATTCAATGGCATGGCATGCAGCCCGAGGATGCTATGTGGGAACCACTCCTTCAGATTCAGCGACAATTTCCACATCTAAAGCTTTGAGGACAAAGCTTTTTCTAAGGGGGAGGGGATGTTAGGAACCCATGTCAATCCTTCTCTTTACCGTGTTAGTATATTGTTGTTGGACGCATATGCTTTGTAGGTCGTCCCATAGTAATTGTTGATCCATAGTTTGTGTTATTGTTGTTGGGCACATATGCTTTGTAAGCCACATGTAGTATTTGTTGATCCATAGTTTATATTGGCCCATGGTTTTGACCTATAGTATTGGCACCTATTTTTAGTATATAAGTGTGTTTTGAGGCCAAGGAAGGCACCATGAAGTTATTTTGTATTGAGCTTGCTCAAAGGAGGTTGCCCCCTCGAAGTGGCCTGCGATTAATATAAAAGTGATTTTGAGTTCTGCTGCTATATCGTGTATTTTGATTAATTATTTGCTGCAGGGTCCTCACAGAGATTCATTGAAGGATTATCCAAGGCTGCACATGCCATCACTTATTTGCAAAGGAAGGGGATAAATTTTGAATGGACATCAGGGTGTTAAGAAAGCTTCCAGTAGTTGAAGAATCTTCTCACAAGTGTACCAGTCTAGAAATTTGCAGACCCAGAAAAATATTTTGTGGTGTGTACTTATGCATGCGGTCAAGGATTGGAGGAGTTCTTATGCAAGACAGCCACTTAATATGTTATGAGTCAAGAAAGTTGAAGGAGCATGAGAAGAACTATGACACTCATGATCTGGACCTTGCAACCATAATACATGCTCTCAAGATGTGGAGGCATTACTTGATGGGAAGAATATTTGAGCTAAGGACATACCATTATGGTCTGAAGTATTTGTTTGATCACCATACTCCAAATGCTAGGAAAGCTAGATGGTTGGAGTTTTTATGTGATTTTTATTTTGAAATCAAAAACATAAAAGGAAAAGAGAATAAGGTAGTTGATGCACTCAGTAGGAAGGTGCAGGAAATGCATGTGGCATCTCTTAGTATTTTCCAGTGATATTTGAGACAGCAGATTGTTAATCATGTTGTTGAAGATGAATTGTATGTACAAGTCAAGGACAAGCTGCAGCAGCAAAGCATTGAGAAGAACTATGAGGGATATAAATTAGAAGAAGATGGACTCCTTACTTATAAGAACATAATTTATATTCCAAATGTAGCATATTTGAGGAGGGTTGTTATGGATGAGATCCCTCAAGCTCCATATTATGGGAACCTAGGATATCAGAAGACAATTGCTACAGCTAGAAAGAAGTAATTTTGGCTAGGAATGAAAATAGACATGGCTGAATATATTTCAAGGTGCATGAAATGTCAGCAGACGAAGATTGAGTTTCAACACCCAGCAGGTTTGTCACACCCTTTTCCAGTTCCAGAATGGAAATGGGAATTATTTCCATGTATTTTATTATAGTATTTCCAATGACTTGGAGACAACAAGATTCCATCATGGTTGTGGTGGACAAGTTGACAAAGGAAACACATTTTATACCGGTTAAGTCTATGCATAAGACCGATGAAATTGCAAAGATATTCATGAAGGAGATTTTCAAATTGCATGGATTGCCTAAGGGAATAGTCTCTAACAGAGATGTCAAGTTCACTTCCAAATTTTGGAAGGTATTGTTTGCGGATTTGGGTACAAATTTGAATTTCAGCACTGCTTACCATCCTCAAAATGATGGGAAGACCGATAGAGTTAACCAGGTGCTTGAAGACATGCTTCGCATGTATGTGATGGAAAAACCAACCAAGTGGGAAGATTATTTACACTTGGTAGAATTTGCATATAACAATGGGCAGCAAGCATCCTTGGGGATGAGTCCATATGAAGATTTGTATGGAAAGAGGTGTAGGACACCAGTGACTTGGGATAATCTAGTGAACAGGGTTGTTCTTGGTCTAGAATTGCTCAAGGAGATGGAGAAGGAGGTTGTAAATATTAGGAAGAATCTGAAAGCATCCCAAGACAGACAAAAAAGCTATGCAGATAAGCATAGGGTGAACAGAGAGTTCAATGTTGGGGATCATGTTTACCGCAAAGTGAGAGAAAAGAAGAGTTCCTTAAAGCTTGGAAGTTGTTCCAAGCTGTCATCTAGATACTGTGGGTCATTTGAATTTCTTGAAAGTGTTAGGATTATAATCCACCCTTGTCCAAATTTTTCATTATGTCTAAATCATGAGTCATGTCTAAATCGGGAGTCCTTTCAGTCTATTTTTAGTCACTAACACCATTGGGTCCACTTGGCCTAATTGGGGCACATACACCAGTTACTAAAGTGTGGGGAACACTAATTGAGGCCAACTTCCATTGATTTAACTTGCATGCATCAGTTTAGGAGCCTCCTAAATAAATCCCTACAAATTAGGAGCCACTGGGAGTGCATCCATCAGTTGAGTTCAGTTGGTGACTACTCAATATCAGTTAGGAGACAGTTACATTCAGTTCTATATCCCTACACTCAGTGCTATTCAGTTAGCACTACGATTGCATGGTTTCATGCAGGTGAGGCATATTTACTCACCTACCTTAGTCAGTTAGACTAGTCCACACTAAATTAGACACTTGAGTTTGGATTTTGAACTCCAATGAACTCCGATAATGGTTTAGACAAGGTCATTTAACCATTTAGACAAGTAGAGTCCAACCAATTCAAATTTCCTCACATGGATTCGAATTGCATGTGGATATTTATCCATTGTACTTAATTGTAATTAATCATATAGTTACTTTTGATTAATGAAAGCATTCATAGTTGCAAGCCATTTTTGCACTGTTTCATTCTTCAATTTATAAGAACATTGTATGATCTATCTTGTGAGTTGTGTGTTTGTTCACAAATCTATGTGCTCAATTTAATATGGTATCATAGCCTCGACAGGACAAGGCACTTCTCCTACTATAGATCCATACTTGGATCAAAAAACAAATTTGAGCAAATTTGCTCCTTTCGATACTGCACCAAAAGTGGAGAATTTACCACTTAATATACCAAATAAAGGAATTGTTGATCAATCTTGCTTGATCAACTATGTTGGGTCTGATGAAAATTCCAAAATTACAGACTTTCAACCATATTTTTTCTGTTTGATTGTCTGATTTATAGGTTTATTAGTCTCCTTCATTGCATTTGCTACAAGCAACTCAGTATCCTTCACTGCATTCGTTATGACAGCTCAGTCTCTCCCATTACATTCCAAATGACCCCTACAATGGAGCTTCTCACTCCTTTCAACTACCACCAATGGAAGGAGGAAATGGAGATGCATCTATGCTCCAAAATACTCTTCATAATCACAATGGAGATAGAGAGAGGTCCAATTCATTATGTTGACAAGGAAAAGTACTGGAATAGGCCTGATGAAGCATATGGATGCTTGTGCCTCTCAATATCTCAATATATTCTCTTCCACATCAATGGATTGAATACTCCCAAGGAGTTTTGGGACAATATTGCCTCCTTATTTGACAAGAAGGATGATCTAAGGATCTATCATATAGAGAATGAGCTGATTTCTCTTCATCCAGCAAATTTTGAAACACTAAATTACTTCTTCACCAAATTCAAGCATCTAGTGTTCCAATTGAAGCTATGCAAGGTTGAGAAGGAGGATGATCAAATCATCCTTGACATTCTCTCCAAACTTGGTGTAGACTATTCAATATTTGTATCAACATTTCATTTTGTGAAGCTTTCTACTCCAAACTGGAAGATGCCTACTCTTAACTACTTCATTGAATATCTCACTTAGGAGCATGACAAGCTTATCCAAATGGGGATAATTCGATCTTCCAGAGATTAAGCATTGGTTGTAGGAGGACCTAAGGTAGTGAATGATAAAGGGAAGCAAAAGGATGAGTCTCCTATAGAGAAAGAGCAGAAAAAAGAGCCTTCAGGTTCGAAGGGAAGCAAGAAGAATGGCAAAGGAAATACACTATGTTCTTACTATTGAAGGGGATTTCATCCAGAAATATCCTATATGAGAAGAACAATTGATGAGATGCATATTCTTCTGAAGAAACATAACATTACTGTACCTTCTAGCACAAGGAAGGTTGAACATAGATAAGAAACTAAAGAATATGAAGAGACATGACATGCACTGAAGGCTAGCTGCTTAACAGCACATACCTTCCTCATTGATTCTGGAGCTTCCAATCATATGGTTGCATCCATAGAACCATTCTCTTCTTTGGAGTATTTTGATGGTCCTAGTATTCAGATGGGAAATAACAGTAAAGTTCAATCCAAAGGGAAGGGCTCTATCAAACTTGAACATGGAAAGTTCAAATATGTGCTTTATGTTCCCTCCGTAGATGCAAACCTGTTATCTGTATACCAAATGGCTCATACTAGCTCTCCAAAGCGAGTCATCTTTGGTCCTGAATCAGTGGAGATCACAAATACCTCTACTGGGAACATCATAGTGAAGGGTGCTGCAAATCATGCCTCCAAGGCATATGAGTTCTCACACTTCATGCCATTTTCAGAACCACTGCACTCGCAGCAGCCACTTGCAAGGGAAGGTAAAAATATTTCATCTACTTCTTTTGCAGTTTCCACTAGTATTGCAGATCCAGCTGTATCAGTTTATGATATTAAGGTTCAAGGTGATTCAGATCCAGATCCAATCCCTACTTCCAAACTAGAAGCTAGGAAGATGACTAGAAATCCATTTGGCACTCATAAGCAAAATACCCTTGCGCTATGTCATGCAATCTTACCTCCTTCAGAGAGATGCAATAGACTTTTTGTAAGATGATACATGGAAAGGGCTTAGTCTCACTACATTTAGAAGAATAGAGTGGAGCATACACCTCTTCATCCAGCAAGAGGAAAAGGTTACATTCCTCCTTGCTTCCATCATCATTTTGGGAGAATATGGAGAAGTATACATGCCAAGACCCAAGATACATGTGCACAGAACATCATGCATGCTACTCCGCTACATCACAGAGATTGTAGCAACACATTTTCAAGTTTTTCAAAATTGAATCCTGATTCTATCTACTTAGTTAGGGGGGAGGCTTTTTTCCCATGTGATTTTTACCCCGGCTCCTTGTGTTGAGCAGTTACTTTACATTACTTGTTGTAATGGGTGACCTATGGTCTTAGTTACCAAGGCCCACAAATTCTCCAAGTTATTATTTAGGGGGGGTGTTAGGATTATAATCCCACCTTGTCCAATTTTGTCATTATGTCTAAATCAGGAGTCCTTTCAGTCTATTTTTAGTCACTAGCACCATTGTGTCCACTTGGCCTAATTGGGGCATATACGCCAGTTACTAAAGTGTGGGGAACACTAATTGAGGACAACTGCCACTGATTGCACTTGCATGCATCACTTTAGGAGCCTCCTAGATCAATCCCTACAAATTAGGAGCCACTGGGAGTGCTAATACCAACCTCCATCAGTTGATTTCAGTTGGTGACTAGTCAATCTCAGTTAGGAGTCAATTACATTCAATTCTAGTTCCCTACACTCAATTCTATTCAGTTAGCGCTAGGATTGCATGGTTGCATGCAGGTGAGGCACATTTACTCACCTACCTTAGTCAGTTAGGCTAGTCAACACTGAATTAGACACTTGAGTTTGGATTTTGAACTCCAATGAACTCTGATAATGATTTAGACAAGGTCAGTTCACCATTCAGTCAAGTAGAGTCCAACCAATTCGAATTTCCTCACATGGATTCGAATTGCATGTGGCTATTTATCCATTGTAATTCATTGTAATTAATTATCTAATTACTTTTTATTAATGAAACAATTCATAGCTGCAAGCCATTTTTGCACTATTCATTCTTCAATTGTTGAGTAAATTGTATGATCTATCTTGTGAGTTGTGTGTTGGTCCACAGACCTATGTGCTCAATTTAATAGAAAGAATAGGGCCAATTGCATATAGACTTGCATTGCCTACTAGCACTAGGGATCATAATGTTTTTAATATTTCTTTGCTTAATAGATATATACATGATCCTAACCATGTGATAAATTGGGATGTGATTCAGGTGGAACCCGAGGGAGAATTCCAAATCAATCCAATGTGCATTCTCAAGAAGAAGGTCACAATGCTCTGGAACCAAGCCATAGGGTAGGTAAAGGTGCAATGGGAGCACTATAATACTGAAGAGGATACATGGGAGATGGACGATGCCATGCGATTCGCACATCCATTTTTCTCCAATTCTACGGAGCACTAAGGGCGGTATCCGCGTAGCATTTTTGTTTAATTTTGTAAAGCACTGAGGACAGTGTTGTTGAAGGGGGAGGGGAATGTAACACCCTAGTTTTCACCCCGTTTGCATTAAATATATATGATGTAAATATTGTAATTAATCATGGTGTGGAGCTAAAGTAAAAATCCCCAGCATTGATTTATATTTTTATGTTTCGGCAATTACAATCAATGCCAATGGTATTTTGTACTAGCCGACACATTATAATTTTGGACATCATATAAATATGAAATTTAATTAAAAACCCACAACCAGCTATGTCAATGCAACAAATAATGAGATGGGGGCATGATTTCCTAAGGATAGGGGGGGGAATGTTTAACCTTGATATATTGGGGAAAATCCTTGTGTCAAAAGAAAACACCCAAAAGCATATGCCCATTCCCTCATGCATTCACGTTTTCATCTTCCCTCACATTTCGGGGAGTGGCGAGACATTTTTTTATGATCCATCCTTCACGTTTATAGTTTTTCCTCATGGTGCATGCCCAGTCCATCATCTGACTCTCACTGAAATGTTGTGGTCCATTCTAATCATTCTCTATTTTGTTCATGTGCGTTGTGCATTCATCCTGCTTGCAAAACCTTGTTTTGTTCTGGGTTGTTCTCTTGTTGTTACCATCCTCAGCCACGCAAAGGTTCAGGGTATCCTTTATTTGCTAAACAAATGAGCAGTGGAGATCACTCGATTTTATGAGTAGTGGAGATCACTCGATTTTATGAGAAAGAGTGGTCATATGTGGTTTCCTCAGTGTTGTTGTGCAATGGTCTCCTCTGTCACAGAGTTAGTGGAAGCCTATTTTGTTGTGTTGACATTGTGTTTTGTTGTGTTTGCATGTTTTTCCTTGGTCTGAACTGGTTTGGAGTGGGATTGGGTCTGAACTATCTTGATAAACCTCATGTAGGAAGGAACCTCACAAATAGATCTAGAGGGGCTGGTTTTCTTCTTTGCACACCCTCAACAACACTGGAATGGAAGTTGTAGCCTGAGGGACTGTGTAGCAGAGAAGGGGATTGTGTTGGGTGTGAATATTTTTTAGGATCCAAGCTGGATCTAGTGCAGGTGTCCATAGCTCAGTGGTTGAGCTCACTAGCTTAGAAGTTCAAGTTTTCTAGCTCCTTTGCATCCTGATAAACCCATCTGTTAGTTGGCTTAGCTGGTCCTTAATGTGAATGTTGGCTTAACTGATTGCAATCTGCTAAACCAAATAGTGAGATGGATTGGATGTGTGGCCTGCTAATCCCATCTGTTAGATGGCTTGGCTGAGTAGCTTGATAAACCCAACTGTTAGCTGGCTTGGCTGATTAGCCTGATAAACCTAGCAGTATATTGTCTTGTTTGTTTGCAGCATGATAAACCCAATTATGTTGGCTTGACTGAGTTTTGTTGTATCCTTGGCTATGTGTGAGCCTGCTAGTGTTCCTTATTCCTTGTGGGAATCATGCCCAGCTAGGGGGGTGGCACTGCTGCTAAGAGATTGATGAGCCCACTGGCCTATGTTTGGGTGGAACATTGCAGCGACGTAGCTGGTTGCAGGACAAACTTCTTTCAATATAAGTATTCTTATCAATGTTAATCTCTGCAATTGTATTTGCTTAATGAAATATGATGAACATGCCTAATGTGTTGAATTGATGAATTTCTTCCGTTGTATAATTGCAATTGTATGCATCTGTGTATGTTTTCTTTCAATGCATTTTTAAATTACGTTGTGAGGCTTAGATTGTGGGATTAGTGATGGCCTGAATGATCAAATATAACCAAGACTTCTATTAACAAGTTGAATTTTCTTCCGGAAATATTCCTTTCTGCAACTTGCGGAATGTGGGATGCGAGATGCGGAAACGTCCTTTTGCAAATTCTTTTCCCCGCGGATTTCCTTTCCAACTCTTCTTTTCACAACTTAAGGTATGTGGGATGTGGAATGCGGCTTCACAATCTATATTTCCGCAAATCTCCTTCTGCAACTCTCCTTTCTGCATGCGGGATGCAGGATGCGGCTTCACAATCTCTATTTCTGCAACTAATTATATCTGCAATGGTCTATTCCACATGCGAGATGCAAGATGCGAGATCGCAATTCCCATATCTTCCCTGATTCTACAAACTCAAGATTTCTGCATTGTTGATTCTTGCAGGTTGATTCTCAGCCATTGATATGTTTCCAGATGCAGAACAGATTGTGACCGTCAATTTTCGCCGTGATCTTTCTTCGTCGTTCAATATCCTCTGAGATATTTCTTCGTAGATCGTTGACTTGATCACTGACAGTATCAAATCTATGCTATTGGGAAGTTATAGAGTTTATACTCTGACTTGAATAGAGTGAACACAAGATGAATTCATGACTCTATAGATTTCTGCAAAAATTGGGAATCCATCAAAATACATAAAGAATTCAATGAACTTTGAGCTGGATGCTCCTGCAACAATAAGAGTGAGCAGTTATGGTTGCATTCTCTCTCTAGTGGATGGTAGGGGCGTGACACACATCATTTTCCTATTGCAATAATCTACAGAAATGTGCACCTACATACATATATAGGAAAGTATCCCTACAAAAATGTGCATCAATAGGCATATAAAAGAAAGAATCACTACATGATTCTGCACCTACATGCATCTACACGAAAGGAGTGCTTCAAAATAATTATGGAAAGGAAAGGATAAAACAAATGGGAAAATAATAATTCCCAATTGAAGAAGTGTGGAAAGAAATTCTTCTTAAAACATATGTCCATTGGAAGGAATACATTATACAACTTCTCTTTTAAAACTTTGTTCTCTTCATATAGATTTTAGTTTTTTATCAAAACCTCATGGAAAACTTTGTTATTTTCATAGAGATTTTAGTTTTTAATCAGAACAACTTCCACATCTCAAATAAAACTAATACCCAAAAAAATACATATGGAATGACTCGCCTTGTATCTTTCTTTGGCCTTAATACCTTTAGTCCTTCATACATGTTTCTCCTTCTATGTCGATGCCAAGAACTTGTGATAACCCAATGATGGAAAATTAGATGTCATTCTACGTTCTACCTTTTCCACCAATAGAAATTCGAATATATTCCCAGCTTCACAACAGTTCCACCCATTTCTTTGTTCTCTTTCATTATGATCAAGATAGTCCCCTGAAATGTATCCCCAAAATGAAGGAATAAAAATCCTTCATTCATCATGAAAATTCCCGATCTTGATTTGTGGAAGGAATCAAAATCCTTCGCTGACTCTCAAATGTGAGGGTGTTATATGTCAATATGCTTTGATCTTACATGAAATTTGGAATCTTATTCAAGATCCTCTACAATTTCATTGTCATGGTATCTCACTATCAACTATATTTTTATCAACATAATCTCACCAAGAAATCTCCAATGTCAAACTACTTCTCTGGTAGATTGTGAAAAGGTCATATACTCATACCATAACACAACAAGGTGGAAAAAAATTGTGCTATACCAATTATTTGCTCCATCATGGTATTTATAGACATAATTGCTATCAGCCTTCATCCAATGACATCTCTAAGGCCAATATATATATCTGTAGTCTTTGACCAAGGCTTCGACTACCATATATGTCACTTCCTCTATGTAAAACACAAATTCGCTTGTTTCTTTATAGGTATTGGAAGGTCTCCTTCACCAATATACCAATGATGCATTTGTAGAATTGAAAATGGATATACTAAATAGTCCCACTACATCGACAATGCCAAGCCTCGCACATACCATGGAAATTACCATACTTTTTTACACTCTAATAAGGTAGTATAGCAATCTTTACCTTCTCCTTGTCAATATTCGACTCCATTTCCTTGAAATTGTGGTTCCAATCGATAGGACTCCGTATGGTATCGCAATATTTTGTTGTATACTATTTAAGGATACATGTACTTCTCCTATCTCAAAATAATTTCCCAATTTGACGATCTCCAGTCACCCAAATTCCCAAGTAGTGCAACTCACCTAGATCCTTCATCTTAAAACAAGATGACCACTTCTTTTTTGTCCCATTGATCATACTCATGTCATTACTTTCCATTGTGAGGTTGTCCACATGCAAGGAAACGACGTTGATAGTACCTTCCTCTATCTTATAATAGATGCAATGGTTAGCATCACTTCCAACAAATTCATTCTAAAGCATAACAATGTCAAAATTATGATACCATTCCTCGGGTGATTACTTCTATCCATACAAGGGTTTCTATGACTTTTACACCATCTAATTCTTCCCCCTCCCCTTGAATACTCCCAGTTGATCATATAAATCTCCTCCTTGAGATCCCCATTCAATACCATAGTATTAAATCCAATTGATGCAGTTGTTAATTCAATGCAATTGATATCTCTCCAAAGAAAAACATAATTGTTCTTTCCTCATTCTTACAACCCATACTTTATTTCCAATTTCCATGGCTCTCAAGATCATAATGCATCGCCATCGTAAAAATTCTCTATTTCATTACTAGAACCCCATCTACAACAAGGTTAATTTGCAAATTTATTCCACAGTCCATGGCTCTCAAGATGATAATGCATCGCCATCGTAAAACTTCTCTATTTCATTTACTATAACCCCATCTACAACAAGTTTAATTTGCAAATTTATGCCCTTCTTCCACATTTTTAAAACATAAGAGGGGCCCAATAGATAAACAAATTGATAGGTGAATTAACTTTTCATCAAATCTTAGTGGATAACCAACTACAATATATTCAACTCCATTCTCATGTTTTACCAAGGTGTGTGCATTATACATAATCATCTACACATAATTGAGATGAGTGCATTCACAATTCATCTTATTGCATATGTTTCTACACATATATGAATAAGCATGTGAAAAGACAGTTTGATACCTTTCTCACTAGTCTTGGAGGAACTTACAAAACTTTCAAATAACTTCAAACTTGGCCACAAAAAAATTTAGTTTCTCTCATCAAGGTTAAGAATTCAATAAACACTTTCCTTTCATGAATTGTTATAACTCACATCAAAAAAAACCAAGCAACCATTAACATATTTGTGTTAAAATTAAAGTACATATTACTTTCTCCCGATTTTAGACAATTCAATATCTTGTAAGGAAAACATACCATAGAGTTTAGTGGGAATCTCAACTAATTGTATAATGTAAAGAAGACCACTGAGGAAAAAAATAACATGCCAAAAGTAAGAATACATACCATAATATTTTCCCTCAAAGTATCAACATGTGTTATTCACAATGACTTGTAAGCATTGACACCAATGGCCCATAGTGATCAATATTGTTTGAGAATAACCCCATTTTATTCTCATATTTTCACTCTGCTTGTCCAAAATCTGTTTTTAAATTTCATCTTAACCTTGGGGTTTAAAAAACTCCAAGTGAAAACCTTTATATTTATTTTTTTTATCATTAGGTGTAAATATAGATGACACAGATAACACAACTCTTCCACCCCAACTGTAAGGGAAACTCTCGTCTCTAGTGTCATTAGATGCCAACATAATTCATACTCTTTGATTAAAGTAGTTTATTGTCACAACTACATATGAGGGAAATAATTAACCAACCATATAGAAGGCAGCTAAGGAAATAATTGTGATGTTGTACATTAGCTATTCATCTTGTGACAAGAATATTCTTAATGAAAGTAGGACTTGGAAATCAAAATTGTGTACCTTGCTTATGTAGGTTGGTCCAAGATTTAATTAACCCTTCAACTTCGGATTCCAAACATTCAAGTCCTTCACTTGAATACCTACAAAATAGAAACAATGCCTTCCTCAAAATATTATGGCTAGAGTAATATAAATATGAATTGATACAAATATATAAGCCTACATTCAACCATACATTCCACCTATAAATTTGATGTTTTTAAAGAATGCTTCATAATTGCATATTTAATAGCAATCATGAACAATTTTCTTAACAACGGTTCAAGGTGCAAATAATGGAAAACAAATAGAAATAAAGATCATATTCAAAGCAGAAAATATAAGAGTAAAATATCTTATATTTCTAACAGTTCTGGCAATAAAAACGAAAGATGAAAAGATGCACATTTGCATTGATACATCACCCCTATTGATTTCTTGTGTATTGTGTTTGAGCATTGGGGGCACATAAAATCATGATATCATATGAGATAAGATAATTTAGTAATGTTTGGGAATGACCAAAGAATAGGTTGTTGTGGATAGAAAATGTAGTCATTAGACACCTCAAAGTGGGGGTGTCAATATCACTCCTAAATTCTAATCAAAGATACAAAGAAAGAGAAAAAGAGAAATACTTGAGAAATGGAAAAGTAGAAGGTAAACTACTAGACCTTGGAAAGAAAAGAGACACTAATCGATAACAAAGATAGAATTATAAGAAGGGGAGGGAGGTTAGGCATCCTTGTCACCATAAATTGTTGTGATGGAGCCCATGCAAATTGAAATAACATCACCTAATGAATCCTCATGCTGAGAGACCCTGGCTAGGAGAACTTGGAAGGAAAAATGAGTATCATGTCAAAAATCACATAGCATCAAAGGCTGAAGGGAAGAAACTAGTGATGGGTGCCTAACCAATTAATTAAGGTGGAGGGGGGGGGACATTATGTAAGGAATGGGAACAACCTTGTAACCATGTAGAATTCATGCATCTAGTAACCATACAAAAGTATTTTTTTCCTCGCATATCTTATGTCATTTGCATCCATGTCAAGGAATATTGCACAATGCTTAACACCTACAATAATTGAGGCATGTGAAATAAGGAAGTAATGGGCTCGTGGTGCAAGGTTTAGAGCAATCTCATAATATATCTAGTTTGTGAATGATCGCTTCCTATATGTATAAGGTTAGACACCCATGAACATCATAATGAAATAAGATGGCAACATAACGTCCAAAATAATGGAACAAGTAGTGGTATCCTCCTCGGATTTCATAAAAGACATGACATATAAATATTGAGCCATCTCTAGTAAATGGTATAACTAGAAAATATTCTCCATTAGTGAGATATGGCATTTGATTCAAATCGTAAATGTTGAGACCAAACCACAACAAACCGAACAAAATCTTGAGGCCATGTGACCAATGTCAGTAAATGTAATTGAGACAACAATGAAACCATCATTCAACTATAAAAGGAACCCATTGGCCATTGTAGAAGATCATTTTTGGAACAAGATTTTGAGGAGATTAAGGGAAATATGGTTATAGTTCTGATATTTCCTATAAAAGAGTCTACTTGTATTATTCACATTGTACTTTAGAGTAACAAAGATATGGACAGTATCAAGGTCTGATTGGATTTTAGAAGGTAGTTATTCATGTATGTGGCAAATGAAGTGTGTTATTTTACATATTTATTCTTTGGATACCATCAAGTCAACATGGGAAAAGAGGACAACCAAAATACCTCCTTTACCATTGAATGGAGTTTTTTTCTTATGATGTTATGATCTTTGGACTCAAATAATTCACTAGTTGTATTCTCTATAATTGTGTACAAAAAATGCCAATAGCTTTGAAAGAACAATGAAAATGGATGGCTATAATAAAATTGTTTTAAAGAAGCTACAATTTAAAATTATGTCATGATATTGCATCATTTCTCTTACCCATGTCCTATAGATACGCATTTGTTGTCGATAGTTATAATTTGTTGGAACAAATTCCCTTGATTTGTGGATCTTGACAATGTGTACATTTGCTTTACCTTTCAAAACATCTTTCAAAATACTAGAAATATTTTGCTCTTGCAGTAATTTCATGATAGGACCCCTCAAATAAACATTTTCTTGTTTATGAAAATAACAAAATGAACCTAAAAAAATACAGTGTCAATAGTCTCAATGAAGAAAAAAAACATTAATAATGAACATTTTACGTTTGCTGAAAATTTTAATTTAATAATGTAAATTACAATAATATTCAAGTAAAATAATGGGTAATAAGATTTCACCAAAACAAAACAAAACAAAGTATATAATACCACCGATCACATCAAAACGCCGAATTTTCTTCTGAAATTTCAAATGTTTCCCAAGGCTATCTGTAACAAGTTCCAAGGGATGAGTGAAATAGCCATAGTAAAATTTCAACACTACAATTATACACCAAAAGAAATGTTATAAGTCATGGAATACATGTTATGAAAATAGTTCTTCCTGTTGGGATGCAGTTTTGATGCACATTGTGCGATAGCAACATAATTCAAAGAACATTGTGCAAGGCAAAGAAGTCGACAAGTGGTAGGCTTGGTTGTATTTTTATAGTTTTTGGTCCGAGTTAGTTAGAAAGATAGTTAGATGTGGACCATTTTGTAAAGGCGCAAGCCTATAAAGGATTTAGAAATGTAGTAGAAAGATATCTTTTACATCATCTTGGATCTTTTCATTGACATCCTTTTGTCGAATGTTCAGAGTAAATCTTGTCATTGTATATCTTACGAACTGTTTCCTGAGTTTTGATATGAGGCTATCGACTAGGAGATGTATTTTGGGGAAGTATGTTGATCTGTGAAAGTTAATAAGATGAGAATATTGATGGAAATTCCATGTGTTGCGATTTGACTTATGGTCTGATGAATGTTAACTGTGGACAATGTGATATGAATAAATGATGTGTTGTGATCTAATGTTTTAATGTTTTTCTTATGATGAGAAGTCTTTGCATGATAGATGGATTCTTGTATGTCGATCTGTTTTCTGCATAATGGAAAGGCATGGTGTTAGGTCTCATATAATGGTAGATGAATGATACGATAGAACCCTATTTTTAATATCTAAATAACAGTGTGACTAAGAGAGATTAAGTGTGCATGTCATCTTCCCCTCTACAGAAATTTATTTTCTATAGCCTTCCCGCAAGCATATCGAGTGAGACCTCATCTGCTTCACAGGATTTGTTGGACAGGATAAAACCTATCTAGGCTATTGTTTAGGGAGATCGCAGTGGAAACGGTGTCAACGGTGTGTGAACCTCTGTCGACTAAAGTGTGTCAACAAATTGTTCTGTTATCGCGACCATAGTGCAAGAACAAGGAGGACATGTTTTGGTATTCGACAAAACCAAAGATTCAGGACTTGTTCGATCAGAAGGCCCAAGAATTCGCAATGGAAGAAAACCAGAGTTCCAGACTAACAAAAGAAGACTGGTTGGGAAGACACATTGATTCCAATATCCATGAAAATTTCTTTGTCGAGTTCCCGATTATCTTGTAGGAGTGGTTGGCGCACCTGACCTACCAGAAATTAAATTTTCGAGGTGAACCTACTTGCTGGACTCCGTAGCTAATCCAACAACTGAAAGAGGTAGACAACAGGGCGTCGAGGGCTGTCAAAATGTGGCTTGATAGCATTTTGGAAGGATATATCACTAATTTTTTTGTTGACACAATCAAATACTATAGCGACGTAGTAAGGGAATTCTTCCAAGGACTATGAGAATTGCTTCTCAAGTATATCTAGCAGCTAGAACAATATTCACCTTCAAAGTGTTTGACAAAATATGCAAGAGAACAAAAAAGAGACTGAAAATAGCTGGAATAACACATGTGAAAAGTGCTAATATCTAACCATTATATTACAGGACACCTTGTATATGTGTATGATACATATTTATAGTACATTGGAGAATATTCGTGAGACCTTGGAGGCCATGTGAATGCATACAAGTGTCAAACTAGGATTTGACCCCTAAACCATGTGTGAACATGTGTGAATAGGTAAGAAGCATGTCTGGTTCATAAATGAGGGAAGGAAAGCATGGGAGAGTGCATGGGTTAGTGGAGGAATATCTAGGAGGAAAATAAATTCCAAGGAGACCAAAAAAGCCACATTCACACACACTAGCACACCTAGTCAAAACTGGAAGTGGTTCACAATTAATGCACAATATGAAATGTCAGGATGTTCAAACTAGAGTGCCTCGACTGTCATTAATGAGCCAAAATCACCTATTTGACCAATATTGATCAGTATAACCTAAGTTATACCATAGAACATAAGCAAAAGGAAAATGATTATGTCTCCTATATAGATCATTAAGGTAATAAGGTAGATTATTGCTCCAACATCGCCCCTTAATCCTAACTTAGTAAAGCTTATTCAACATGATTTATTAAGCCCTTGGAAACTGAGGCACAAGTCACCTTTTACAAAAAAAAAATACTATCCATGTAACAGAGGTAAGGAGGAAAACCTCATGGGACAAAACCTTCCCTCAAAAATGGATATGAGAGAGAAACAAAATATGTATACACTCAAAACTAGATGAGTATGTCTAGAGGAATCTTCTTCTTGGGAAGAAGTGGAATGTGTTGAACCAACTCAGGAACAACTGCATGATGAATCCTCAGACCATGTAGAACAAAGTAAATGCACGGATAGGAGACCTAATGGTTCTGTTCAAACTTGAACCTCGAACCTAACATAATGCCATTCCCAAAAGAGACTTGAAGTGCTTGAGAATAGGTAACCCCAAGTGAGTCATAAGGATCTTGAAGTATCAACTTTGAAAGAAGGTTGTAATCATCTCCAAGAAGGTGTGCCATTGTGATGGAAAAGGATTCTCCATATTCATATAAACTTGAAGGAACTCTACAATTCATGGTGGAGGAATACATGGGGAAAAGAGTGTGAAGTAATGGGAGATATTCACTTGACATCCAAACCTCGCCATAATTCGAACCAATACTCTCATGTGAAGAAAACCCATCTTCAAGAGAAGGATCGCTATGAACATCAACTAGAAATACATCTTCATCATTTGCAATAGAAGACATAGAGGAGAAGGACATAGAATGTGTTAGGATATTTAGACACTTAGGAGTTAGTTAAGATCAACTTGTGTAATATATCTGTTAGGTAAAAGTGTGTTTCTTTAGTATGCATTAGTATGCATTTGTAAATATTCTAATCTGACCGTCACGATATGTTCTAGACATAGAGTGATCTGACGGTTCAACTTCTCTTAGATCATACCTACCATTGATCCGTGGCTTAACACCCGATTGGTCTATGATCTCTATTTAAAGAGCATAGAGGGTCCTTGGCTAGTTGATCGATTATGAGAAGCTCATATGTAACTTTCTTTCTTTTTCATAATAAATTGCTCCAAGTAGCTATTTGGCTGGGGCCGTGGACTGTTTCCCTCTCGAGGGTTTTAACCACGTGACAAACATCGGTGTGTTGATCTATGATCTATTTGTGTGAAGCAATATCTGAAGGTGTTCGGTCTTTTGGGAGTACCCTCTGTACCCGAACATGGAATCAGAGCAGATGTCTCAGGTTCAATTCCCCCGAGCTACGTCAGAGGCGAGGTGTTGGAGTATCGGGTACCTCCACATGGTATAACCGCCGCACCTCTGGGAATATAAAACAAGTGGTTTAACCACCACTCCTGGTGATAGGGCCTTGTGCTGGGTTTCAAATGTTCATCAACATCTATAGGTTTTGGTGTAACGGCAAACCTTGAATCATTTTTTGATTCCTTAATTTGAGAGCAAGATAAGCTCATTCATCTTGGAATAATTAACAATGCAGATACATCTGGGAATGCCTTATTGTCCCAACAAAAAGAAAATTCCAAGCCTCCCAAGAAACAGAATTCTCGCAATAATAAGCCAAACAACAAGGGTCCCAAGCCCTCTCAGTCAGCTCCTCCTTTCAAAAATGACAAAGGATCCAAGCAAAAAGGAAAGAAGACTGAGCATCATTGCAATTTTTGTGGGAAAGATAATCATGGTGAATCTAAATGTTTTAAGAAGATGGCAGCCTTGGAAGCAGCAATGAAGAAGCACCACATCAGCCTAGATTCATCTTCAGAATCTAACTCTCATGCACATGCACTTTGTGCTTCTGGTTACTCTTATACTGCATCTTCTTCTTCTACTTCAAATGAATGGCTCATTGATTCTGGAGCATCTTATCATATGGCTAAGGATCAAGCCATCTTTTCTACTATGCATGAATGTAACACCAAACAAATATTTGTTGGTGATGATAGATCTCTCAGTCTTGTAGGATCTAGAACAGTTCTAGTAGAAAATGGTCATTTCAGTGATGTACTATGTGTTCCAAAAATTTCCTGCAATTTGTTATCAGTCTATCAAATCACTAATTCGGGTGAAGGTAAAACTGTGACATTTACACCTCACCAAGTTGTAATCAAGGATTTTAAAAATCCTCAAAATGTCCTTGCTACTGGAACTGTTGATGATATTACCAGGTTGTACAAATTTAACAACTTTGGGTCATCACCTTTTCCTTCAGTTTTTGTTGCTCATAGTGATAACTTGAGCAAACTTTGGCATGAGCGATTTGGTCACTTAAATTATCACTCTTTGCAACAACTATGTAAAGAAAATATGGTGACTAGTCTTCAGCTGGTATTTTGCAAGGATGGTGTTTGTTCCGGTTGTGTACTCGAAAAACATCATCGGGACAGTTTTGACAAACGTGCCTCTTGGCACGCCTCGGTTCCCTTGGAGCTTGTGCATAGTGACTTGTGTGGCCCTCTTCCATCTGCTTCCTTTTCTGGTTTCAAATATTTCTTAACTTTCATTGATGACTACTCCAGATGCACTTGGGTTTACTTCCTAAAACTTAAGAGCGAAGTCTTTAACATGTTCTTGGCCTACAAGGCCCTTGTTGAAAAACAATCTGGTCATCAAATTATTAAGTTAAGATCTGACAATGGAGGAGAATATGTTAACAACAAGTTCACTACCTTTTGCACTGAACAAGGAATCCAACAACAACACACTATTCCATATACACCACAACCAAATGGTGTAGCTGAACGGAAGAAACGCACTTTAAAATAAATGGCAAATTGTATGATCCAATCTAAGGGACTAAGTGTTCAATATTGGGCTGAGGCCATAAATTGTGCAAATTACATAGTTAATTGCACACCCACTAAAGTTTTACAGGGTATAACACCGGAAGAAGCATGGAGTAAAATTAAACTAGATGTAAGTCACTTTCGTGTGTTTGGTTGTGAAGCATGGGCTCACATTCCGGATGAAAAACGGAAAGCATTGCAGCCCAAAAGTGAAAAGTGCATATTTGTTGGATATTCTGAAGATGTAAAAGGTTATAGACTTCTTCAGCCCCATTCACATGATATAATAATTAGAAGAGATGTTAAATTTGATGAAAATCTCTTGGCCTACGAGCCTAACTTGGAAGGTGTGCCATCTTTGGCCTCCAAGCCTACTTCGGCGATTGTGCCTTCTTCTTCTTCTTCTTCCATCTTCCTTGATAGGTTTCCAACACCAGTTTCAGATGATGATAGTGCGGATGAAAATCCACCTCTGTCTGCTCATGTTCCTCCAATTGCACCAACACCAATACTTCCTCGATGGGTCCGTTCAACATGTGAAGCAGCTGGTGATCTTGCCGGTGATCCTAGAGATCAACAACGAACTCATTCTCAGTTTCAGCGAGCCTCTTCTCTTTTGGCTCAAGTTTTTGAGAATCATGATCCAAAAACTTTTGCAGAAGCTTTAGGAAATCCATATTGGGATGCAGCTATGGATGAATAATATCATTCCTTAATGGCGAACGATACTTGGGATCTTGTTCCTCTTCCAAAAGGAAGAAAAATTTTAGATGTAAATGGGTTTACAGAACTAAGTATGCATCAGATGGAAGTGTTGAAAGACTTAAGGCAAGGTTAGTTGCCAAATTTTTTTCCCAAGTTGAAGGTGTTAAGTCAGTAAATTTTTCTTCATTTTTGGTTTATTTTCTCCATTTTTGGTTTATTTTTTCAACTTATCTCAGTTAAAGTTTTGGTTTTAGGTTTTAGTTTTAGTCTCCTTTAGGAGCTTTATGGACGATTGAATAAGTTTTGAGCCCAATCTTTTTAGGTTTTATTTTATTTTTGTTGGTCTTTTATATTTTAAAAGGGGTTTAAGAAGGTCATATTTTCAAAAGTTGATTCATTAATGTGTTTAGAGAGCAGTTAGATTTGTTTCTTAAACCAAGCAACTTTTAAAACCTCCGACAAATTAGCAGAAAGTTGAAAAACTGCGAAAATCTGGCATGGAAGTTATTCTTGTAGCGCTAGATGAAAATTTAACAAAGGGCGCGCTACAAGAATATCGCGGCCCTTTGTTTTTTCAATTTTTATGCAGATTTTCATCATGATTTTCATCTGGAAGTGACTAATTACATTTGATATCCGTGAATCTTGGTCTAAGCTGGTAGAATTCTCTTTCTACATGCACTGTCAAAGGTGAAGGAGGAGATCGTGGGTAACCATAATCGCTGAAAGACTGGATTGTGCCCGCTGGAAAACAGAGTGAGGTTTTGGTGGTTTCACGGAAAATTAGGGCTTTTCAATCCTTTTACCTGCAGTCAAAGTTATCACATAAAGACATCTGTACATCCAAGGGTAATGCAGAAAATTCCAGAATGATTATGGTGGGGGATGTGCTCCAGAAGATTGATTGCCATGTCGAAGAAATTCTGGCCACCGCCAGTCATGTCACTCTTTATGACTTCGATATGGAGCTCAGTCAATGAAGTCACAAGGATGTAGAGGGACCTTTATTTGTCGTCAAAAGGAGGACCCAGCCGCGGTTTCAGTTCATTTATGAATCGGCGTAGTGCTGAAAATTTGGTCGAGGATCTACTCAGTGATTTTGAATATGAAATAAATCTTCCTTATTTACTCTATCGAAATGCAAGCCAGAAAGTAATTGGAATTTGGTTTTATGAAACAAGGGAGTGAGACGAGGTTGAAAAGCTATTTTCCAGGATTTTGAATGCTTTTTCGAAGGTTCCTCCAAAACCAAAAGTATTCACAAATCAAAGCAGTGAGTTTCAAGAGCTGGAATCAGTACCTACATCAACAACTATAGACGGTCCTTTGGAGCCTTCTTCATCGACATCAGTCATTACAGAGAATGAGAATTTTATAGACATGGTGTATCGTGAGGTGCTGAATGCAAATCCTTCATGAAGTTTCCACATCAAATTGTCTCTGTCACAACTTCATCTTATTCACTCAGCAGTCAGAGGGTTTATACATTCTTTTCCTGGATCTGCCCACCATATTGTGTTGAGTCCCAAGTTCAGCCTTACAGAAAGACACCTCTAATACATATATTGCTAAAACCCTCTCAAAAGGAAGTACATTGATGAGGATAATCATAGGAGTGACATAGAGCGACTGCAGGAGAATTGCAATTTGCATTACAGGGTCATCATCACTGGCTTTCCCGTGCTGATATAGCATTAGTTCTTTTAGCAGAAATAGCATATGAAAATGATGAAGATTTTCGTGGTCACCTTCCTTTGCTATTTCATGTCACATTTGTCTCTATGGATAGCTCAGAAGATATTGTACTTAAACATTGCCAGCATCTTCTTGTAAACCTGCTATACTCGCTTGCAGGGCGGCACCTTGAGCTTTATGGTGCTGGGGATTATGGTGGAGGCGAGTATAAACAACAAGTAGTCAACTTAATTAAATATGTCCAGTCAAAGAAAGGAAGTATGAAAGCTCAACGGCAGTTTCCAATGCAAAACTAAATTTGCCAGTTGTCAAGAATAAGATTCCCAAGGAACAACATATGAGTTCTGTTGTGAGAAAGGTAGGGGAACCCATTTGGGAAGGAAACGGAACATCTAATTTTCATGATGGATGGGAAAGAAATAATTCCATCTCCCAATCTGAATATGAGCACACAAAATGTTTGCATGATACTGAAACAAAGGAATTAATAAATTCTGATGTGGGCAGAGATCAATTCAGAGATGATTCTCGATTCTCTCAAAATTCAGATGCACGGAATTTTTACTTGCCATATGCAATGCCAAAGTCTCTAGAATTTTCAGCAGAATCAAATGCTTCAAAGAGGAAGTGTGGTATAGATCATTCTTAGTGCAAGCAAACAAAATGGATTCACGACAACAGTAATAAAACATTATTGAATTTAGGTTTGGGTGCAGATAAATCTTTGGATGTTACAGGATCCTCTGAATCTTCAGATGCAAGGGTCTCTTTTTCCCAAATTAAAGTTCCAGAGCTTTTGAATTATGTGGGGGAATCAAATCCACCAGTTGTTTCCTCAAACAGGTCATTATCACATATGATTCCACATTCAAGGAATTCCCTTACAGTTAAGCTAGAAAAGGAAAAAAGTAAGAGGAGAAATGCAAACAGGAGAGAAGGGGATACTAGCAATTATAGAGAAAAGGGAGATGACAGAGAATATGCAGAGAAAGCACATGGAGAAGCAAGGGATAGCAGACATCATAGATATTATAGCAGGTATTCAGAAACTATGAGGCACAAGGAGCGTGAGAAACATTCTAGCAGTTTCTCATATTGCAATTCACATTCAGAATCAACTGCACATTCCTATTCACCTTTAAGAGAAAATGGCAGGAAAGAGGCTGCAGGGAATTTGTTATCTTGACCAAAGGTGAAGTCTGTAAACTCAAATTCCTCTATTGTACATTTTATATACAAGAAGCCATCATTATATAAAGATTCTGAAAGTGGAGGAAATGATATCACAAACTGTCTTTATAAAGAAAATGCCCCAGTGAATGATAATCATGATAGATCTTGCAATGTGGAAAATTATTCTGCACAATTGATGAAGTCTGAGAGTTTCTCTTTGGAAGTTAAAAAGAAAGTTTCCAAGATTAAATTGAATGAAACTTCAGCAGATGATGATCATGCTTCTTTTGTGGGATTTAAATAAGGAAGCTACCTGCAATCTCAAATTTTCGGATGAGAAGTCTTGTATTTGGAGCAGCACTTGCCAAAAATAATCCTGAAAAGGTTTCTGCATTGATTCTGGAGAATACTTTTACATCTGTGCTGGACATGGCTGGAGTTTTGTTACCTTTTTTGAAATGGTTTATAAGAGGCACTGATTCAAAAGGTCCAAAGATTTTAAATTGTCTGGTTCGTTCTCCGTGGAGTACATTCTATCTAGCTCCAAGGATAAGATGTTCCACCACTACACATGCACAGGTTGTATGAAACAGTCAAACACAATCCAAGGTGCTTGTTTGAAGAGTTCCCAACAGGTATGCATATGGACACTTGGTTTGTTAGCAGGGATCGATGTTGGTAAACAATACAGTGTTTCTTAGTGAGAGAGCTTCCAAAACCTGAAGGAAATGAAGAAAGATCAAGAGATGGCTAAAAAAAAACACTTTGGCTGCAACCAATCTTTCTGCTGGTGTTATTTATTTGAATGCAAAAAAATTACTAAGAATTCTGCTCTATTTTTTCCTGTTCTGAGACATTGAAGTAAAATGTTGACTGCGAGCTAAGGGAGACGAATTTTTGAAAACAAAAAGAGGTTTTTGTTAATACGATAACCATCTACAAAAACCTCTCTCAGTTTTGCAACAGATATCAAGGTTTGAAAGATTCACTTAAATCTTTGCAGCCTATTTTTCAGGGATTTTAAAATATTTAATATTTTCCTGTTTTAGTGTTCATTTTGCGAGGCAGATTCTGATCAATTGGAGATGAATGTTTAGAAACCAAGAGAGTTTTTTGTCCATCACGGACTCATTTACAAAAACCTCTCTCAGTTTTTACACAAGTGTCACCAATTGAGAGATATGGAAGCTTCTTTGACACCTATTTTCCAGAAATTCGCCATATTTGCCAGGAATCCGATTTGCTATTTTTAGTAAATTAGTTGAGTTAGTTAGTTAATGTAACTGCTGGGTAGTTTCAATTTCGACCTAATGAAGGGGAGATGGAACTAATTTTTTGTAACTATTTAGAGAGGTGAGCAAGACATTGGGAGGGTTCTGGATTTTTTGGGAGCATCAGGAGGTCTGCTAGCTGATTATACTTTCAGGCTTATTCAGTGATAGGTACTGTACTCTTAAATACATTTACTGATGAAACTATGAATATATGACTCTTTCCCCTTCATTTGGTCTGTGTTGGCTTTATTGTGAGCTTGTTTAGCTTCTTAATTGACAAATTCAGTGCTGGTTAATGTGTATTTTCTGGTGTTGCTTGTCCATTCTGTGTGAACTTCAATACAGGCTGTTTGTTGGATTTTTGTGATATACATGCATCTTTATCAGTTATATGTGTTTGATTTAGTTGTTGCTTATTTACTGAATGTATTCCCTGTATGATCTTGAAACTTACAACCAAAAAACACATAAACAAAAACCCAAAACCCTATTTTGAATTGAGTTTTTCTCTTGAGATTGTGTTGGCTTGTTCCCCTAGCCTTAGGAACAATTTCTAGCACAAACAGAAGGGATTGACTACAATGAAACCTTTGCCCCTGTAGCCAAAATTAACTCCATCGGCCTTGTTCTTTCCCTTGCATCCTTACATAACTTGGAAGTCCATCAAATGGATGTCAAGTCTGCCTTCTTACATGGTGATTTACATGAGGAAATTTACATGGAACAACCTCCTGGATATGTTCAGAATAACTCTAGCCTTGTTTTTCTCCTTAAGAAATCCTTATATGGCCTTAAGCAAGCTCCTAGAGCTTGGTATGCCAAAATGGATAGCTTTCTCCTTGACACTGGTTTTTCTAGATGCCATTCTGACCCCAATGTCTATACCAGGAAAGTAGAAAACCATCTCATCATACTTGTTCTTTATGTTGATGATCTTATCCTTACTGGTAGTGACCCTAACCTTATAACCCATGTGAAATCCAGTCTTAAGCAAAATTTTGAAATGTCAGACTAGGACATTTGCATTATTTTCTTGGTCTCCAAGTCTTGCAAACCAAAGAAGGAATATTTCTTTCCCAGTCTAAGTATGCTTGTGACCTTCTTCATCGCTTCCACATGGAAGATTGTAAATTAGCCCCTTCTCCCTTCCAGTCTGGAGTCAAACTTTCTGCCCCTTGTACTTCACCTGAAGTAGATGCCACCTTGTATCGTCAGCTTGTTGGTAGTCTTTTATACTTGACTCATTCCCATCCTGACCTTTCCTTTGTCGTTGGTCGTGTTGCCCGTTATATGCAAACTCCTCATGAAAGTCACTGGAAAGCAGCAAAAATAATTCTTCAATATATTCGAGGCACAATTCAGTTTGGGATTCATTACAATACAGGGGGGGAACCTTTGTTGGTTGGTTTCACTGATTCAGATTGGGTCGGCGATCCTGATGATCGAAATTCTACTGTAGGTTATGTTTTCAGTCTGGGATTTGGACTTGTCACTTGGGCTTGTAAGAAACAACAAGCACTTACTCTGTCTTCAGCAGAAGCAGAATATCGAGCCACAGGTAATGCCAATCAGGAAGCTTTATGGCTTCGACAGATCCTTTCAGAGTTTGGATTCGAGCAGCAGCAGCCTACTCCACTTTGGTGTGACAATCAAAGTGCCATCAAGCTTGCCAAAGATCCAGTTCTACATCAACGCAACAAACACATTGAGCTACACATGCACTTCATCAGAAATCTTGTTCATGATAGTGTTATTGAAGTTCTCTATTGCCCTACAGATGATCAAGTTGCAGACATCTTCACCAAGTCTCTTACAGAAGCGAAGTTTTCTAAACTTCGGTCTATGTTATGAGTTCAAGAATGTATCCTTAAGGGGGGATATGCTCTAATGCCTCCTTCCTTCTCCTAATAGTGTCACTTTTGTAAATCCTTCAATCTTATCCCAAGTTGTTCTTAAGGGGGATGTTAGGATATTTAGACACTTAGGAGTTAGTTAAGATCAACTTGTGTAATATATCCGTTAGGTAAAAGTGTGTTTCTTTAGTATGCATTAGTATGCATTTGTAAATATTCTAATCTGACGGTCACAATATGTTCTAGACATAGAGTGATCCGACGGTTCAACTTCTCTTAGATCATACCTACCATTGATCTGTGGCTTAACACCCGATTGATCTATGATCTCTATTTAAAGAGCATAGAGGGTCCTTGGCTAGTTGATCGATTATGAGAAGCTCATGTAACTTTCTTTCTTTTGCATAATAAATTGCTCCAAGTAGCTATTTGGCTGGGGCCATGGACTGTTTCCCTCTTGAGGGTTTTAACCACGTGACAAACATCGGTGTGTTGATCTGTGATCTATTTGTGTGAAGCGGTATCTGAAGGTGTTCTGTCTTTTGGGATTACCCTGTGTACCCGAACATAATGGATAGATAACTCTTCACTAGTAGTGATGGTAGCAACTTGTATGTTATATTATGAAAAATAGATTCTTGAAAAGGAGAGGAAGCCACCAAGGAATAAAGTTGACTTTGATCATTTGATGAATCCTTGGCTACTACTTCTTCTTCATTTCGAACAACTTCTTGAGAAATGCATGAGTCCGAGATCATAGGAGGAAGAACACATAATGAGGTGCTCATTTGATTTCTCTCCATATATGTCACATCTTCTTTCTGCATGCCAATACCTTCATCTAGATTTATCCAAATCTCGAATGGGTACTCATAAGAATCAAGGAGATAGAGCATGGTAGGAGGTATAGCGAGACACATAGTTTCATAGGCTCTTTCATTGTCATTAATCCAATTAGACTTCTCTTGACAGGAATCTGGCTCTCTCACAACACCAACGGAGACATCATAGAGATATTATGTCTTGAGATATGCATGCATTTTCAAATTCCACACAGAATAGTTTAATGGAGAAAGGAGAGGAACTGCCTTCGAATCCATGAAGTTGTTGTAGGAACCTACGATGAAAAACATTCAGATTTTATGGAAATATGCCCTAAACAGCAACTCAAACCTCTCTAGATTTGTTTGCAGCTCCAACTAGCTGTGATACCATGTGATAATTTCTTCTCGAGTAGATCTAGGAGCTAGAACAATATTCTCCATCAAAGTGTTTGACAAAATATGCAAGAGAACAACAAAGAGGTTAAATAAAGCCATATGTAGTAGCAAGCTTGGTGGGTGTGGAGCTGCATTCAGTTTTTCGTGTTCTCGACGTTTTGATCTCTACTATGAGATCATCATCAGGAGACCAATGGAAGCTTGGTGAAGAATGATGGTCTCCCAATTCTGTTTAAATATGGAAATTTTTGTGCTTCATAAAAATTTTCAACTTATTTGATTTTAATTAAGTCGGTTTGGTTTTTTTTTTTAATTTATTAAGGTGAATTAAGGTTTTTATTTTTATTTTTATTGATAAAAAAATTTCTGATTTATAATTTTTTATTACTTAAAATTTTTTAAACCTAAAAGGTTGTTTCTCTAATTAAAACAATAATAAAGTGTTAACGTTTTTTTAAAGGTATCCCAAGGAAGCAATGGTTCCTCATATCTATGGCCTCCCGAAAATCCACAAAGATGGTGTTCCTCTTCGTCCAATTGTTAATACTATTGGGTCCCCAATCTATAAACTAGCTATATTCTTAGCTAATTTACTAAAACCTCTTGTGGGGAAGACCAGCGCTTTCATTAAAGATTCAGAAAGTTGGATAAAGGAGATTGGTAATGAAAAGCTTGACATTAATGATATCTTAGATAGCTTCAATGTGGTCTCCTTATACACGAAGATTCTGGTCAATGATGCTATTGAAATCATTAGAAGTCTTGCCAATGAAGATACCGCAACGCTGGTGGAAGTATGCTTAAGATCTACATTTTTCACCTTACAAAAAGTCTTCTACGAACAAGTGGGAGGAGTCTCTATGGGATCACCACACTCCCCCATCATTGCTAATATTTATATGGAGAGTTTCTAGAAGGTTGTTATTAACTCATTCCCCCTTAAACCGAAGAGATGGAAATGCTATGTGTATGATACAAATGTGGTTTGGCCTCATGGAAAAGAGGAACTAGATAGATTCCTTAGGCATCTTAATAACCAAAACAACAACATTAGGTTTACCATGGAAATTGAAAATAGAAGGAGTCTTCCCTTTCTCGATGTGTCATTATCCAAGAATGACGAAGGGACAATATCACACCAGGTCTATAGAAAGAATACCCACACTGATAGATATCTCCATGCTAAATCTCATCACTACCCTCCTCCAAAAACGAGTGCCATGAATACCATGGTAGTCAAGGCCATTAGGATTTTAAACAAGGCTCACTTAAAACAAGAAATCAACCATTTAGCTGATGTGTTTGTGAAAAATGGCCACAACAAGAATCAATACAATAAAATCGTAACCAAGGCCATGGAGAAAAATAAAAGAAATAATAAGAAAAGAGAAGGCAATTTTGAAGGAAAGAAAATATTCCTCTCCTACATTAAAGGTACCACAGACAAGCTAGCCAAAACATTAAAAAGGCATAATTTCAGAGTCATGATCACTCCTCCCAACACAATCAAAAAAATGGTTGATTCATTGAAAGACCCTATCGATCCAGCTTCTTACAAAGGCATCTACTCAATCCCGTGTTCTTGCGGGATAGAGTACATTGGTGAAACTAGACGATCAATGAAGACAAGATTCAAGGAACATGGTGCTGACAGAAGACACGATAGGCATAGGAAATCAGCACTGGCTGAACATTCTCACTTTACCAAACACCAGATATGCCTTGAAAAAGCCAAAGTCATCGCTAAAGAAGAGAACCTAACTAAACGTAAAGTCAGAGAGAAAATAGAAATTAACATTGCCCTAGAATTCCTTAATAAAAACGACGGCACTAAACTCAGTGATACCTACAAACCCCTTCTTCACGACCTTAGGATAAACAACAACAACAGCACTAACTAACTCTTTAAAAATATTTCAAACCAACTAATAATTTTATAGAAAACATTTTTATTTAATAATTTTATGTAAATAACATTTAATTTAAACCTAAACTATATATATCCTTTTTGAAAAAAAAACCTAAGTTCTTGTACCATTTGGAAATTTCTTAAAACAAATTGATTAAAAGAAAGGAAAAAAAAATTATAATAGACAATATATAATTGATTTTATAACTTTAAAATTTATAAAACTTAAAAAATTAAAAAACCACTTTAAAACTTAGGTCTTAAACTAATAATAATAATTTAATTTAGATAAGAAATTATCATAAAAACTTCATTTTTAAAATTCAAAATACATTTTTAAACCTTAATAATTAACTTTAAACTTTAAATTCTAAATTAAAACAAAGTATTTTAAAATTTTAAAACCTTATAATTAAAATTTTTAAAAAAGGGAAAAAACCTAATATCATATATTGGTAAGAATATTTTTTTTAAAAACCTTAAAACTTTATTATTGTTTTACTTAAGAAAAACTTTTTAGGTTTGAAAAATTTTAATTAATAAAAAAATTTAAATTATAAAAAGAATTATCAATAAAAATAAAAATAAAAACCCTAATTCACCTTAATAAAAAAAAATTAAAAGCCAAACCGACTTAATTAAAATCAAATAAGTTGAAAATTTTTATGAACCACAAAATTTTCCATATTTAAACGGAATTGGGCAACCATCATTCTTCACCAAGCTTCCATTGGTCTCCTGATGATGATCTCATAGTAGAGATCGAAACGTCGATAACACGAAAAAATGAACGCATCTCCACACCCACCAAGCTTGCTCCTGCGTATGGTTTTATTTAACCTAATCCATAGCTTACTCATTCCAATAATTTAACATGCTTCATCATCCCCCAGTAAAACATGTCCAAAATCACCTAGAACATAATTATGAAAGAATTTCCTATCTATTGTAGCATGACATGAAACCCTTGAATATACTGCCCAGTAATCACTAGTATTATCTAATGCAAGAATCAAATCATCTTGTAACACATCATCTACTACACTAGCTTCCTGAGTAGTCTCTTGTTGCTCGTCTTCTTTCTTCTTTGGAGCTTTGCAGTATTTATTCAAATGTCCTCTCTTACGACAGTTTCAGCACTCTATGTTTCCCAGTATGGACTTGGATCTACCCTTTCTAGACTTGCTGCAATTACCTGGGCTCCTTCCTCTCTCCCTTTGTCTTCCCTAGCTCTCCATGGTCAACGCATTACTTGATGTCTCAACTATTCTTTTTCTTCGCATTTCCTCACTAAGAATAACACCAAAAAAATCATCAAATTTAAGAGTGTTTGAACTAGAGACAGATCCTACTTACAACCACGACCAAGCCATTCCAACTTTCTGGCAATGAGCATAAGATTAAAAGAACCTTTTCCTCATCATCAAAGTTCAATCCTACTAAACTTAGCTTATTTGTAGCCGTATTAAATTCATTTAAATGGTCAGCAATAGATCCACCTTCTGACATCTTATTAAATAAATTCTTCATTAGAAATACCTAGTTGGAATCCGAGGTTTTTTCATAGAGATTAGCCAATGTGCTCATCACGCCCTCCATTGTCTTTTCTTTTGAAATATTGAAAGCCACAAACAAATCCAGGCACAGTCATATTGTTTCCAGTGACTTTCTGTCAAGAACATCACATTCTTCATCCTTCACACTCGCCAATTGTTTTTTTTTCGCCCAATAGTAGGAACATATCCTTCTAGTACAGATAGTCCTCCATTTGCATCTTCCATAACTAGTAGTTCTGGTCATTAAATTTCTCAACCCTAAACTTTCCTTCTTACACTATTTCTCCCACTCGAATAGAAACCCTTCTTTCGTATGAATTTACCATCCAAATAGACCTTTGGCTCTGATACCAATTGTTAGAAAAAACATGATCGAAGAGCAATAAAAATAAATAAGATGCAAATATAAAACACACAAACACATTACAAGAGAGACACCAATATAATGTGGTTAACACAAGATGGGATACATCCACATAGAAATTGTCAGTCCTTTTTATTATCATACATTCCAACAAAATGAAGGGATACAACCTGCAGCAAACCTGTTGTGCTTCTTCTTCACTCTCTCACAGTCTCTCTCCCACAATCACAGAGATTTTTTACAATGCTACAATACAATGCACAGTCGTATTACAATTGTTTCCTTTTATAGGGGAATTACATTGGGAAATTACCACGGGTCACCCAATACCATGGGTCCATAAACTATTGGCCAAAAAACATCTCAAAATTTATTTCAGGGGATTCACCCCCAATCCCCCTTTCTCGGAGACGCCGCCCCCAGAACCCCCATTCGAGGGAGTTGGTCCTCCATGGACACCCGCAGGGGAACGATGTCCCCCCGCACCCCCTTGTTGGGATGAGGGTACAGTAAAACTGGGGTACCAACACGGTTGAACAATAACATCTCTGAACCAGGAAGATTAGGATCCACAACCTACACTTAGGTGTAGTATTCTAGGCGATTATTTTGAATTGAAAACACACACACACACACATATAGGGAAGCAAATATTAAATATGAAACATACAATTTACTACTGAAAATTGTAAATTTTAGCAAATATTATGATCAAATAATATAGTTTATGTAAATATAGGCAATATTAGAGACTATAAGTGACCAAATAGCAAATTTATTTTTTGAAAAAAATCCAAAAAATAGCTAATTGGTGAAATTTTACCCCTAAAAATTACCCTGGTGGGGTAGTTGAGACGAGTTCCATGGGTGTGATGGTTGAGTGAGATCTTTGTAGAGATCTGGATGAGAATTTGGAAAATCATAGAGAGAAGGAGCATTTGTGGGCTAAGAGAGAGAATCATGTAGATGTTTCCTTTTCCATGGTGGCCTCATAGCCCAACTTGGAGGTGGTCTCTCAAGAAAAAGAGTATATGCTAGATAGAGTGCCTAGAATTGGGTGGAAAATTGCTCTTACATAGCCAGTTTCTTGGATATTCTTTGTTTAAATATAAGTATTGCATTGTATTAAATATACAATGGTTTTAATTGATATTTGTAATGATTTTGTTGGTATATACATGTTAGGTGTGTCTAGATAGATTTTATTTCCACTGTGTATTTTTATTATGTATATCTATTTTAATTGTTATGAAATCGCAACATGGTTGTGGGGTGAAATTTAGTTAATGCCCCCCTCGTTGGTTGGATTGAGTGAAAGAGACGTTACAGAGTGGTATCAAATATTTTGGTAGCAATATTAGAGCTATATAGACTAGAGATGCACACTTACAGGAAAAAATATGAGTTTGTAGATGAAATGCTCCTATGAAAACTCGTGGCTTCAATCATTAGATAGTATTCCAACCAAGTCGTGGGTTATACCTATGGTCTACCAATGGAGAGGTAACTAATTGAGAGAAATTTTTGAAATTCATATATTTAGTAGTGGAAAGGTTCTATTTTGTTAGACAACAAATAATCCCCTTATTACCGAAATAAAATTTCATACAATTCTTAAATTTTAAAACTTTGATAATTTTAAAGTGGGCCCCACCTATGCCACATGGATAAGTGATATGGAGGATACATGTGGAAAGGAGGGATAATGTGGAGGATTTGTATGGGTCAAAGGCATGATGTGGACCAACCACATCAGCACCTGAGCGCAAGAATCTGATCTAGGGGCTAGTAAGAGCTTAACACCCTAGTTATAGATCCAATGGACCATGTGAACCAAGTTTGAGGACCAAGGACTAGGAAGAAAGGGGATAAACCTCATCGGTGATCATGATTAGTCAGAGGTTCCCTTGATCAATGACCATGGATCATAGCACATTCATAATTGGTTTGATGGTTAATGGAATGTGGGAAAGTCATTAGGCAGTTACACCCATGTGACATCTTTTAATTGGAAACAACTCCCTATGCAACCTTTTCAAAACAAATTCCGCAGTGATTCATTACCATTGTTATATCCTTATTTTCCATCCTTAGAGATTATACAAGAAATGTCTTATTTATCATGGTAAAACACTACCTTTATAACCCTTGAAATTGATTATCCTAGTAAAAATGAGCCATATCACTCCTTACACCACTATAGAAAGGGACACTTGTTATTCCATTATGGGGAATGTTGCCTCTAGAAGCCTCATTTTTTCTGCATTTATTGAGGAAATTTGAGAAATGAATTGTATCCACATGTGTTAATATAGGAACTCATAATCCTATCTAAATGTGAGAGGACCTAGGAGTCTAGATTCATTTCATTCTTTTCCTACATTCATCTATATAATGGAAGTGTTTCAAGTGAGAAAGGGAGGAAAAATGAGAGTGCTTTTACTCTGCAAAAATTATAGGGAGACTCTTTGCATGATATTGGTGTGCTATTAGGATTCTTGTGCATCCTATAGCCATTGTGACTAGATTGGTGAGCCAATGAAGGTTTGGATCAAGAAACTTGGAGGATATCCACACCATCACTCAAGGTATCAATTATTTGTCTCTTGTTTTGTTCTTATATAGACATATGGTGTTTTACCCCCTCTACATCATGATGTTTATGGATGATTATACATGTTTATGCTTCAAATCTATATGGTATGTTCAATGTACATGTTGGATATAATATTTCTTGTGTACATCAAATTATATCTAGCTTAGATTCACTTATATATATATGCTTATATTCATTTACATGCATTCTTATATATGCAAGAAGGATCTGAGGAGGGTTTGTTTGTCTCTTTGTGTGTAAAGTACTAATAAAGTCAAGTTGGATCCAATTCCACCAGATCTACAGCATTCAGAATTGATCTTCACCAAAGGACCTCACATAATTCAAGGTGAATTAACTCTTCTCCTCCTCTCTTCTCATATCTTATGTGTGTGAATGATTTATTAGATCTAGTGTATGATTAATCATATATAGTGGGGAAAGTCATAATATTCTATCCTACAGTCTTCCTTGGATCAAGGGACCTCATCCAAGGGAGTTCTCACTTGTCTGCAAGAAATAAATCTCCACAACAGAATTGGTGACTCTGTTGGGGATGATTTTGCTAATCCTTCCATAGATCTCGACTCCCATATGATTTTGGAGGCGGATTTTGTAAAGATTGTAGAATACAAGCTATTAATAAATAAATAAAATACGATATATAATATGTCAAACTGAACAACCAAAAATTTCCTATCCAATAAGACTAATTTGGTCACAATTTGATCACCCATTATAAAGATATCATCTCTGCAAAATTTCTGTTTGCACGGAAGAAAATTACAAATTTTAAACGTAAATATCTTGGCCTCCAGGACTCGAAATTGAGTGATTTTTTTTAAATAAAATATTTTTTTACAAGAATTCAGATATGTAGTTTGTTTCTGGAGATTTTAATCAAAAAGTTTAGAAATCTATCTGATTTTTGCTTCCCTTTTTTTCTTTTTTCTTTTTTCTTTTTTCTTTTTCATTTTTTATTAGTTAAAAAAAAAAATTTATTTATCCCTCAAACCTAGGGGTGACCTTGTGGGGATGTTTTAAGCCTCTTTTTCTTTTATCAATTTTTTATTTGAAGCCTTTGCAAGAGACAAAATTTGATTTTACATCGTCACACTCTCTGTATTGGGTTTTGGGACTACTTAAATGAGTGCATGTAGCGACTTGTTTACTTGAGAAAGATCTTGGTTTCTACTCACTACCCTATTGAGTAATTTTGGATTATTTGATTTTGCGTGCATTTTATTTTTTATAATGCTTTGTAGTTTTTCATTTCATAACCAAAATAAAAAATAAAAGGATCTCTACACTTTACATATGCATAGCTTCTTATTTGGTGTGTTTGTTTTCGGTTTGATTGCATAGAAAGATTGTTTGTGATCATATTTAATTTTGGAGTGTCTACATATTTTTATTGGGATCCTTTTAGGCTACATGTGTTTTTTTGTTGGAAAAGGAAAATAAATCTCTTCTCTCCCATATATATAAATTTCATCGAACGGAAAAGCAGTGTATTGTCGTCCTTGCATCTTTCATATTATTTGATTCAAGAGTCTTTCACATCACCAAGTCTCACTCAATTTACCTGCTTCAGTAATCAACGGCCATAAAAGAAAATCACTTATGAAATGAATTAGACATTTTTCTTTTTGGTATAGTAAACCAACATTAGTCTAGGTTGGAGAGCCTTGGATCGGGATTGGAGGGGACACTCTCCGAGGCCATATAAAAGCAACTAGAGTCATTAAATAGTGAAAATTCATTGGGAGCAAGATACGCTTTCCTAGAAATATCATCTAGCACATTATTCAAGCACGAGGTCAAGCTAGGTGCATTTGAGAGACATCCTCTCTTGGTGTGCATAGTGGGTTCTTACTATTAGGATTTATAATCCTCCCTTGTCCATATATAGTCTGTTAGATCATATGCCTAACTTAGGAGTCATTTTCTAGATTTTGGTGCCACTAGTGTGCCCCATTGGTGGCATCAATGTGCCAACTGGGCACCACTAATGCTAATCCATGCACTTTAGGATCCACTTCGAGTGTCGCCACCAACCTTCTTCAATTGGTTGTAGTTGGTAGGTAGTTATGCTAAGTTATGCTCCAATTACATTCAGTTAGATGCCCTCCATTTCAGTTAGCGCCAGTGTTTTATGGTTGCATGGGGGTAGGTTCCATTTCTCACCTACCTCATCAGTTTAACTGGTTTAACTGATTGAGAGACTGAATTAGACATCTGGAGTTAGACTAGTGAGCTCCAATAGTGATTTAGACACTTCTAGTTGGCCAGTCAGTCAGGATTGAGTTGGTATATTCGAATCTTATCCACGTGATTTGAATTCTTCTTTATGTAACATCATTGCATACTACTGAATTCATGAAGATTAATGTTGTAATTTACTAAGCAATAGCTATCAGTTTTATGTGAAATTTGTCTTTTTCAGTGTACATTGTTCATTCCTATCCACTGCACAATTAAACCTTTCAATTGCACTCATTACTTGTAGATTAATGGAACAATAATTCAAACATGGTATCAAAACCTATTTAGGAAAGAAGAAAGTATGTCCAATATCCATTGCGCACTAGAACCAGCTAGGTTTCCACATAATCCCTGCAAAGTGTGCGTTTCTAACTTTGGATTCATCCAAACAAGTCTCTGCAGGCGTGATGGACCCTGAGAAAGTGTACATATTGATATGGAAGGCTTGATTCTAACATAATTGTGAATTGATTTTGTTTTTTCATTGTTACTTACGTGTGCTACATAGCTTGATTGAAGAATTGACTATTCAAAAAGAAAATTGATGGATTCTACATCTCTTGTACCCTGGATCCTTACACCCTTCAACTATGTTGATTGGAGGGCAGATATGCAGGTCTCCTTACGCAAGCTTGGCCTTTTTAGGATGAATATGGGAAGAGAGATAGAAACTCATCATCCTACTGAGAAAAATAAGTTCTTGAATTGGTTGGATGAAGCATTTGGCTTCCTATTCACTCACATCTCCCGGGATATCCTCTTTCATCTTGAGGGATTGAAGACTCCTAAGGAAGCTTGGGAGAAGATGGAATCATTATTTGGAAAACAATATGAGATTTGAGGGCATAGATTGGAGAATGAGCTAATTGCATTACAACCCAGCAATTTCGAAATTATACAGCAGTTTTTAACAAAATTCAAGTCTCTAGCACTATAGTGTAAGCAATGTGGAATAGAGAGGAAAGATGAGCGACTGGTTCTATCGGTACTGAGCAAGCTTGGATCGGAGTACTTTGTCTTGGTCTCTACCTTCCATTCTGGAAGAGCTTCCATCCCCAATTGGAATATTCCTTCACTAGATGGCTTTGTCAATTCTTTAATATAGGAGCGGGATAAGTTGGTTCAAATGGGAGTTCTCCAAACTTCCAAGAATCAAGCTCTTCTGATGTCAGACTCAACCAATGCACAAGCTAAAGGGAAGCACAAAGGGAAAGAACCCAAACCTCTGATTCAAATCCAAAAGAGATTTATAAGTCTTCTGAAGGATACTCAAGATCCAAGAAAAAGAAAAATTTTAAACATACTAAATGTCCTTATTGTATGAGAGGATTTCATCCTAAAAGCCAGTGCATGAAGAAGACCCTCGACCAGTTGAAAACACTCCTTGAACAGAACAATATTTCCCTTCCACATGGTGCAGAGATGTCTGATGCTAGAGAGAAGATTGAATAATTTGAGAGGTTCCATCCCTTGAAGGTAAACCTCACTCCGTCAAAGGATTACTTGATAGATTTTGGAGCATCCAACCACATGGTTACCTCTAGAGAATCCTTCACCACTCTCACTCTATGAGGAGGACCTAGCACTCATATGGGAGATGACTTCTGAATCCCAGATATTGGGAGAGATTCTATTAAAATCCATCATGATGAGTTCAAGAATGTACTATATGTTCACTCTCCAACAGCAAAGCAAGTTGTTAAAGATGAAGAAGCAAAATCTTCAACACAATGAATTCGAATTGAATAAAGTCTCCTTGGAGTGACTTCTTCTCATGTTGCTTAGGAAGTTTATGAGATCTATGATATCTCATATTCTCATATAGTTGATCCAAAAGAAGACATTCGAATATTTGTTTTTGAGGAAAAATTATCCTTCCATTCTAGGCAAACATTCTCCAGTGATTCTTTTATTTTAAATTTTGTGCAAAGTTTGCTAGTGATTGTTTCAGAAATGAAGAGGAATTTGATTTCTCTATCTCTATTGTTCTTGCTGGTGTGCAGAAAAAGTAATGCTTTGTATGTTTTGTAAGAAATATCAGGTTTTAGGATTGATCCATTTACTCTCTTTGATTTAGAGCTTCCAGCAAATTCCTACATGATTGCATGCACCAATATTCAGAATTTTGTTGAAGAAGGATAAAACTGTGCATCTACCATTTCGATGGGGCACTTGGAACCTTTGTTCCAAATTATTAGATCTAATATGACCTTATTTGGTTCATTTTTTAAGTTTCAATAGCCTCCAGTCATGCTTGTATATGTTCTCATCAATTTTGGTGTGAAAAATCAAGTACCGCAAGTCTCTTTCAAAATTGTTGTTGGGGATTTGATGTCTGTTTTCTCTCATGATTTTGCTGATATTATATTTTGTGGATCATTGGTTATTTTTTAAGCTATATCATATTATGGAGCTCAAGCATTCTCTCTCCACATTCCTAGGGCTTCTCTACCTTTCTATTTGATCACATGCTCATCTCCTCACATAACTAGTAAAGATGGAGACATTCTGCATTCGCCTGGACACTTGCTCCTAACACTTAGAGATTATTTTACCTAACATGGTATGATTTTCAAGGCTTCCGTATATCATTTTCTTGGGTTTTCCTCACATGGTTCGAATTCTCAAGCAATTTTTCTCTCTCATCAGTTGATCTCAGTTGCTGTACATGGGTCCATTTTTCATCTTACAGTTGTCTATGTTCTTGATTCAGTTGAGCATTTTCTTCTTCTTACAAAGAAGAAAATTCCTCCAGACATAATCATTAGTTTGGAGAGGTCCACATGCACAGTTCTAGGATTTTACTATACATAATAACTATGCTACTGCATAGTGTTGCAAATTGTAGCATATTTTTTGCAAATTATTTCCCAAAGCGGAAGCTTTTTCTCCTAAGAAGAGCTTATATTTCCTGTTCCTGATTATTTTGAGGGGGCGGGGGGAGGGGGGGGGGTTCCCATGAGTTTTTTCCCTATTTCCTCAGTTTATTAAGCATCTTTTTAATTCTTTTAGATTATAATGGGTCACTTTTATCCTTGTTTCTAGGGCCCATAGTTGTCCAAGTTAGGATTAAGGGGGGTGTTAGGATTTATAATCCTCTCGTGTCCAGATATAGTTTATTAGATCATATTCCTAAATTAGGATTCATTTGCTATATTTTGGTGCCATTGGTGCCACTAGTACGCCCCATTGGTGCCATTGGTGTGCTCCATTGGTTCCATCATTGTGCCATCTGGGTGCCATCAGTGCCAATCCCTACACTTTAGGAGCCACTTTGAGTGCCACCACCAACCTTCTTTAGTTGGGTGTAGTTGGTAGGTAGTTATGCTAAGTTATGCTCCAGTTACATTCAGTTAGATGTCCTTCGGTTTAGTAAGCGCTAATGAAGATTAATGTTGTAATTTACTAAGCAATACTTATCAGTTTTCTATGAAATTTGTCTTGTTCAATGTACATTGTTCATTCCTATCCACTGCACAATTAAATATTTCAATTGCACTCATTGATTGTAGATAAATGGCACAATAATTCAAACACTTACATGTATTGGGGCCTAGTTGGTTGGTAATCCTCGAGGTGACACCTCCTGGACAGGATTCGGGTCTTTGAAATATGTTGCGCGTTCCCTACCCACATGTCTAAACTTGACTTGCGACTTTTCCTCTCGTTCGTCCTTTTATGAAGTGGTAGCCTTAGTTTCTTTTCCTAGGTATCTACATAAGCGACTGCAAGTGGAAAGTGTGTGTCATACCTAAGACATATGATATATCATCTGCCTTCTCTACCTAAGAGGGTTCCCCACAAGCACTTGAACCTTGGATTTGAGTGAGTACGAAGGGTTATCGTAATTTTTTCTCTACTCTTCATTGGTGGATTGAGACCCACCTGCAAAAGACACCTTTGATCCAATTGGTTTTCTTGTTGATAGCTTATACTTTATTGGGGGTGTGTTGTGTGTTCTTTTTTAGTTGGCCTCGGGATTGATATTTTTATTTTTATTTTTATTTTTACAATTCAATTATTCATCATGGCCAATATACATATTCGTCAATCTCGACATATTCGGGGCCTCTCTCCTGTCGAGGAGGAACATCCATCTATTTGAAGGTGAGTCACCTCTCCACAAGTGGTAAGAGAAATTGTGAGCTATGAAAGTGATTCGGTTCCAATGATTCATTTTGACATTGAACTTGTGGATGAGGGTTTTGTTCCACACTTTACTCCATTGATCAATCCTTTCGACCCCGTAATTGAGCATGTACAAACTTACCTAGTGATCTTTTTTCACTATTTAGCCTTATGATGTCAGGGACTACTATGTCTTCGCCTATGGAACAACCAATCCCATCTTCCCTTGGTGGTGGAGTAACTTTGATTAATTCTCTACAAACATCTACATGTATGGTGAATGTTCCATCTACTATTCCTAGTACACCTACCTTTTCTCTTTAGGGAACGTCAACCATGCCTACTATTTCATCTCTTAGTCATACCATCCAACTACCATCTAGTAGATCGCTACAATAATTCTCCTCAAATATTACTTTTTTGGGGGGGGCTACTCCTACATTTACTAATAGTGGTGACTCGCAAGCCATCGTTGGCATGTCTATAGGAAGCCCCGTCATTCCAGATGTTGGATTTCCCTTTGGGTGGAACCCATCTATAGCGGAAAGCAACCCACCTCCCATGCAAGGGGGGGAACCTTTTGGAAGCACTCAACCCATTGGAGGGTCAAGTGTTCTTAGTAGTATTTCCTTTACTGAAACCACACCTATGTTTGGAATTTTACGTTCTCAAACAAGTGGCAACGTTTCTGGTAGTTTCCCGTCTACTAGGGGCAGTAATGCTCCAAGTGGATTTCATTTTCATGGGGGAAACACCTATGTTGGAGGATATTCCTATCTTGGGTGGTATTCATACACCTTGGGTAGTTCTATCTATGGAAACAATCCTTTTGTTGGGGTAAATCAACCTTATGGCAGAAATAAGTTTACTGGGGGCAATGCTTCTTATGGGAGGAATCAATTTCCTAGGGGACTTCATGATTTCCCAAGTTTATATGCTTATGGGAACCAATATAAAGGGGGCCCTTACAGTCCAATGGGCCTTAATTCCCAATTATCTTTGACACATAATCCTTTTTCCAACACACAACTACCCTTTATAGCTACTCTTGATTTATCGGATTTGTCTAATTCAACCAATGACCCCATTTTGCACAACCCCTTCTGGCCAACAATTCCACACAATATCCCTGTCGATATACCAAGTTTGATGGTAAAATAAGGGAATACCCATCCAATCATGTTTCCACATTTGTGGTGTGTCTTCAACTCCAAGTTGGATGGCAGTGTTAAATTATGGCTTTTCCCTTGTACCCTAACTGGGAGTGCATCCAAGTGGTACATTGAATTTCCAACCACATCCTATTCAGGTTTAATGTGTTGGAAATGGATTTCTTAACTCACTTCCAATTGCCTATCTTCTACAAAAATGAAATGGACCTTTTGACCTCTTTACTTCAAAACACCGCCACCCATATTGTTTACCATATCATGAGTGGAGGCAGAGACAGAGGCTTGTAAAAGCCACCATTTCTGATCAATTGTTAGTTAGTTGGTGTACAAATTCATGGTTACCTCCCATTTCTCGTGATGTTTCTATGGTTGGGGCCATAACCAAGGAACAAGACAAACATCAAAACCATCATTTGGATTTCATATATTCATAGTAGGGCACTTTATACGGCATTATCCCGCATGCTCCTCGACTATCAACTTATCCATCTAAACTCATTCTCCCTCCTAAGGGGTTACTTCATCGAGCAACACATAATCCCAATGCTACAGTTGCTTAGCATTACAACATTGTTGAATATTTAGTTCAATCCCCTTGTGCCATGTTTTCTCTCGAAGTGTTGCAAAGTTGTCTCTCGCAACGAAAATCATTGTTGTCGGCCATTGGGAGGATTGACCCCTTGGAATCCAGCTTAGTTATTTTGGACATGGAACATATCCACCTAAATCTATCCCACCAGATGGTCTTTCAAATACAAGTGGTCATACAGGGGAAAAACATTTTTCGTACCATTATTGATGAGCCTCCACTTATGGTGGAAATCAGTTTACTGGGGGCAGTCCTTCTTATGGGAGGAATAAATTTCCTAGGGGAATTCATGCTTTCCCAAGTTTATATGCTTATGGGAACCAATATAAAGGGGCCTTACAGTCCAATGGGCCTTAATTACCAATTATATTTGACATGTAATCCTTTTTCCAACACACAACTACCCTTTCTAGCTACTCTTGATTTATCGGATTTGTCCAATTTAACCAATGACCCCATTTTGCAAAACCCCTTATGGCCAACAATTCCACACAATATCCCTATCGATATACCAAGTTTGACGGTAAAATAGGGGAATACCCATCCACTCATGTTTCCACATTTGTGGTGTCTTCAACTCCATGTTAGATGGCAGTGTTAAATTATGTATTTTCCCTTGTACCCTAACTGGGAGTGCATCCAAGTGGTAGATTGAATTTTCAACTACCTCCTATTCAAGTTTAATGTGTTGACGATGGATTTCTTAACTCACTTCCAATTGCCTATATACTACAAAAATGAACTGGACCTTTTGACCTCTTTGCGTCAAAACACCGCCACCCATATTTTTTACCATATCATGTGTGGAGGCAGAGACAGAGGCTTGTAAAAGCCACCATTTTTTATCAATTTTTAGTTGGTTGGTTTACAAATTCATTTTTACCTCCCATTGCTCATGGTGTTGCTATGGTTAGGGTCATAACCAAGGAACAAGACAAACATCAAGACCATCATTTGGATTTCATATATTCATAGTCGAGCACTTTATACGACATTATCCTACATGCTCCTCGACTATCAACTTATCCATCTCAACTCATTCTCCCTCCTAAGGGGTTACTTCATCGAGCAACACATAATCCCAATGCTACAGTTGCTTAGCATTACAACATTGTTGAAGATTTAGCTCAATCCCCTTGTGCCATGTTTTCTCTCGAAGTGTTTCAAAGTTGTCCCATGCAACGAAAAATCATTGTTGTCAGCCATTGGGAGGGTTGACCCCATGGAATTAAGCTTGATTATTTTGGACATGGAACATATCCACCCAAATCTCTCCCACCAGATGTCCTTTCAAATACAAGTGGTCATACAGGGGAAAAACATTTTTCGTACCATTATTGATGAGGGATCCTCCACTTATTGCGGAAATCAGTTTACTGGGGGCAATCCTTCTTATGGGAGGAATCAATTTCCTAGGGGAATTCATGCTTTCCCAAGTTTATATGCTTATGGGAACCAATATAAAGGGGAGCCTTATAGTCCAATGGGCCTTAATTCCCAATTATCTTTGACATGTAATCTTTTTTCCAACACACGGCTACCCTTTCTAGCTACTCTTGATTTATCGGATTTGTCCAAATTAACCAATGACCCATTTTGCACAACCCCTTATGGCCAACAATTCCATACAATATCCCTGTCGATATACCAAGTTTGACGGTAAAATAGGGGAATACCCATCCACTCATGTTTCCACATTTGTGGTGTGTCTTCAACTCCATGTTGGATGGCAGTGTTAAATTATGTATTTTCCCTTGTACCCTAACTGGGAGTGCATCCAAGTGGTACATTGAATTTCCAACTACCTCCTATTCAAGTTTAACGTGTTGGCAGTGGATTTCTTAACTCACTTCCAATTGCCTATCTGCTACAAAAATGAAATGGACCTTTTGACCTATTTGCGTCAAAACACCAGCACCCATACTTTTTACCATATCATGAGTGGAGGCAGAGACAGAGGCTTGTAAAAGCCACCATTTCTGATCAATTGTTAGTTGGTTGGTTTACAAATTCGTTGTTACCTACCATTGCTCGTGATGTTGCTATGGTTGGGGCCATAACCAAGGAACAAGACAAACATCAAGACCATCATTCGTATTTCATATATTCATAGTCGAGCACTTTATACGACATTATCCCTCATGCTCCTCAACTGTCAACTTATCCATCTAAACTCATTCTCCCTCCTAAGGGATAACTTCATCAAGCAACACATAATCCCAATCCTACAATTGCTTAGCATTACAACATTGTTGAAGATTTAGCTCAATCCCCTTGTGCCATGTTTTCTCTCGAAGTGTTGCAAAGTTGTCCCGCGCAACGAAAATCATTGTTGTCGGCCATTGGGAGGGTTGACCCCATGGAATCCAGTTTGGTTATTTTGGACATGGAACATATCCACCCAAATCTCTTTCACCATATGGCCTTCCAAATACAAGTGGTCATATAGGGGAAAAACTTTTTTCATACCATTATTGATGAGGGAGCCTCCACTTATGTTTTTTCCATCTCATGCTAGAGTGTGATAGGATCTCTTAAGCATGTCCAATCCTCTACTTCTTTGAAATCCTTTGATGGTCAGAATTTTACACCAAATGGAATCATTCATGCCTTTCCTATTGAGCTAGGGGGGGAACTACCACTATATATGTTTAAGTTTTGATGCACCTCTTGACTACATGTTACTAGGGCATGGTAGTTTTATGCCAAGAAGGTGGTAGTCTTGTTGATCTTTCAACTTATTTGCATCCCCCACCAAGAGAATATCATCACTATAGATCAACTTGCTTACTGCATGCCTGACTTACGACTCACCACTAGTGGTAACATTCCCTTTGTAGATGATTCCATGAAGATTTATAAAAGTGTGGGGGGTGGTATGTTTAAAGACTCCTCATTAATGGGTACTTTCCCTTTTCCAACACCAAACCCATTAAAACAAGAAGCTCCAATTTATGTGATCACTTCCATGTTTAAACACGCGATTGGTTCTTCTTATCCTTGGGTGATACCAAATACTATGGAAGTAGATTTGATGGGAGATTCTATCCCACTGTCAATGGTAGAAACTAATTACCAAGTTATTCAGTCCAATCTCGTTGACTATGATCATCATCTTCACCCAATTGTTGATCTTGATCCTTATGTTGACTTCTTGGGCTAGTTCCCTATCTCCTTCACATGAATTTATGTAAGATGTTTTACCTTCCGATGAGGAAATTATGGAATTCATGGATCCATGTGACAAGCCTTGGGAGGATATGCATCATTGTGCCTCTTTCCTTCTAGATCCAGAAAAGATGGGGGAAAGTTTTTTAAACTTGGTTTCCGCTGTGGACATCTTTTGTTCCCCTTTGCCTAATTTTTCTCACGTATTCAAAGGTAACTCGGGGAACATTTCACAAACCATTCTTATAGATAACCCAGTGAAGCTAGGAATCATGGAAAATATTAACTTAGCATCGAATTTTCTCCTAAATAAATTGCCATCTGTCTGACCCTATTTAAAGAATTTAGTGATGTTTTTGCTTGGTATTATGAAAAAAATGACTGGTATTGACCCTCATATTGTTGAACATGAGATTAAGACTTATCTTGGAGCTAATCTTGTTTGGAAAAAACTTTGCCCAGTCCACCCTCGAAAAGTAGTTGCTATCAAAGAGGAGGTTGAGAAGTTGCTCAGCTTTGGCTTAATTTATCATGCTCCTTTGACTAAATGTGTATCTAATCCCACTACGGTCACCAAGAAGAAGGGAACCATTTGTATGTGTGATCTTAATGTCGCTTATCGATGACTGTGTCGACTATGAAATCTTTTCTTTTATGGATGGGTTATCTGGCTATAATCAAATAGATAATAAACCCTCTGACTAGCATAAAACATACTTCATTTTTCCATGGGGGACCTTCGCTAATCACAAGTTACCCTTTGGAATTAAGAATGACTGAGCCACCTTCTAGCGAGCTATGGATTATGCGTTCCATGACTTCATGCATATTTTCCAAGCTTATCTTGATGGCCTACTTGCTCACTCTCGAAAAAGGATTAATCATCCAAGCCACCTGTGTGAGATATTTTTATGTGGTTGATATTACAATATTCGCTTGGACCCACATTAGTTAATTTTTATGTGGAAACTAGGTATTTGCTAGGTTTCATCATTTACAAGCATGGGATTCGAGTCTATCCCAATGCCTTAGTGTTAGAGTTTCTTGTGTGTATTTTGTTAACCTTGCATGAGGAGACCTCCTATGAAAAATCACAACACCAAAATTTTACCTCCACGCAATTGAGAGATGGTGTGAATCTTCCACCAACAATCTTCTCACCGGTCTTCAACAAACTCCCAGCATCAGAATAGTAATATGGCTTCCATCTTCAACACAAAGTTCACATCCAGAATGCATCTATTACAGAAGTCGCAACCAAAGTCTCTTCAATCGTCACAAATTTATCCAAGGGGCTAGCTCATGGCCCTCCAAGATTGAACACAAACTTGACACAGTTCAAAATCGCAAGTGGAGGAGCCCTCAACACTTCGAATGCAAATGAGATTATGGACTGACAAAAATGGTATACAGATTGTGTAGCGAGTTACAATAATAGTGGGAGATGGGCGACTTTAGGTAGCTCTCAAGTGTAACAATGGAGTGTTGCACGCTCCATAGGAAAATGAAAAAAATTACGGTGAGGCCTCTCCTAATCAGGAATACAAATGAAGATGTCGCAATACAAACCAACAATGAGATAAAGCTATAGCATGGAATGAATTATGGTTGATATATCCTTATATACCTCAAGAGACAGCATGGTAATGAATGCAATCAACAAAACATTCAAACGTTCCTCAACCCAAGCTAGACCATGCAATAGACTGGCAACTGGCAGGTAAGTGAGCAGCAGAATTAATTCTAAGCGTACAGCAAGAATGAGGGAATGATGCCAGGCAATACGTTCAATTCCAAGCAAAACGAGATGAGCAGAGGACAAACACATTAATTCGTCCAATAGTCTAGCAATGGACTAGAAAGTATACAAGCTGCTAGAACTAAAACGCAACAAGCAGGAATTATGGCAAGTATTTGCTCTAATACCACTGTAGGATTGAATAAACCTCGAATTCATTTTATTCCATAGCAAAATCCTTTATTTATACATTGCATATGGTGGTTGCTCTTCATCTTCCAACCAACCTTTTCATCTCCCTACATGACTATTCATATTCACAATTTATTTACAATATTTACATATTACGTGGAACCATAATCACAAGGATTAAGTTTCCAACGGGTTCATTATTCCAAACAATGTGAGATCTAATTGGGGGCTCTCATAGGGGAAAAACCCGAATGTTTAAACAAGGTAATTTTCCCTGACAACACAACCATATACTTCAAAAGTTTTGTGACGCACCACTAACATGTTCATGCAAGCAAAAAATAGAACAAAAAAAATACCATGCAAGGTCAATCTCATAGTTATCAGAATGGCCAAATATATTCAAATTTTAACAAAACCAAACGTAATGTACATCAATGTAAATCTAAAACATTAGACACCAAATGAGCGAAGCTAGCTCAGTGATAGTGATGCATGGTTGCAAATAACAAAAATACGGGATTAAGTTTTGAGATAAATAAAAAAATTGTTCGGAAACACAAAAGCAATAAGGCTCTAAATGGCCTCTAGAGTCCAAAATATCATCATTCTAAAATCTTAAGCTTTGTTTTTCTTAATGAATGGCTTCAACAATTACTATGATTTCATATTTTAAATCAACTGACATCATTTAAAAATGCGATCACCTTATAGGTTTCAATATTAAAATCCCACAATTCTCAACTTCAAGAGGTACAAGAATAAGGGGTAGGGTATCCCAATTGACACCATTGAGAAACATGTTCCCCTTCTAGATTTCAATATTTGAATCCCACAATTCTCATCCTTGCGGGGTGGGGGATTAAGAACAAAGTCTTGTTTCAAATGTATGTTGGAACTTTGAAAAAGTTAAAGTGTGTTAAAATATGAGAACCGGTAGCTTCTCTATCTAATGGGGTTAATACCATCAATAAACAACCTGAAACAAAGGGCCCACTTTAATGTTAAAATTTAAGATAATGTTGAAACTCAACTAAAATATAGTAAAATGTCGACTATAACTTTCAGAATTAATTTTAAAAATTAAGTCAATTCAAAAAAAAATGAGGTGGATCTCTTTTTCTGTATTTTAGTGTTTTATGGCAGATGAGTTAGGTTTGTATAGAACCAATCAATTTGGTTGATTCAAGCATGAACAAGTCCAAAAGTTCAAAGTCACAATCCAAACTATTGTAAAACACTCTAAACCGACCAATTCTGATCCAAATAGTTCGACTCTAAACACAATGATATATCTCTTACATACAAGAGACAAATACTTTGTAGAGATGTATTGTCTTATTGAAGCACATGAACAACCTATGATTACTGGTGCTAGAAATTGTTGACTAAATTAAATACAATTATTAAAAAGAATAATGGCATATTAAATATTATAAATTGTTGTCTTTCCTAATATTATCCATCTAATACGTTTCCTAATTAAAAATGTGTCTAAAGAGATCTAAACTTTATAAAACAATATTTGTGTTGTCTTTAATGGTATCCACTTAATACTTTTCGTAATCAAAAGTACATCAAAAAATATCTCAACTTTAAACAAAAACAAAAAAACAAAAAATACTATCTATCTAATATTTTTTCTCATCAAAAGTGCATCTAAAAAATCTAAACTTATAAAAAATCGACTTTATAAAAATACAATTTTAAAAATTTTAAAAAAAAATTAAAACAATGATGAAAATTAATTAATCCAAATACATTAAAATTACTATCTATTTATTATTTTTTCTAATAAACCAAGTAGATTGTTTAAACCAAGTACATTGTACTCACACGATTTGATGCCAACTAACATGCTTGTGATATTTTGACAATAATATGTGTTCATACACAATACTAACACATATCTAATTTGAAGATTTTATATATTACTTCGAAAAGCTTGTTTGCTCACAAAGTGTTTTATCCATTAAAAATAATGAAAATTCTCCCACTTTGAAACATCCATGCTATAAATAGAATTCAATTTATATCCTTCCCAATACATCTGCTCTGGTCATATGTTATATACTTAATATTTCATACAGTGAAGATTAGTAACTCAAAACATCCATGCTAAATGTAAAATAAATGGAATTCAACAACTTGTCTTTGTATTAAGGGCATATGAATATTCAATTAGTCAAAAATATTAAATAAGTTAAAAGAAAATCTATGTTAGTTGCAAAATAAATAGAATTCAACTTATATCCTTTCATAGTGCACCTGCTTTGCTCATAGATTATATATTTAATATTTTATACAATAATGGTTGCAAAATAAATAGAATTCAACTTGTATCCTTCTTAGTGCATCTGCTTTGCTCATAGGCTGTATATTTAATATTTTACACAGTGATGATTAGTAACTTGAAACATCCATGCTAGATGCAAAATAAATGGAATTCAATAACTTGTATTATGGGAACATGAATATTCAACTAGTCAAAAATATTAAGTCAAAAGAATGTATATAAATAAACATATATAAATATGTTTTATTTATATTTCAAGTTTAGTGGTTGCTTAACAACTCTTTGGCTCACATTCTCCAAGTCGTACATTAGTTTACATCGGCAGATTTATTTAGGATGTCATCCATGAATATGGAGAAGCAGGACGGTTACATTTCTATGCAACATTTTCCTTGAAAGAAAAAGTTTTTTTTTATTTCACATACTGCAATAATTAAAAATGGAAAGTATTTTCTTTGTTTCTTTTTTTTCCTTTCAAAATAAAAAATCTTAATGCATTTTACTAGCTTCTTTCTTTTTTGATATGGTTGTTAGAAGAAAAAGTTTTCTTTTTTATTTCACATACTGCAAATAATTAAAAATGGAAAGTATTTTCTTTGTTTCTTTTTTTCCTTACAAAATAAAAAGATCTTAATGTATTTTACTAGCTTCTTTCTTTCTTTGATATGGTTGTTAGTTTGATCTCCAATTACATGTCAAATTTGTGAGGGAATAAAGTAGAGGATAAAAATCACTTTCTTTGACTGCCCAGCTGACAAAGACATTAAATCCAACTTTCAAAGCAAACAGAATTAGGGTCATCTCCCAATTAATCCAACATGAAAACAACATAATAATCAAGGTAATTAATTTAATTTAAGTTTATAGGTCCGATAGATCACGTCTCACTGGATTTAATCAGAATCATCATCATCATCAATTATTAGCAAAAGGCTGAAATTCAAAGGATTCAAGCAATACAGCAATATTATAGTTCATCCAGAGCTCAAGATAAATCCAAAACCTGTTGCCAAATACATGGAATCTGGACCAATGACCATTTCCAATAGAATGGCATGATGAACATATTAACAGTACTTTTATAAAGACCTCATCTTGGAGTCTTTCTAATAGGGCCATAGTTGTAAATTTGCAAGTCACTGAGTCTTCCACCACAAATATTAAGACTCAGACGACCCAGAACCTTTTGTTAGTGGTTATATTTGCTGGGGGTGGAGCCTCATCTGGCTCAAATATGAAGAGAAATTCTAATTCCCACAATCATACAACTTATAGAATTTACAGTACAGAACATGCAAAGCTTTTTTGACCGTAAGCATATACACTAGTTTGTACTATCCTCTTTTGAAGAGAGTAAAGATAAATGGACGGATGGCGGCACCTTATAACAAGGAATGCCATCTTAAATATTATAAACCCAACATCCGCAGCTGTACAAATCCTCGATGATGTATCCGAAAACTTTATGATAGATACATATACTTTGTTCCAACCCGTTTCTCTGCAAGCAGTACACCTATCAGTATACATGTTGGAAAGAATAGCAGAAAAGGAAAATTTTAGTTTTACACACCTCCAGCTGCAACAAGCTTCTCAACACGGGCAACAATATGCTTCCCATAAGTATACTTCTTCAAGGCACTTAAATGTACTTTAATTCGAGAAAGAATCAATTCACGTTGCTGATCATTGCAAATTTCTAAAACCTTCTGTACAACATAATTTGCATACTGATCTTTCATCATTGCCTGTAAAATCTTGTTTATTTTAGTATCACATCAATAAAGATAAAAAAATCAAGATGAAAATTTTAAGCAAGAAAATTTAATCAAGTATGTTTGCATTCAATATTATCACCTGAAACTCTTAAAAATTGCAGCACATGGTAAGCAGATTTGCACTCCTAAAACTGAAACCCTAATCTACGAATCTGACACCAATAAAGCTATCAAAACAGCAGATAAAGGATTACTAGATCTACAAACACATAAGGCTGAAAATATGAACAGTAAAACACAAAGTCTCCATCTACCCAGTCACATCACTTTCCATTAACTCTGAAAGAAAGAAGTGCAGTGCAGCAAGCTCAAAGCTCTATCTTTGCCTTCCAATCGTGCACCCTGCCTATATTTTATAGAAGAATACACTAGGGTTTACAAAGAATGAATACACCCCCAGTGAGCCACCCAGCCTTAGGAGAAGAAGCCGTAACACTAACTCGCCTCAATGAATGAGCTAAACCTAATCTGGAATAGTGTGCCTAGACTAGAGGATGAAATCTGCATGCATGCATGAAAATCTCTCATCCATGTGTCTTTCTAGAATAGCACAGTGCCTTCTCTTCTGATCCGAAGTGGATTCAAATGATCTCTCATCTTTAAACTTTGTAATCAAAATTTAACTTTGCAAAGTTTGAATTGCATGTTCAAAAGCCAAAGCCACAGAAGATAAAATGAGTCATGTTGATCGTTAGCCTCCCAATGTCGCTTTATTAAAAGAATGCTACTGGTAACAAAGGTACGGGGACAGGAGAGATGGAAAGCAAATGCAGCTTGGGAAGAAAAAGAGCAGTAGCAGAAGAAAGAGGACTCAGGAAGAAGAAACCTGCTTGAAGATCTGAGGATGAAGAAGAAATTGAGACTGTCAATGCATGAGCAAAAGGTTGTCCCTGAGCCATAGCAATCTGCAAGAAACTACAGAGTAAGAATGCACCAAAATCCCTGTTGAATGTGCACAGCTCACTCTTTGTAGCTATTTCCTAAGCATAATAAAGTCCCCACTGAATGCTGGTTTTCAGATTTGGGTTCTAGGGTAATCTCTGTTGTTCAAAGTGGTTAATTGCTATGCTATTAAATACTCTGCTCAGTGAATGTTTCGTTCACTGTTCTGGTTATCATCACATGGTATTGCTGGTTCCATAGCAGAATATTTCCCTTCAATCGATTGCACAGATCCAAGTTATTGTTCGATTGAACGCTTGTTGAATCCATCACTTGATGTATGTCCTGTGTAAGGCACTGGAATAGTTGATTGTTTCCTACAGGGATACATCTAAACCTAGAGCACTATATCACATCAATTAAATCACAGCCCATTTTGAAATTAATGGCGTAGAGTATATGGTATTGTTGCTGGGAGTGGGTGTTTGTCTTTTACCCACAGCCCGATCAACCATGTCTTTAATTGATGGATTGAAATCGAGAGTTGAGCACCATATAAGGCATATACTACAGGCCCAGCCTGCAGCATACCTGTGTAATTGGGCCAAGCCTAATCACCCTCGGCCCACAACAATCTCTTTATTTGAATTTTGGTTCACCGCATTCTCAGACCTGAGTATTTCATTAATTCACTAAGCCATGCATCCCTGTGCTCAAGTGATTTCTCAGGGCATATACATATATGATAATTAATTACTTGGTGAATATGCAAAGATGTGAAAATAGCTGTAAAACCCAACTTTAACGGGACACAATTTTGTGATTTGTTAACTGCTATTTATGACCATCACAAATGTGCCTTCTTATAATAAACCATGCAATAAACCTATCTGGAAATAGATCCTCAACAGAAGGACCCCTTAACTGGCCTTTGGAGATAAAGATATACAGAACTGTCAACAGTTAACAGTGCCTCCCTAACAACAGTTCTGAGGGTAAAACAATCTGGAAATCACCACACATTGCAGAGATCTGAACATGCACAGAGAAAATCTGAAATGATACCCTCACTATTGCAACCTTTATGAGACAAGCATAGGCTGGAATATACCATAAACATCAGCGTCTCCTTTGAGAGGATAAAACTGAATTCTCATACTTGAAATACTTTTCAGCTAGTGCACCCTCTTGCGTGGATAATATTCAAGTTAATATTGGATAAGCATACTAGAATATCCATACATAATAGCGCCCTCTTTGACTAGATAAGGCTTTCTTTGAAAATCCAAGAAGATCACTTAGAGAGTGCACCTTGCATGGTTGGATAAAGATGAGTTCCTCTTCTTGGGTGGATCAGGAAGAATCTTCATGCCAAAACTATCTTCTTAGTGGAGCACACTCTTTCTAGTCATTAAATTATTCTCAAAATCCTCAGAACAAACACTACACTTGGCATGGACCCTTTCTTCTTCAAGCTAAAACCGTCTGAAGGAATATTCTCATCAAAAAATACCATAATTCCACTTCTCCTCATGAGACAAATCCACATGTCAAGTATATGAATTGACAATAAAAACCCACCACCATGCTATGCCATGTATAATCAAACCATTGAATGAAGGTGAGATGGTGAGATAGATATAGTCATGTAACCAACCTAGAACCTATCTACCTGAAGCCTGACCAATCTGAAATAGTAACTTCAAAAAAATCAGTATCCTGTTACTAAGCAGGAAACACTGGAACTAAAGTCCTACTACTGAAACCAAATATGCACAAACCCTGTTATAAATTTAGACTATCGAAAATAGTATCGACTAAAAATCACATATACCTCCAGAATATAGGAAGTACCAACACTGAAGCTTTGCCAATCACAAAACAAGCGTGTGGTACCCTGCAATAAATAGAAACTCACAATAAAATTCATCATCTAAAAATAGGCATTACTAAAAATAATAATTGCTCACAATATCCAAATATGAATAATCGTGACACCTGCTACAAATGGTAAAGCCTATAAATAGGCATGCCTATAAATAGACATGACTAGAAATAGATGTAGATTTTAAAAGTCTTTTCCCCAACCCGGTTTCAGTCACATAGTCATTGTTTAATGCCCAAACCCATAACATTCAGCTGTTGATGTCTTGACTTCACATTAACAATTTAAACATGAAACACAGGAAAAATTCACTGACAGAAATTTTCACAGTTTCTTGGGATTCGTGCCTGTGCTCCCTCTCTCTTCTGCATTCTCCTTCTCTCAAGAAGTCAACTTTTTCTCTTCCTCTCTCAAATCTCATGAAAATAATGAATTGTGAAAAGTCTTTCCCTTGCCTTTTTGTTTGGATGTCGGGGTAAGTGAAGAGACATCTAATCCAAGGGCCCACATTGATTTAGATGGATGGATGAGAATAAAAGCTAATTTAATTCTCTGCAAAATTAACTTCATTCACCTCACTTAAATTTATCAAAAAGTCACTTTAATCTCGAAAACAGAATTAAATGCTCATCTCAAATCATTTAATGCAAGGGTCATGTTATTTTCCCCTTTTAGTCAATTACGCTAAAATCACTAGGGGAACAACTTCCTAGGTACAAAGTCAACACTCCCTCTTACCGAGAAAGATGTTCTGCATCACTCCCAACTTGTCCCGAAGAAGACAAACTTGCCCCGCGCCAAGGATTTTGTCAGAAAGTCTGCCACCTGCTCATCAGTGGATATGCATTGTTACTCAATAGCCCCTCTCTGAACATAATGACAGAGGAAATGGTATCTGATCTCCATGTGCTTGGACCTGTCATGGAACATTGGATTCTCAGAGAGCTGAATGCAACTCTGATTGTCGCGGTAGATCACTGTGGGCCTAAGCTCCTGATCAAACAAATCTACCAACAACTTGAGAAGCCATAGTGCCTCGCAACTAGCCTGACCAGCTGCCATGTACTCAGCCTCAACATAACTCAAAGCAATGGACTTTTGCTTTCGACCGAACCACGACACTGCTGTCAAGCCCAACCTGAAACAACAACCAGAAGTGCTCTTCCAGTCTGTCACACTTCCCACCCAATCTGAATACGTGAAGCCAACCAAGCCAACTCCACCCAATCTCATGTAGTCCAAACCATAATCCACAGTCCCGACAAGTTATCTCAACACATGTTATGTGGCTGCCCAACGCACTCTCTTGGGCTCCACGATGAACTGACTGATAGTGTTCACCGCAAAACACAAGTCTTGCCTGGTGTTGACCAGATACATTAGTAAACCAATGAGATGACGATATATAAAGTAGGATCCACCAACTCTCCCTCGGAAGCATGAAGCTTCCTCCAGTTGGTGATCATTGGTGTGGCTATCGTCTTGCAATCCTCCATCTGGAATCTCCTCAATACATCTATTGCATATTTTCCTTGTCCCAGGAAAATATGACCAGGCTCCTGCAAAACCTTGATTCTCAAATAATAATGCATCAGCCCAATATCTGTCACCTCATACTTTCAAGCAAGATCCCACTTGCAAACTGCAATGAGGCGCTCCTCACATGTGTGTTGCAGCTGCAACAATTTCCCAAAATTCTAAAAAATTTTGAGACCCTCCTTCGTTTTGGATTAGACTGTTTTTTCTTCCCTACATTGATGCAATGTTTTCTCAGAATGTTTTAATGCCTGAGTTGCTCTATTTGCTGCCTTGGAATGCCTTCGGAAACTAGCCGGATTGCTGCTATTAAACGTACTTGAAGCTTGTTGAAATCGGAAGTTGTTTTGCTTGAGTTTTCCGCCGTTGCGGCTGTTTTGAAGATTGTCACCCCGATTGCATAACCTTCCGACTGCCGATTCCTTTTATTTACGGCGGATGTTTTCAGATTGGGCATCGGACGCTCTTTCGATCTTTTATCCCGCCGTTGCGGCTGGGCTTTGATGACAACTTCCGGTTTTCTCCCGACTTACGTGTTTTTTCGACTGATTTCAAGTTTTCGACTGATTTCAAGTTTTAAATCGAAACCATTGACCATGTTTTCTTCCGCCGTTTCGAAAGGTTGTGAGCTTTCTTTCGCCGACTTGAGATCCTCCCGACGTCCGACGCATGTATCAAAAATCGGAAGCTTTCAGGTTCTTTGCTGCCGTCGTTGCGGATGGTTTCGAGCTTTCACCTCCCGATTGGAGAACCGTCCAACTGCCGATCGGCCGATTTTTTTTTGCCCGCCATACGTATGCACCCGGCTTGGTAGACGTTGTGCCCTTCCGCCGTTGCGGCGGGAAGGCCACTCTTGCTGCCGATTGGAAATCCCTCCGACGCTCGATTTATTGTCTCCTCGCACGTGTGAAAGGTTTATATATACGGGGGCGACAGTTTGGTTTTTTATTGTTATTTGTCGCTGTCGAGCACTGTCGCGGTAAGCACTATAGCGTTGAGGTGTCGTTCTTTGGAGTGAGTGAAGGTCCCGCTGTCGCTGTACCAGCTTCCAGGTGGCAGAAGTAAAATTCCAACCGTCATCGACTCGCCCGTTTCGCCAAATTGCCAGGTAGGTTTTTTTTTTTTTCCCCGTCGCATTTAAACTATTAATGGTTTTCTCCCGTGGTTTGGGTGTTCCCGGCGGTTTCCCTCGTCTGACTAGGTCTTAAGCTTGTATGAGTGGGATTTTTATCTTTTGACCATGGGGGAGGCGTTTTAACCTTTTGAGCGGTTTTGTTTTCGCCTTTTATTTTGCTGCCAAGCGCATAGGGGTTTAGGGGTTTAGGGGTTTTCGGCGCAGACGGCCGTTACCTTCCTGCACTTTCATGTTAGGCAGAAGATAGACAGGTGTGAAGATTGTTTTGGGATTTTTGTCGTCTGTTGTTTCCATGGTGCGGTACCCGGCCTTTTAAGCCGTAGCCGTTTCGCGTTTCTGCGCGGCCTCGTCGAGGTTTGAATGTTGAACCCGTAGTTTGCCGGGGCGTATAGGTTTTTGAAAGGATTTCATGGTCACCAGTGTTGTTCCCTCGCCACTCGAACCCAGCCGGTTGCTCGCGCCATCACGCGCGACCCTGTGGTGCTCATTTGCCTAAAACCCTAGCTGGTTAAAGGGGATATGTCGCCATTATAAGTCGTTGATTGAAAACAGTGCGGGTAGTGTTTTTATGGAATTATCCTGTGCAGAAAGTGAAAATAATCCCCGCGAAATGTATAGTCAAATTAATGTAACTTTCCCGCCGCGAGTCGCATGAGTTTTCATTAGTTATGTGTCTGCTGGGCTTTATGGTTAGAGTGTTGACTGGCACGGGCTTGATGCATTCGATCCTTCGCTATGTTTGTTATGCAATAGAATAATAGCTAAATGTCACACCTTGCATATGATATACATGTTTGTTTAAATGTATTGCTATCATGAGAAAAGTGGCATGTTGCAGAATAATGTAGATTTAATACTGGCATAAGTATGGTTGATAAGCTTGCTTCATGTAGATCAGATCATAAAATGTTGCACCCTAGTCTCAAGGCATTATAGGGCTGAGCAATGTATGCATTGATACACTGAACCTTATCATACTAGACACAGGATAAGAGTACATTGCACAGCATTGCATACTAGTTTGATTACTCAGCTCAAAGGGCTTATGTCTTAATTCCATTAACTGATTACTGTCATGATACACTTGAGAAGGAATAAACTGCTACACAATGTCTGAAATTCGAATTGCTCAATGTCACAATGTTATACATGGCAGGAGGAACTTACAATGTCCAAAAGGCAGAAGAAGAAGGCCCCTATGGTCGAAGAACAACCAGATGTAGAGGTCATCACAAAGACCGAATACACATATGAAGACACCCAATGTGTTTCGGGTGTTGAGCCCGAGTACAAATGGGGTGAGATTTATAGATTAATTTCCCGAAGGGAGGTCCCCGACATGGGTCTCGAAGAAGAACCCATTTACGCCAACATAGAAAATTCCGCCATCATGAAGGTGGCTACCAGACCAGAGCTGTTCCCTTGCTCTGAGGTGATTAGATGGATTCTGCCCCATACAAATACAACCACCATGCTCATAAGAAATGTGGAAGGCCAGGGCTATGCTACATTTAGCCCAGGATATGTAGCGTTGGCCTATCATCTGCCAGAACCTCAAATCTTTCTATCTAATGATTGGCTAGATAACATCAGAATGGACCTGATAGAAACCCTTAAGAGAATGCTCTTGCTGGGAAAGCTGTACAGACACAGAGCAACTGGAGAGTATGATACAGCAAGCTTGAGGGCTCCTTACAGATTTATAGCCCTGATGCTGAATAGGATCTTCGGGAGAGCCCATGGCAGACTCTTCAAATTTGAATGGATACCCATTATGTTCCACGTAGCAACCCAAGGAACAGTGTTCAATTGGGCCAGCCTAGTATCAAGCAGTCTTTCTTCTTACGTGGCTGCTGCCTTGGGAGGAGAATCCAAGAAAAAGTCCGAATTCTACATGAGCTCGATATTGGTAGATTGTATACTGTGCAACCAGCCTTTCCCTGGTCTCAAGTGTGTCTGGGACAGGGAAAGGATGCCTGTGTATGTCGCCTATAGACCATTGTGGGCTCAGCAGTACCATAGCCACTACAGGGAGGTCTGCGAGCAGTTCATTATGCCACTCTATACACTCATCTTCCGGAAGGAATGTGACTGTATGTCAGAGGAGGCTATGCAGGTAATAGAAGAACATGCAGACTATTTCCTGACTAAGAATGGCATGTACATCAGAATGTTTGGTGGCACAAAATGCCCCTTACTGCTGCCCAAATACGCAACAGATTATATTATTCATAAAGAGGCAATCAGACAGGTTTTCATTGATGGAATAGGGCATTACCTTTTTGAACAAAAGAAGGCTACATATCCTCCTCTGCCATTCAAACTAGGTAGCTACAGATTTGCCAAGGTAAAACAAGCTGCTGAGTTCATAGAAGAATTGGGGAAGTTCCATTTTGGTGAGATGCCTTTCCGAAGGAATGATACTCATGGTAGAATGGCAGAGCACTGTAAAGAACATATAGTACATTTTGAGTACACTCACCACTTTGACAAGGAAGAATCTGTCTTCCGAAGTGCCCCTAACTTGACAGCTCTGAGAAGGAGGTTTAAGCCTAAGAACCCCACCAAGGGTGGAAAAGGGGCTGAGCAAGCCAGAGCTGAGCAGGTCAGAGCTGAAGAAGGGGCCAAGAGGAGACAGGAAGAGGCCCAGAGGCTAGAACAGGAAGCTGCAGAATGGCTGCAGAAAGGAGAAGAAGAGATCAAAGGCCACCATTCCCAGTTATCAAAGGTCATCATTCTAGAGTTTAGACTATAGTTATTGTTGAGCTTTTATAGCTAGGAGTTGTTCCTCTAAGTGACTTTGCCTAAGTCACTACGAAAAGGGGTTGAGTCACTTGGACTTTATATTAATGACTGGAGATGAGCATTAATTGCACTTTATAGAATAAAGTGCACTTTAAAAGAAAATTTTAAAAATGAGTGAAATTAATTATTTTGTGGAGAAAAGTGATTTTAATCACAACCACTCATCTAGTCTAATCTCAACCCTAGGATTAGATGGCTTTTCATTCACCCTAAGTTTTTACCTAAAAGAAAAGTTTTCCACGTGAAGAGGCACTTTTGCATTTTGAGAGAAGAGAGAGTCATTTTCTGAGAAAGAGGAGAAGAAAATAGTAGCAAGAGTTTTTTTTCCCTTGCCACGTAAATCGAGGACGGAAGGTACAGCGGCAAGGCAAAAAAATCGAGGTAACTACTAACAGCAATGACATTTATTGTTGTTCTGTACAGGTCGTACAGTACAAATTCTGTACAGCAACATGGATCCCATGGCAAAAAGTACAGCACAATTTTCGAGGAAGGTTGGGGCACAATTTTCAAGGAAAAATAACTAGGCACAAATCCCAAGGAAGTTTTTCAGTGGCATGGTTTTCGAGATAGGTCGTACAGTCCATACAGCAGCACAGAAATCAAGGAAGTAGCAAACAGAAAAAAATTCCAAGTTTGTTTTTTTTGTTTGGCACGGAAAACGTGGCAAAATATTTCTTTCGCGTGAGATAAGTTGGTCTGAAAATTTTTGTCTATTGCTGTAAATTTTCCCAATAATAAAAATTTCTCTCTCTCACAGGTTTTCCCCGAAGGTTGGGGTTTTTCCTGGGTCATTGGACCAAAAATATTGTGTCTGAAATTTATGTGTGAATGTGTTTTATTTGTTGTTCATGAAAATGTTGTAGAAGCTATTTTTGTGTTTTAGTCCTATATTGTTTATGAGAAAAATATAATTTGCAACACATATACAAATTGGGTTGGGCATTAAACAATGTTTTAAACGGAGTTGGAAACCGGGTTGGGAGAGTGCTGAAAATTTCTACATGGTATCAAAGCTTTGTTAAAGAGGGCAAATTTATACGCAATGAAAAATTTCAGACTTCAATCATTTCATTTGTCAGTAGCCAGCACCTTGTTGAAACTTGAACTTTGCATAGAAAATGGCTACAGGACTTAGGTTGGAGGATAGGCTTGATGGGGTTGGGAATTTTGTCCCATGGAAAACTAGGCTAGTGCTGATATTGGAGGAAAATGAGTTGTGGGATGAGGTGGTTCGTAATACAACAGTTCCTATTGTTGTTCCCCCTTCCACCAATGCAACGACACTTTTTGCCTTCAACAAGAAGGACATAAAAGCCACAAGAATAATCCTAGATGTAGTGAAAGACCATGTGATCCCACACATCTCGAGTAAGACTCATGCTTCTCAGATGTAGGACGCTTTGATCGGCTTGTTTCAAAGCTCAAATGAGAATAAGAAGATGGTTTTGAGGGAGAAGTTAAAAAGTATCGAGATGGATTTGAGGTTGTGATATCTTACCTTACTAGAATCTCTCAAGTGAGAGATGAGCTTGCAATAGTGGGGGAGGTTGTTCCTGGTTCGGAGGTAGTGCAGACAGCTTTGAATGGGGTTTCAAAGCCTTGGGCTGTGTTTGTGGAGGCTATAGTGGCCAAGGAGAACTTGCCTACATGGGATAGGATTTGTGATGATTTTGTTCAGGAGGAGACCACGAGAGGTCTTGTGCAAGGCAATGCTTCTACTAGCAAGGAGGATAAGGAGAATGTGGTATTGACTGCAAAGGGGAAGAAGAAGTTCAAGAAGGGCCCCAAGAAGGGTGGGGCTAAGCAGCAGGAGGGAAGTGGGGAGAAGAAGGATTTGAGCATTGTGAAATGCTTCGCTTGTTAGAATTTTGGACACTATGTTGGGCAGTGTCCACAGAAGAAGAAGAAGAAGAAGAAGCAACAAACAGCAGCTTCGGCAGAGGTGGAGGAGTTTACAGCGAGATTTGAGAGAGAGTTTTCTCTCTGTACTGGGCATGTTGATAGAGAGAGAGCATCTATCATCACCAGTGCAGATATTAATATTGAGAGGGAGTATTCCTTGTTGGCAGGTCATTCTTTGAGTGCATCCACCACCAGCACGTGGTGATAGTGGAGCTTCGAGCCAAATGACAGGTGCTCGAGAGATGTTCTCCGAGCTTTCACAGGTAGAGATTGATGTGGAGGTAGTGTTGGGGGATGACACAGTTGTCAAAGCAATTGGGCGTGGGACCATTACTTTTCAGAAACAGTCCATGAGTCCCATGATTTTGAGAGATGTATTGTATGTACCAAGGTTGAAGAAGAACTTGATCTCAGTTTCCATGATCGAGAATAGGGGTCTTGGGGTGTCCTTCCTGGATGGACATGTGTGTGTTTTTCCCAAGACTGCAGGACCATCTACTTCATACACCATTGGAGTCAAATGTGGGAAACTATACAAGCTCTTGTTTCAACCCCATAATGCTTTGTCACATAGCAGCAACAGCGAGCTTTGTGAACTGTGGCACAGGAGGATGGCTCATCTGCATCATCCAGCTTTGAGGATATTGAGGTATATGGTTACAGGCTTTCCAGGGTTTAGTACAAAGCACAGTGATGTCTGTAGGGGGTGTGCTTTGGGAGAGGACACCAAGACTGCTTTTACTAGCAGTGATAGCAAGTCAGCAGGAGTCCTTGATTTGACACACTCTGACTTGGGTTGTTGGCCTACATTTCCTCTTTCTCTCGACCCAAGTTTAACAACAACACAATACCAACAAAACACCCAACGACATCGAACCAACAAAGAAAGCTCAGTTGGCAACACCTGCGAGGCAGGCACAGTCTCACCCGAGATATCTTAATGTGTAACTGCCAAAACCATGTTTTTGCAGTCGACGAGGGATTACAGTCCCATGGCGCACGGCCAAGGCACTCAACAAAGTCGAAAGGATGGAGTCTTTTACTACTCGATAGTGGCGCACTAGTGTGACACAACCGATGTGCGACAAAACCTTGTTCTTGTCAACTTAACACCTGGTGCAACTATGCGACGCAGTTGATTCCTTAATTGTAAATGACAGTAATGCGACTGTATTATAATCTTAACAGTATTTTAACGTGAAATAATAGCAAGTGCTCAACAATGGTCTAATCATTCATTCATTCACTGCTTTTATCAATATTGCGACATTCATTCAAGCAATAACCATAAAAAATGCAAGATAATCAAATATTCAACATTCATCGACAGAGGGAATAACATGGAAACCCAACTAGGAAAAACCACCAAGGTGCTCTTCATCTGGCATGAGAAATATATGGCACCTTGCATTCTGTGACTTGCAGACTATGTTGAGATGTCTATTTAGCTCAGACTCTTCTTGCTCTCATGCTCTCTAGTTTTATGCTTTTCTTCTATCTATTCCTACTGATCCACACACAATCTGGATCGAATCTTCTACTCTATTACCTGCGCACTCAGCTGCAGAACGACTCGACAAAACTGTCTATGCACAAAGCTACAGGACTGCGACTCAACAGCCTTCTACTATCAGGCTCCTCACTGATCTCCTGAAAATACTTCTAGTATTACCAACTGACTAGCCAACTACAATCTCTTTGAAGCTAACCCTTATACACACCGAGTTCCTCCTATTTATAGTTTCTACAAGACCGCATAGGGTCGACTGAGTACAGCTTAGTTACTACAGTCATAAATATCCACAAAATATCTTCTATTATATAAATGCCAGGCCATACTAGCCGCAAAACGTCCTTCATTACATTAATCCCAGGGCATAACTAGTCGCAGAAACATCCTTTCAGTCTGTCTGTACAGGTCATAACTAGCCGCAAAAACTGTCCTTTAGTCTTTCGTCGACTTGAACTCCTACGGTCTTCTGACCTGTTGCTTCCCAACCTTTACTCTTCTACCTGCCACACTTTCGCCGACTCTATGTCCGCTTTTCCTCTGTCGCACCATTCCTCGTCACAGCTTTCTCTGCTCTGCGCTTCCTTTCCGTCCTTGTCTTCTTTTACACTGTCGTGCACCTGCTTTTCCTCTATGCGCATGCGCTTCGGTTTCTTTCTTTGGCTCTTTCCTAGCCCAACATGTGTGGTTCTATGTCAGTTGTTTCTCTGAGAGGGTTCGAGTATTATGTGGCATTCATCGATGACCATTCTAGGAAGACCTAGGTCTACTTCCTGAAGAGCAAGAAATCTGAGGAGGTCTTGTAGAGGTTACAAGAGTTCAAAGCTCTTGTGAAGAACTAGACTGGGAGGAAGATTCGAGCACTTAGATCAAATAAGGGGGGTGAGTATACCTCCAAGGAGTTCGATGAGTATTGCAAACAGCAGGGCATTCAGAGATGGTTGATGGTACCATACACTCCTAAGCAGAATGGAGTGGCAGAAAGGAAGAATAGATCTATAGTTGGAGCTACGAGAGCCATGTTGCATGATTAGTGACTTCCTTTCTTACTTTGGACAAAGGCATGTAATACAGTTGCATATCTTCAGAACAGGAGTCCCCATTGTGCCGTGGGGAACAAGACACCTGAGGAGAGTTTCACAAGCAAGAAGCCTGAGGTGAGTCATTTTCAAATATTTGGTTAACTAACTTACTCATATGTCCCTTCTGAGAAGAGGACAAAGTTTGAGCCCACAGCAAAGAGAGGCATCTTTGTGGGGTATGATGAGACTTCGAAGGCCTTCAGCATTTATTTGTTGTGAGGAGGGAAGTGAGATTTGAGGAGCAGGCCATCAGGAAGTCTGGAGAGTCAGAGCAGGGAGAGCAGCAGGTTCCCACACCTCAGGTAGTTTCACAAGCACCTTTAGTGCAGTTGACAGATTCATAGATTTTTGCGGTTACTAGACCACAGAGTATAGGCACAGGTTCTCCATTTTTAGTGGTTCAGCCAGCAGGATCTTCGGGGACAGGTTTTGGGTCTCAGGTCATAGGTTCACTGTATAGAGCTTCAGGATCACAGGGTTCACCAATTGTTGGCACACCAACTTTTGGTTCACAGGTTATTGGGTATTATACCTCTGGGAGTTCATTAGACGAGGACGGACCAGTGTGGGAGTAGTCTTGAGGGAAGAAGAAGCCTAAGTGGCTTCAAGACACCTTGAAGGAAGCAAAGGAGTTTGGAACACCCAAGGAGACAGTGAGGGCTATTCAGATGCCAGACAGATTGGGTATGGCATTAGTGGCTAGTCTTCATGATTCAGAGCCATCTACTTTTGAGGAGGTCTCTCAGCATCATGTTTGGAGTGATGCCATGATGGAAGCGTACCACTCCATCATGAAGAACGATGTTTGGGAGATTGTTCTGAGACCTGAGGGGAAGTCGATGGTGACTTCTCGTTGGCTTTCCAAGCTAAAACATGATGCAGATGGTAGTGTGGAGAAGTACAAGGATCGTTTTGTGGAGCAGGGTTTCTCACAAGTTTGAGGGAGTTGATTATGATGAGTCCTTTGCACCTTTTGCTCGTTATACTTCTATCAAGGCCTTGATTTCCATTTCTGCGAAAATGGGTTGGAAGATCCATCAGATGGATGTGAAGACCGCATTTCTCAATGGAATCATACAGGAGGAGGTTTATGTTGAGCAACCTTAGGGCTTTGACATTCATGGGAGAGAGTCTCATGTTTACAAGCTGAAGAAACCCTTGTATTAGCTGAAGCAAGCTCCTCGAGCTTGGTATTCCAGAATTGACTATTACTTGTTGCGGATGGGTTTTAAGAAGAGTGGGGCAGATCTGAATCTCTATTTCATCATGGTTAGAGATAATCCGCTCATTCTTCTGTTGTATGTGGATGACTTCTTTATCACAGGAGGAGAGAGACCTATTGCAATTTGCAAGAGAGATCTTGCTTCAGAGTATGAGATGGCGGACATTAGGTTGATGCACTATTTTTTGGGATTGGAGGTTTGGCAGGAGCCTGGTCATATTTTCCTGGGACAAGGAAAGTATGCAGTTGATATTCTGAGGAAATTTCGGATGGAGGGTTGCAAGCCGATGTCTACACCGATGATTACCAACTGGAAGAAGCTTCATGCTTCATGCTTCATCTCATTGGTTCTTTGATGTATCTGGTCAACTCTCGGCCAGATTTGTGTTTTGCGGTGAACACTCTCATTCAATTCATGGTGGAGCCTAGGAGTGTGCACTAAGTTGCCGCAAAACATGTGTTGAGATACCTTGCAGAGACAATGGATTATGGTCTTGACTACCGGAGATCAGATGGTATTAGATTGATTGGCTTCACAAATTCAGATTGGGCAGGGAGTGTGGCAGACCGAAAGAGCACTTTCAGATGTTGTTTCAGTTTGGACTCGACAGCAGTGTCATGGTTCAGTGGGAAGCAAAAGTCTATTGCTTTGAGTTCTACAGAAGATGAGTATATGGCAGCCAGTCAAGCCAGTTGCGAGGCTTTGTGGCTTCGCAAGTTATTGGTTGATTTATTTTATCAAGAGATGAGGCCTACAGTGATTCACTGTGACAATCAGAGTTGCATCCAGCTCTCTGAGAATCATATATTTCATGACAGGTCAAAGCATATTGAGATCAAATATCATTTCATTTGTGATTATGTTCAAAGACAAGCAGTGACATTGCAGTACATTTCCACTAATGAGCAGATTGCAGATATTCTGACGAAGTCTCTTGGAAGAGGCAAGTTTATTCACTTCAGAGACAAGTTGGGTGTGGTGAAGAACAATTTCCTCGGTAAGAAGGAGTGTTGAGTTTTTATACATAGGAGTTGTTCCCCTAAGGGACTTTGTCCACTAGGAAAAGGGGTTGAGTCACTTGGACTTTATATTAATGACTTGAGATGAGCATTAATTGCACTTTAGAGAATAAAGTGCACTTGTGAAAAATTTAAAAATTGAGTGAAATTAATTATTGTGAAGAAAAGTGATTTTAATCACAACCACTCATCTAATCTAATCTGAGCCCTAGGATTAAATGGCTTTTCATTCACCCTAATGTTTTACCTAAAAGGAAAGTTTTCCAAGTGAAGAGGCACTTTTGCATTTTGAGAGAAGAGAGAGCAATTTTCTGAGAAAGAAGAGAAAATAGCAGCAGGAGTTTTTTTCCCTTGGCACGCAAATTGAGGAAGGAATCTACAACAGCAGGGAACAGAAATCGAGGTAGCAGCAACAGCATTTATTGTTGTTACATACAAGTCGTACGGTATGGATTCCCTACAATGGCATGGATCCCGAAGTAGAAAGTAGAGCACAATTTTCCAAGCATATTGGGCACAGTTTTCGAGGCAAAGTAACTAGGCACGAATCTTGAGGCAGTGTTTTAGTGGCTCGATTTTCGAGACAGACCGTACAAACAGGTCGTACAGCCCATCCATATGGTTGTCATACCGTCTGTACAGCAACTCGAAAACCGAGGAGGCAGCAAACAGAAGAAAAAAATGAGTTTCTCTTTTTTTGTTTGGCACAGAAAACAAGGTAGAATATTTCTTCCGGTTGAGATAAGTTGGTCTGAAAAAATTTCTGTCTATTGCTGTAAATTTTCCTGATAATAAAAATTTCTCTCTCACAGGTTTTCCCCGAAGGTTGGGGTTTTTCCTGGGTCGTTGGACCAAAAATTTTGTGACTGAAATTTATGTGTGAATGTGTTTTATTTGTTGTTCATGAAAATGTTCTAGAATCTCTTCTTGTGTTTCAGTCCTATATTGTTTATGAGAAAAATCTAATTTGCAACACATATACAAATTGGGTTGGGCATTAAACAATGTTTTAAACGGAGTTTGAAACCGGGTTGGGAGAGTGCTGAAAATTTCTACAGTTGTATGCTTATATTTTGACAATAGAGGCCATTTATAACGTACTTTGGTTTAGATATGGGTTGCACTTGTTGTTATTTTGGTTGTATGCAATCCTACTATCAATTGGATTGTCATTGATGCCAACAAGCATTTGTAGTGGTCCCACAGATAGTCATTGATGCCACCAACTCCCTCTTGCAATGCACAGGTATGGATGATCCCAGTATCCTCACATCCGGTGCCTTGGAGCCCATACAGAGATGGGCTGTGCCTTAAAAGCACCTTGTATCCAGTTGACAAGGTCCCTATACCCACAAGGTTGGATCTTGGAACCACCACCTTGTTAATGATGCTGGAGACCCTGCTAATGTTGATGAAGTTCTTGGTAATGATGTTGAAGACCTTGGAGATGGTGTTGAAGCCCTTATGGACAATGGAGAAGCCTTGGATGGATTGAAGAAACATTGATGACCCATTATGTGGTCATTTATGCTTTCGTTGGGGACATGGAACCCGTGTATATGATCCTTACTGCCATTATGATGATGATGACCTTGATGCCTTTGGTGGAATGCTTGTATCGTCTTGGACGTATTGTGGAACCCATGAACATGCCCTCGGTATGATGAAGAAGCTCATGAAGCCTCATGTCATGGTGAAGAAGCTTTTATAGAAGTCCTTGGACCCACACTTGGTGGTTTAATGGTCCTTGTTCTCTTGAAGGAGATGAAGTGGTCATTTGTGGGTTGATGGGATCTTAGAACCCTTGGAGATGGTCCTACGGCATGAGAAAGACTTGGCACCCCCACAAATGGTGGTTTGATGGTCCTTGTACTCTTGAAGGAGTGGTGAAGATGGTGTATGTGTTCATGGGGTACTGAAACCCTTGAAGATGGTTTGTACCTTTTGCGTTTACTGGCATGTCCTTGGTTCCTTGATGAAGCCCTAGTGTCGTAATGCAACTCTTAAATGGTAAAATCGACCATAAGACGGTGGAGCACACTCTTAAATATGGTAACCTTGATGGTTTTTGAACAAACACTAAAACCATTCTCAAGTGGTGAGGTTGACTCTTTAAGGAAGTGATGGTGACAAAACTTAAAAAATACAAAATAATAAAAACACTTACCTCTCCTTGAAGTAACCCTCAAGTTAAGGATATGGTCAACGTTAGAAGAGCGTGTAAACACATTCACCTTAACCCACAAGTCGGCCCCTTTCGGAAGATTTGTAATATTTTAAATTTAATTTTTATTACAAGTCGGCTCCAAATTAAATTAAAAATAAAAATATCTTTTCATGACATGTCAGCTAAAAAATATTATGGAAATGCATATAAATAAGAGCAAAACACTCTCATTTTGGAGTGTGGAATTTCGTGGAGCTCTGAGAGTTTTCAACTGAGGCGCCAGCAGCAGAGTTAAAACAGTGTACAGTCTGGATTTTCCTTTTACAGCAGCAGTGTGAAGGAGTAGCAAACAGTCACTTTTCTTCTGCATGTAAACAGTCCGAATTTTTAAGGATAACTTTTCGTTTCCTCTGCTTTGATGCAGTCCATTCTTGGACTTGCTTGGGGTCTTCTAAAACACTTAACAGTCCGAATTTTGTTGCTATAAACAATCCCAAATTTATGATACAGACTGTTTTTTAAGGTAACAAAATTAGTGGAGTTTTTTATGCACTTGAACAGTCCTAGATTGTGGGAGATTGACTGTTGACCTTTACCATCTAAACAGTCCAAGTTTTGTACCTATACAGTCCAAGTTTTGATGCTTAAAAACAGTGACCTAGTTGATGGATAAACCAAGTCTGTTACAGTGATTTTCTTGAGGTTAAAAACAGTCTGAATGAGAGGTCATCTACAGGTGTCCCGAGTTTTGAAAGTCATCCACAGTTCTAACAGTCCATGCGAGTTTGACAGGAGGTGAAGTTTTTATCTTCCAAGCACATGCACACACACAGTCTACCATGGATATGAACACCAAACCTTCTAGAAGGTGACTGTACAAGCATCACTTGGTCTGCAAAAATATGATGTATAGTAACAAAATGACATGATGACATGATGATGTGAGAAGGCTGGTGACTTTGGTATGAACAGCAGACATACACTGAGTTTTGACATGCACAGACAAAGGTAAGATAACTGTACTCCTTGATGATGAGGCATACCTGTTGACACTTGATGATGATGATGATACTCTTGATGATGAGGCATACCTGTTGACACTTGATGATGATGATGATGATGATACTCTTGATGATGAGGCATACCTGTTGACACTTGATGATGATGCTGATACTCTTGATGATGAGGCATACATGTTGACACTTGATATGATGCATATGATGATGGTAATGCATACTTGTACACGATGATATGATGAAGATATACTCTTGATGATGAAGTATGCCATGATGATGTTGACACTGCTGTATGAGGATGATGATATGATATTGCATACTCCATGATGATGTATACTTGCTGACACTACTGTATGAGGATGATGATATGATGTTGATGGTGCCTTGTACAGTATGGTGCATACTCCATGATGATGTATACTTGCTGACACTATTGTATGAGGATGATGATATGATGTTGATGGTGCCTTGTACACTATGATGCATACCCTATGATGATGTTACAGACCTTGATGGTGATCTTGATACCTTGATGACATGTTCAGACCTTGAAGATGATAATGATGATGCATACTTGATGCATAATCGCTGATACTCTTGATGATGATGGTGATAAAGACATGAGCAGACCTTGATGAACAAATTCCTTGATGACTTGGCATGTGGACTATGAGCAGACTTTTGACCAACAGCATTAATAAACAGATTGACAAGCAAAGAGTGATGACCAGAGATTAGCCAACGGTGTTGATGAGCAGATTGACAAGCGGAGGTTGATTGAGCAACAGAGGTATATGATTGCTTGCAAGTAGAATCTTGCACTTGAGGATTGGACTCCTCAACCCTTTCTTAGTTGGAACTAAGAAGTCTTCCATTACCATAAGTAAAGCTCACATTACAAATATTCTTCCGTCTCTTTGATGTGTTTGTTGTGCTTATGATTTAACTGATGAATATGATAATGTGATTGGTAACATAATGCTTGATATACCCTGATTGACTAATAGAAGTGAAAAAGATTTAAATTGCTCACAATTCACCCTCCCCCCCCTCAGTGTGACAATTGTGTCCGACAGCTACCTGCTATATACATGACAAACTCTACATATTTGTGAATAATTATTTGAATTCTAATGGATGCACATGAATTTTTTTTTTCAGAATTAGAATATTTTATGTATAGTTTGATTGATCGGTTTTGTAATCTTGTTTTTTTTCCTGCTTTTGTCCAGTTATGATCCATGGGGTCGACTGGTTTGATCATCCGCCCGGTTTTGATAACATTGTATATATGAATGAAAAAAATAGAAAACAACTAAAATTAATGTAAATTTGTAAATTAAAAAAACAAAGATGTGGATACAACCCATGTATCCCAAATTTGTATGTTGGGCTCTTGGATTCATGAACACATGGGTCCTATGTGTCTAACACTTGTCTTGTGTCAAATGTATGTCCCACACATGTTAAAAGATAAGTATACACATGTCCAAAAGTGTCTGACACTAAGGCTTACTTATCCCAAAGTCTCTGACACTTCAGATTGTTAAATATAGTGCAGATGCAAGACCCATTCTCAGGGAGGATGGCACCCTAGTCAGTTAACTAGGGTTCCTGGTCAGTTAACCGGGCAGAGTAAGTCCCTAAAAGGTACCCTAGGGCCCCAGCAGTCTCCTGGGGTTCTTGGTCTAGGACCAAGTAGGTTGATGCCATGGCAAAGTCCCTAGCATGTGGCTAGGGCCCCTATATGTCTCTAGGGTATCCTGGTCTGGGACCAGGCAAATTCTTAGTCTGGGACCAAGCAGATCCTGCAAGTTGAGACAGAAACATATTTGTCTGAGACCAGGCAAATTCTTGGTCTGGGACCAAGTAGTTCCTGCAAGTACATACCTGGTCAGTTAACCAAGTGGATCTTGGTCAGTTGACCAAGATGATGATGTGTGATGTCCTCTTCTCCTAGATGTGATAAGATTTTGGCCATCACACATCTTTGAAGCATTTTGAAGTCTAGGGATAAGATTTTGGCCATCACACATCTTTGGCCATTATTTTTAATGCAAAACTTTGGCAAAAATAAAAAGATTCAGTCAAGTTAATCTTTAAAAAAAAGGAGAAAAGAATAAATTATTTCGGCTGCAAATAAAGAAGAGACCAATCAAGAAAAAATATTACAAAGAAGAAGTGGGAAAAAGAATTATCCGCAAGGAGAAAAAAAGAAGAAGAAAAAGTTAAATAAGATATGTGATCGCACATGCTTTTATTTACTATATTAAATTATAAAGAAGTTTGATAAGGTATGCTTTGAGGACAACGCATCCTGATGAGGAAGGCAAATTAACAAATAAAATAATATATAAATAATAAATAATAATAAAAAGATAACTAATAATTAGAAATGATTAATTATCTAATTTAACTAAAAGACATGCCCTTTTATGTGAAAAGACACAAGTAGACCTATTTAATTGGGTCCCCATTGTATTGTAAAAATCATATATGTATCTTATTCAATATTCATATTTTTAACATTTCGTTCTAAATATTATGGATTATTAATATTCGATATATTTTAGATAAGTTTTATGTGTGAGCAAACTTTGTTTGGCTCAGAGTCACTAGGGCTTCTTGATCTTCTTTGGAGCATTTTGAAATCTAGGGATAAGATTTCATCCCTTGGAGATTTGGGTGTTAGGGTTTGGAGATGAAATCCAACATTGTATTTGGTGAAGAAAAAGAAGGGGCATCTTCCCTTGGAGAACTCACTTGAGTGATTCATTCATGTTTAATATCCTTGGTTGAGCTAGGGATTTTTTTGTTTTTCTCTAGCTAGGGTTTTGGAGAGCTACTGGATTGTACTAGCCTCCTGATAAAGCTATAATATGTACATGAACTTCATCTTATGCATATTAATGAAGTTTTCAACTATCCAATACTTGTCAAAATTGCAGACTTCATTTTCATCGCTCTATGTTCTTCATAGTTTGTAATTTCCAACAACATGTCTTGTTGATATCATATAAGTATATGGTGATTATCTTAAGCAATTTAACATTATAATTGAAGAAGATAAGGGTTGTTTTACTGTTGTAGATAAAAAGTTTTCATATTCAATTTTTGCATGATAAAATTTCCCTAGAGGATTCTTTTCTGGTTGTGTTTTGTTTTGTATTTCATAACATCGCTAAGCCTGAATTCACATGGTTGAGATCCAATAAACCTCTAATTAAGTGGTGCAATTTACAAATTCATGATTGCAAGAAATTTTCACACCCAAGGCGTTAGCTCAAGCGGTTGTTGCCAATGTTGTTGGGCATTTGGTTAGATCTGTGCCAACAGGTGCTTAGTCTACACCAACCTGTTTACTAGAGATGCCATCCAAAAATGTGGGACAGCATTCCTTGGGTTTCATAGAGAGGTTTTCCTTTTAATACCCAAGGCGTTAGCTCAAGCGGTTGTTGCCAATGTTGTTGGGCATTTCGTTAGATTTGTGCCAACAGGTGCCTAGTCCACACCAACATGTTTACTAGAGATGCCATCCACAAATGTGGGACAACATTCCTTGGGTTTCACAGAGAGGTTTTCCTTTTAATACAAAAAATCTATTACTAATTAGTGAAGAAAATAAATAAATACATCTCTTTTAACTTTTAAGTACCAAGTTTAATAATAAAAAGGATGCTATGGAAAAAAGTTAAGGAAGGAAAAGGTTAAAAAGGTTTAGAGTGTCTGATGCATCCTTTCTAAATATAACAGAGCGAGGGGTTTTTTTTTAATTTGTAAAGGCCAAGTTTTTCAGGGCTATATTATGTAGAATGTTGATTTTGGGTATAAATACCCCTCATCAAGTCATGGCCGATCCTCTTTGTTTCCATTCCAGGAAATATTGCCTTGGTTGCATTGTTGTTTGCCTCTTAATGGGCAAAAATCCGCCATCTTGTTGGGCCATTTGGGCCCTAGGTTAGCGTCCAGTCCTTCTTAGGGTGGGCCCATTAGAACGCATGACTAGAGTCATATTTTGCTTTGTAGAGGTGATTTCAAATGTAAGAGCTGTCATACCCAATTTAGCACACCTCATTTTTCCCACTTGGACTTATTGTTTTGATAGAAAAACCCTCCTGGTCTCCAGACCAATGATGTCATTCCTTAAAGAAAAAAGCCTACATGGTTAAAATAGGACGTTGAGGGACAAGCATATGTTGGGGTTAGTTGGGGCATGACAACCTCCTTTTTGGCTCACCTTGCACTTGGTGGACCCTAATTTCACATTGTTTTTGTTATTTTCTTTCATTGTGTGGTTTAGCCCCTATTACCGCTCAAACTAGTAGTACTTTCAAAACAACATACTATGTATGCAATGTGCTAGTGATGGTAAGCATATGGGGGGAGCTAGACCCAATGTCACCCTATCCCAACTCCTCAACTTCTTCAGGTAACTCCTAAACCCAGGGGAGAGTCTCTAATGGGTAACAGAGTCGCACATTAACTCATGGGTATTGGAAGTTCAAAGGAAAGACAAAAACATTCCCCCTCTCACACCGATGGAGGAGGTCGTGCAAGCCAAACTAGTCGAAGAACAGACCAGATGCGCAAGGGAATTGAATCTGAAAGTAAGAGGTCTTCCTCTACCCCTTCCGTCTTCAGACCCTATGGAGGTAGGAGTCGGGTTCCTGCGCAACACTCTTGGCTTACCAGATATAACCTTGGACAAGGCTTGGGTGGGCCATGACTCAACTCTCTTTATTAGATTCTGAAATGCAACAAAGAGGCTCTGTGCCCTCAGAGCTAAACGCAAATTGTTCTCACTTCCCAACAAGATATTCCTTAACGAGGACCTCACCAAAACACAGGTTGCAGAGCTTAAAAAGTCTAGGGAACAGGTTGCGACAGCAAGACAAGCAGGAAAATGGGCGGTTATCAAGAACCTTTGAGAAGTTATTCGAGACTCCTTCCCCCCAGGACGGATGCCTCGAACAAGAAGCTCCAAATGGCGGGCCTGACTGGAGAGATGTCAGGGCACAGGCATCACTGTCCGCTGCTGGAATGGAAATGGGTCTTTCTAGTCATCACCATGTCTTTCGTATGACGCACTTGCATCGGCTGATATCCTCCTCGTGACCGAGACCCATGCGAGCCCTGTGCAACCTCTCCCAGACATCATAGGTTACCACTGGTTCTCAGTCTACAGACAGGAAACTATGAGCTCTGGTGGAGTCAAGGGATCAGAAGGAGTTGCTTGCCTAGTCAAAGACTCTCTCCGAAACAGGGTCTCATTGATGTCCACCAACGAACACGCCGGATTCATTTGGATTTGGATCAACACCAAGATCTCCCCCTTGAGATACGTCTACTTTGCAGGTTGCTACTTTCTACCCGCATCCTCACCCTTTGCCATCCACAATGGAGCGGACGGGGACCCCTTTAAGGACTTTTATACGGGCATCACCCAGTACTCTGCAAACGGGGAGGTCATACTTATGGGGGATTTTAATACTCGCACTAGAGACCTCCAGAATCCACTCCACAACCGATCCGAAGAGGTGTTTTGTACCGAAGGGGTCGACCCGGTCTCAGTAGGTCTTCACCGGACTTCAGAAGATGCCTTGGGACCTATTGCAACATATGGCAAACATCTCTTGCAATTAGGGGAGTCCCACAAGTTGCTCATCCTGAACGGTCTCCCATGCTTCCCAGACTCTCACCTTTTCACATGTCGGCCACACGAAGGTGGGTCCAATGTCATGCTCTAGCCAGTCAAAACTCGCTCCCCTTCATTCGATACCTCTCCATTTCCCCTATCCCACTAGCAGACCACGCACTCCTTTCCCTCTCCCTCCAGTTCGAACCTCCTCTTCCAACCCCTCCCTCCCCGCAGAACCCCCCCTACCTCAGACCACCTTTCGCTTTGACGAAGGCAACCCTGACATCTTATCTGCTCTCCGCCAGACTCTTCCCCGCGAAGCCCATTTCTCCTCTCTCAACTCCACATATGCCAAGTACCAATGCCTCTCATCTGTAATCTGGGAGGCTGCTCATAATTCCTTCCCCCATTCCACTCGTACCACCTCTACCCCTAAACCTGGCTCTTGTCCCATGAACAAGTGGTACGATGAAGATTGCAAGAAATAGTATTATGTCTCTTAGAGAAGACGGGAACTCTCAGCTCTCCTTGCCCATTCCCCCAAGCATTTCTGGCATTCCATCCTCTCTCGACGCTCCCCTCTCCCTTCCAACGTCGACTCAGCTTCCATGTTCTCCCACACCTTCAATCTTTATTACATCCCCGGCCAAGTCAACATTCGTGTTGATTCCCCCCCTTCCTCCTTCCACATCTTCACTAACAGCAATGTCACGAAGGATATCCGAACGATGAGCAGTAGTAAATCAACAGACAAGGAAGGCCACCAAGCAGAATTCTTCAAGCATGGTCTCTAGGTTCTAGTTAGCTACTTGGTTGACCTCCTCAATCACATTGTGTGTGAAGGGTTTCCTCCGGTTTGGTCTCATCATATCATTTATCCAATTCACAAGTCAAGCTCCGCTTCTGATCCCAACAACTACAGAACGATCATGATTGGTCACACGTTCTCAAAGTTATACACCATTGTTCTCAATATGAAGCTTTCCAGCGATCTTGAGCAGAGAAATCTTAGAGCCCGAGGTCAGGCAGGATTCAGACCAGCACATCAAACTATCAACCACATTTTTACTCTCCGGGCCGTGATTGAGGAGGCACGCCACCGTCCCTCGAAAGTCTATTGTTGCTTCATAGATTTTCGGAAATCTTTCGACTCAATTCCGAGAGAAGATTTATTGCAGCAACTAAGAGACATCAACATCTCGACGATCCTGCTAACAACTATTATGCGCCTCTATGAATCCGTCTGTGGCCGCCTTCACACAGCTCGAGGTTTATCTGAGTTCATCTGTAGCACCATTGGGGTGAAACAAGGCTGCCCTCTTTCTCCCACCCTGTTCGAAATATACATTGATGAGTTAGAGGCTATGACACTGGATTCGTCCAAAAGGGCCTGTGTGTCCCGTGTCCGCATGTCCGACACGGACACGCTAACAGAGCGTGTCCAACACGTCTTTGCAGCGTGTCCTGTTTTCGGACACGCATGTCCGAGGACTGTCAGTGCGTGTCCGAAAAACATGACACGTTTTCCACTAAAAAACGCCCAGAATTGCTTTAAATCAAAATTTTTACTTTCTTTTTATCATTTGCAAGTGTGGAGAGGGTTCGAAAGTGTGTTTGGTGTTTGGTGAGGAAGATTTGAAGGATTTAAATGTGTAATTACTAATGTTAAATGTGCAATGATTTTGATTTCTATTGAATATTTGTACAAATTTGGATCTATATGTCTATATTTTTAATATATATAATATTTAAATATATATATATATATATATATATATATATATATAATGTGTCCTGATTTCAAGGGTCACCGTGCCCGTGTCGGACACTCGAATCCCCGTGTCCCGTGTCAAGTGACTTGGGTTGGAGGCCTTTCTCCACGAGCATATCCAAGAAGCAAATGGGTGCCTACTCCACCATGTCTTGATCTCTATCCTACTTTTCGCTAACGATGTAGTAACCTTATCTTCCTCCCCGAAAGGTCTGCAGAGACAACTTGATGCCTTAGCACTATTTTGCAACCTCCAAAAGCTGATAGTGAACTTGAGCAAAACAAAGGTTATTATCTTCAATGGGGTAAAGAAAACCTCAAACTTCCGCTTCCTATTCAAGGGGGAAGAATTCAAGATCACTAGTACTTACACTTACCTGGGAGTGAAGTTTTTTGGACTTCGCTTTAGCCTACAACAAGCTCTCTAGCCTCAAATCAACAAGGGATACAGGTACCTAGCCCTTCTTAAGAGAGATTGCTTCCGTCATCACTTCCAAGATATCTCGTCCAAGATGAACTTGTTGGATACCTTGATTTGTCCCATTGTTTTATACGGATCAGAAACTTGGGGACCATCTCTACTCGAGTCAGATTGGGCCTCAGCTGGGAGAGTCCAGATCCTTCTCCTTCAGCGTATCATCAGATGTAAGAAGACAGTTCTGCAAGCCATCGTCCTCGCTGAGTTTTGGGCCCAGACCTTTCGTCTAGAGACAATCTTCAAATTGGTTTCCTTCTTACATCGGATCTGAGGGTTAGCCGACTCGTCAAAAGGTCGGGACAGGTACCCTTATCTAGTGGCTAGCCTACTGCTCCATTGAGACCATTTCTTGAGTTACCCATTCAAATGTTGGCTCACAGGAGTTTCGAGTATTCTTACATCAGTGGGGATCCAGTTATATCGTCTCCCCCCATTTCGGTACTCCTTGGATGCCCCCGATCACCTTCTACCTACCCGACAAGAGCTAAACAAGATCATCAAAGAGGATGTTTACAAGCAATACATCTAGGTTACTTGGGTCAACCCTCCGAGAGGATTGCGCCCAAATATGGCCTTTTATGCTAAACACTTTTTAGAGATCAAAGACGAGCTCATTGTCCCGCCCTAGTACACGTTTCGCCATTGGATGCATGCCCTTCGGCTCCCTATCGCACAGCTCAGAGTAGGATCCCATAGACTTTGGGTAGAGGCCGACCACCAGATTGATAGATCGGATAGGATCTGTCAGCTATGTCATCTACAGGAAGTGGAAACCAAGTCGCACTTCATCTTCAGATGTCCTATTTATTACGAGATCAGAGGACGCTTCCACTGCTTGTTTACGGGGGCACAAATTCTAGCCGTCTTCTTCAGATACACCGACCAGAGATGTTTAGCACTTTACATTCAGGAGGCTCTCGGCCTCCGAGCGCAGGTTCTCCAGCCCCCCACCAGAGCAGACACCACTCAGAGGATCACGACGTTCTTCAGCATACCACCTTCTTCTAGGGACAGCAAAAGATCTACTGACCTAGATACCGATCCAATTCCCAGATCAGTAAAGATTGATGGCTCTCGACCCACGAGATCTCAGCGACAGCTTCGTACCAGACCTTCCTACAAGAGACGCACAAGACCCTCCAAACCCCATCGACATGACCCCAGAGGGCGCCCCGCGTCCACCGGCTCTTCTTCAGGTCAGCAGACACTTTTACACTTCCCCCAGTTTTCCTCCTTCAGCCTCGGATGTTAGGATAACTAGACCTTCCTCAATCATTTTGGATCCCGGATCCTCTGCAAGGTTACGATGTTGGGACTGGGGCAAGACCCCCATGCTTTAGCCCAACTCGCTTTGTACACTTTTTACTTCTTTTCTACCTTACTTCTTGTATTGTAATTCCTTTTAAGGGAGATCGTTTGGTTTGCCCACATGCACGAGCATCATTGTAACCGACAGTCCTGTTGACCTACTTTGTGGTCATTAATGGACATAAATAAAATTATCTTATCTTATTACTATCAAGTTCTCAATTTCCTCAAATTACTCAAATTCCACAACTCTTAGGTATTGAAATTCTCAAATTCCCTCATTATTTGGACAACAATCCATGCTAAATTAAACCTTATACAACATGTATCCAAAATCTCATAAAGCACCACAAACATAGTGTAAACACTTTCGAAGTAAACTTAAAAGTTAGCAATCCCTCCTTACAAGGAAAGTTAACAATCCCTCTTTACGAGGAAAGTGTTAACACGAACACTTGTTGACTCCCTATACAACTCCACCCCACTATAGAGCACCAAAATAACACCCAATTTTGATTTCATTAATTTATCCAATCCCTTCATTTCTCCTAGTGACAATAACACTCCCTACAAGCATTATATTTCTATTTATATCTTCCATAGAATTAATGTTTCGAATCTTCTTAGAATCCATCATTCATTTTCTCCACCTAACATAACAGCGTTGCCATTTATTGAAGCATACACAGCCCTTTTTGATAATTTAAATCGGACATAATTCAACTGAACTAATTGAAAACCTTAAATAACTCCTCTATATTATCGGAAATACAACATATCCACCTAAGACCTTGTAAAATACTAAAAACCCAACCCTACTTCTCAAAAATGCAATACCTCACCAAATTTAGTAGTTCATCAACTTCTACATCCATATCTACATGTTTTGACAGACAACTAATTAGATTCATGGCCAATGACAATTGTTTGGCTTGGTTAGCAATGATTAACTCATACACCCTTCCTCACATGCTACCTCAGGGTACATTACATACAGATTTTGAGAAGATAAATTACCATTGGAGGCTGGAAGAATAGTTTGGAAAAGCATTCAAAACACCACAAAGAAAATTTAGCAGTCAATGCAAAACTTGGACATATAAATATAAAGGGCCCAAATAATCCATACCTGCAAAGGCTCATTTTCATCTGTAGAGCCAAGCATCTCACTAATCAAAATTTGTCGGTCAGTGGGGCCTCCAAATGCTAAGCATTTTTCTACAACATTTGAGGCAAACTTTTGTTGACTCATTTTCACTATTTGTCCTGCTAATTTCTTGATTACAGCACAACGCTCATGTGGTTTACCATGTTCAAGCACATGCTGCCATATAACAAGACAAAAGAATGTCTGAGAGAAAGAACATAATACGATTCAAATAGTAAAAGTTTGAACAATACTCCAAATACTAACTCTTATGTACTAAGAAATTCAGAATAATGAAAGCAGGTCTAAACTATAAGACAGCTATCAAATATAATCAGGGTATGTGTTTAAAATAGCTTGTGTGGATAGTTTATAAATTATCATTGTATCTAAATAACTTAATAAGCCAAACGAATTTCCTCAGTTTTATGTATACACAATACCAGGAACTTGGAAACCTGCTCAAGTCCTCTTTCTTGGACAAATCTTTACATATATCACACATAAGTAAAACATGTAAACTTTGTTCCAGTTATTTTTCTTGGACAAAAATAACAAGGTTGAAAAAAGTAGAATCCACAGCACAATTTCATAAAAAAGTAACCAAAAATATACTTGAAAAACAAAGTAAGAAATTTCACTATGCTTATAAATTATAATCTTCCATGTTTTCTAGGTGAAAACCACATTAGTTTTAACGTGGACATCTCAAACAAGTCAAACTGGTTCATCATCATGACAACAATACTTATTTAAGAAGCGAGAAGCTCCAAGAAAAATCCTAGCTAATAGCTCCAAGCACATGCAATAGAATTGGTAAACCAACGCAGAAACTCACGAAAATACATTTTCAATGAAAGGCCGTGAAGTTGAAAGCGATGAAAAAGATTAGAGTATTTATGCGGCTGGCCCTGAGGAATAAGGCTCTGAGCTGGGTTGCACAGTGTTGCAGCTAAATTTACTTGTTCTCCATCTGTCGGATGATGCGACAAGGAACTTATGTGTGTTTGGTACGATCATGAAACATGGGGTTCTTTGCCACTTAAGTACACAATGCTTTTCATAGTGGAGTATTGTAGAATAAACTTGTGTGACTTGCAAAACAACAAGTATCCTCTCACAAAGCTACAATAATTGCTGCTCTATGCTCTCCTTCGATGGAAGAAAAATGCAATGCATGTTGCTTTCTACTGAGCCATGAAAGTGCATCTGTACCAACCATAAAAATATACCATGTAGTGGATTTCCTGTCATCAGCAGGCTCTGCCCAATCTGAATACATAAAACCTCTACATATAAAATCTTCACTTCTATTATACTACATGCCAAACTATAAGGTACCCTTGAAATTATCCTCTTCACTGCCATCCAATAATCAGTGCTTGGGGCTGTCATTAATTTAGATACCCAACTGACTGCAAAGCTTAGATCCAGCCTAGTGGCTGTAAGATAAATCAAGCTTCTCGCCTACTGTGTTTACACAGACTCCTTATTTGGTTTTGACTCGAGTTAAGATATGACTAAACATTTCAGCACAACCCTCATAGGTAAACTTGCTGATATGCAATCAGCAATTATAAAACTCTCAAGCAAGCCTTAGGCATATGACATAAACACAACGGCATCAATCTGTCAAAAATCCACCCCTAGGCAATTTTGTAGGCAGCCGATATAAGTTAGAGCAGGTCATATTTTACCTTATAAATTGTGTCAACCTCGCTACTTTAACAATTATGTCATCCACATAAACCACTACAATCATTACATCACCATTAATACCTCTGACATAAAGATTTGGATGAGAATGGATTCTTCTGAATCCAAATCATGTCTTCACCACTACAAAAAAGCTATCTTCGCTGGAGATCACGTCCAAATATTTACACTGGCTAGTTATTTCACTCACTGAAAGAAGTTTTTTAAGGCCTGGAATATAAAGGACTATTCATGATTTGGAAACTTTTACCTTCTGACTCAAGTTGTACATTGCCTATCCCTTCTACAAAATGAGCTCTATCATCACTTTAAATGACCAAATATGATCTGGCTTTGTCTCCTACAAACTACACAAACCGATCAGATCAGTGAACCATGTGCTTTGATGTACCAAAATCAAAGATCGACACTGAAAGCTTGAATTGACTTTCAAAAGCAAAGGAATGAAATTATGTCATATTTTTCCAGTGTTCCACGGGGACGTGTCCCGAAGGGTCAGGGACGCGTTTCGGCGTTTCTTGCTTCCCAGGGACTCCGAAACATTTCGGAACGTCTCACTTTCGGCGAAACTTGGCGAGACGCGGAGCGAAACATTTCGGTGGGCCGAGAAACTTGTGGGGACTTCCTGGCATCCCGCCCGAAACTTTGTCGAGACTTGTGGGCGTCCCGTCCGAAACTCCGAAAATTCCCCGAAACCTCCCTAGTATATTTTCAAATTTTAATTTTTCTTAATCTACATTTAAAATTAAATAAAAATAAATCATTAAAAAAACAGTCATTAAATAAAATTATAAAACTTAAAATTTTATAAAGTTATATATTAAAATTTAAAATTTAAAATATTAAAAAAAACAAAATATTAAAAATTAAATAATGAAAACTAAATATAAAATTTTAATATATAAAGTTATATATTAAAATTTAAAATTTAAAATATTAAAAAAAAAAAAATATATATATATATATATATATATATATATATATTAAAAATTAAATAATAAAAACTACATCTAAATTTCTAATTTCTAACCTAAAGGCTGAGATGCAGAATGGTTTGGTCAGGGTGCCATTGGGTCACTCATGAGAGTGACTCTGACTCATATGGTGACATTCCCATTGATGGTCCTGATGCCTTCATGCAGCAGATGGGTGCACACTGCAGAGGACCAATCGATAGAATTGACTCCTTGATGCTCATTTCATGTTGATTTATTTGATATTTCAGCTACTTTTCACTATTTTAGCTTGGACTCTATATATTTATAGACTAGATGACTGAGTCTTTGACTCTTTCCTATTTTTTATCAATCTTAATTTACTATTTTAGTATTTAGTATTTCAATGTCTTTGACCTTTAGTGTTACTGTTTATTGTTCAATGTTTACTAGTTTAGTAATTTTAAATTTATTGCAATTTGCAATGTCTGTTTAAAATTAAAACTTAAATTATCTTGTTGATGTGCAGTATCATTGATTCATTTTTTCAATCACTTAAAAGTCAAATCTGAGTATTATCAAATATGATGTTCATGTAAATCATAGATTCATATATTATAATATTTATTATTAATATAATGATAATCTTGACGAATCGTGTAATGTGTTTGAACTTTGAACTTTGCATTTACATTGCATGATTGCAGAATGATGAATGTAGTATTACTATTTACTATTTAGTAATTCACTAATTTGCATGGGATGGTTTGTTATTGTTGTGATTTATATTTTTCATATTTTTCATATTTTTAAAAATTTTATGACTATCACGTCCCGCCGTCCCCCCTGAATTTCTCTAAAATTTGGGGGTGGTCTCCACACATCCCGAATGTGCGTCTCCCCGCTCCCCCGTCCCACCGTCCCGGAACCTTGGAGAAACATTGTATTTTTCTTCTTCTTAGTAAGCATACTATGGTTCAATCATATTGCATTTTCCTACATTCAACCTCCAATGACCTATTTTTCCAAGATCGTAACACTTCAAATGTTAAGCTCTGCACTTGATTTTACCCAAAATCTGAAATTGTAGGTGCACTTTCATTGTTGTTTCTCCTCCTTGCTTTTGCTTGCCATCATACTTTGCAGCAAACACAATTTTGGAGTAGTTACTGCTTCTTCGACCTTCTTCAACAAGCTTTTCAATTTCTTGTGTTGCATCTGTAGATGCAAAAGTGATATCCAAGATTTCACAAAAATTCAAAAGGGGTAGACCCTTAGAGTAATCACCACCAGTTTTGGAATTTGCCAACCATCCTGCCCATCAAAAAAAATTATGACATTGAGTTTGGATTTCCCTGTCATGGGACATTTTGTTTAAAATTATGACCCTTATAAAAATAAAGTTTTGTTCAAATATTTAACCTTTAGTAATGAAAAAACAAAACCTAAAACTCTTCTAGCAACTTGCAGTCATCACGTTATTGATAAGGAGATGAGGGGGATCTGCAACCAATGACGACCTCAAAGCTCAAGAATCTTGATTCAACTGTGGAGAAAAAATGGGAGTCTAGAGTCAGAACTAGGCACTTGGCAATTGAAACAATTAATAAAAGTTAAACTACTCTGAATAGTCACCATGTTTGACTTCCTAACAAATAATAAAATATTTCAGCCCATCAAATCCTAATTCTGTAAGGTTGGCACAATTCACAATGAAAAAGTATATTGATAACCGCAATTTACAATGTGCACTTACACACAACCATCAACCCCAAATAGATATAACCTGTAAATGCATAGAGCCTTAGGGAATAAATGGCGTCTTGAGAAATATTTTATCCTTCAAAAAATTGTTTGAGTAGATAACCTATCCATCCATGAAAATGGTCTGGTAAAAATCTTAACTGGATAGTAAGGGCAAAATGCACATCAAATTCCAACCCTTATCACCACTATGTCTTCTTGAATTACCTCTCATCCAATGGCTAGTAGTTGTTTCCTGATATCTTTCAACTGCAACAAATACTCTGAAATGTGTTCCCCTCTCTCGATTTGAACTTAGAACAACATGATCTTAAGGTAAAAGGCCCTGCCTGTATGTAAGATTTCATGTATCTCCTGTAATATTTGTTCTTGTCAATACTTAGGATGCATACTCCAAATCTTGCACTTGTGGAACCATCTCATCAATGAACGACACCTTTATGAGCATGACTCCTCAATCTTGGTCCATTAGTACTATGTTTCCAGTGCTTTAAATTCATTTGCATGTGGATGTCTAAAAGCTTTTTCAATCAACATTTACAATAGGGTACTATATGGATGATGGCAATCATTCACCACTTCCATGTGTTGAAATTTTGTCCAATAAATTTCTGAGTGGGCTCCAACATAAAATTTGTGAGTGATCTCCAACATGAAATTTGTGGACTCCAATATAGGTCAGGTACGATTGTGAAGTATCTTGGTATTCCGTTTGGGACAGGCCTTTCTCCAGTGGCCATGTGGAATTGGTGTCTTCAAAGACTTCAGAGCAAGCTTCATATCTTGCATCACAAAGATCTTCCATTCACAAAAAAGCTGACTGTGGTTGGTAGTATTCTCCAAGTGTCTCATGTATACTATGTGTCCTGTTGGTTTCCAAGTAGAGCCCAATGCAGAAGGCTTGAGCAGATCCTGAGAACACACACCCTCAAAGGTAGGTGTGGCTCTCCAAGTGGCATGTCTAGACAAAATGTTGTGCGGATCTTTAAACGACAATTTTGAAATTGCTAACTTTCTTAATATTTATTGGATCTTCGATTATAACCACTTTTTGGAAATCCCATGGCCATTCTATATTTAATTTTGTGCACTCTGTCAAAAGATAACTGATCCCAAAACTAGGATGCCCCTCCAAAAGGCTCAAGATGTTTTCCACTTGCCAAAAATAATCCTTCAAGATAGGACATCACCTCCAAATGGCTAAATATTCAAGTGCAAAATCATCAAAACATGTTCAAAAGATAGATCCATGGAATAAGGAACCCACCAATCAAGATAGAGGCATAAAGTCAAGAACAAAGTCCCCACTATACTCAACTACCCTAATGAAGAAAGGGAATGGGCCCTTCTCCAAGCAATAAGTACGACCATGCATCAAAATGCGTGCCAAGAGAGAAGATAAAGGGAGAACTATACTAGAAGTGATGATCAACCATGCCAAGATGCCATCCAAATACCATGAAGCAAGGGAATTCAAGCAAAGATGTGTGCTATGCCATCAATCATGTGCTAGAGGGGAGGGTGCTACAAAGAAAAACCAACGATACATCATCACCATATGAGGAACACATCAAACGGGCTAGGGTGCTCCAATACAAAGGCCTCCAAATGCCGTCATGCATGCAAGCCAACACTCCATGAGAAAGAATAGTCCATGGCATCAAGATGCCAAATCAAACCAACAATGCTAGGGCGCTCATGAAAGAATGATTAATGTGTCACACGCAAGTGGCATATGAGTGAAATGCACCATTAACCCCTATAGCAATTTAGCTAGGAAAAACTTAAACCCACTTAATAACATCAATAAACTTGGTGTCACACATCCCATAGGAAACACTTCATCAATGAGCAATTATTAACACTTTAAAACTTAGAGAGTCCCTAAGTTGAAAGATTCCCATTCCATGAATGCACAAAGTATTAGCTAATCGCATAAATGCTAAGCAAAGATACTCCGTGCATGCTAATATTACCAAGAGGGCATACCAATATTAATTCATCATAGAGGACTCACATTCAATACCTACCATAATCCAATTCATCAAAGGAGATCAACAACCCTAGGCCAAAGCTCACATGTACCCCTATCCATCCAATGAATCATCTTGCAAGCTCAATCTTTGTAATTAAAATCACGAGTAAAAGCCTCATACAATATGAGGGGCAACAAGCAAAGTTACATATATCATGTCGGCGAATATATCGTCGAGGGTCTGAAACGTAACTTCTCGGTAACAACAACGAAAATATAAGAAAATATAGGCAAATGTCATAAAACCTCAAAAAATACAAAAATAACCAATTGTTTTCATTTTTTTAACATCTAAATCAATAACAATATCAAATAAACACGTCGCCACAAAAATATGAAAATACAACTACTATATAAGATGCATAAGATGGCAAAAGGTGGATCATTGTCACATGTCGATAATGAACTAAAAATATTGAAATATGTTACTAATAGAATGATAGAAAAATCACCTCAAATGATCAAAATAAATGTATCTCATGATAGAATCATCATGACTTATGAGGCATCTAGATACTACATGTTGAATTTTAGCATTAGCATGAATACTTACAAATTCGCAAACTAGCTGATAACAAATGATAAGTGCAGTAAAACAACATCAACACACAGTACACAAGAGTTTTTCACTGGGGAAACCTTTAAAAAACAAAAACCCCAAAAGCATTAGTAATTAATCTCGTAAATGAGATGACTGAAATTCTTCAAAAAGTTCCTCAAACCCCAACAAGCTTAAACCACAATATCTGAAGATCAAATTTTCCAATTACATAAAAAATCCAAAATGGCTTTTTCACAAACTAAGGCTTTACTGCCCTAATTTTTCTCTCCTGCTCATTAGCAGGTTGCCAGAAAAATTGCTCATCTGTACTTTTGTTGCCCGTCTATACCTGGTCGTACCTGTCAGCTACCCGGTTGAATTTCCCTACTGCACGCAGCCACCTGTCAAGGGCCTATGTGGCCACGAAAACCCTCACAAGTCTGCCTCTTGGCTAACCAAGAGTTGGTCGTAGGCCGAAACCCTCCCGGCTATGCCTTTTTGAGGCTTCTCGAGGGTGCCGAGGAGAGCAGGGCGCTAACGTGGCATGCTCAAAGAAGAGAAGAGGGCAGCCCGTGAAGGAGAGGGCTGCCAGAAACCAAAACCCTACTGCCTAGATTTCGTAAAGAGCTGGCCGTGAGTGAGGATGGCTGCTTAAAGATGAAGAAGAGGGGTTTGGGTAGAAACCCTAATCAAAAAATTTGAAGATGAACTTGCAGATGTAAAACCCTAGCTTAGGGTTTGTCTTCACATGAATGATGATGCCCTAGCTAGACTCATCCATGCTAGGGCACAATCACAATAACCTTCTTCAAAAAAAACTGTAAGATCTTCTGATGAGCAGTTGTACCTGTGAGAGCAAGTTTGTGTAATAATGAAATGGAATGATCTTCTTTTATATCCTTTGAGTCACCTGTAAATGGGACAAAATTAGAAATCTCAAAATAATAATATTTTATTCTTTTCTAATTTTGACTTTTGTCTTTAGTGGTGTTTAAGGTCTTTTTTCACTTTCACTTTTACACCTTAGTGGTACTAAGGGTCTTCATGTATTTTTTACTTTTGCTTTAGTCTTCTTCAAGTGCCCCTATGGTCATCACATGTGGTCAACGTGGTCCTTTATCACCATCCAAGTACATCATCATAAACTGAGAGAACACTAATGTTTTTATCCCACACTCTGTGTGACACCAAGATCAGGTACTAGGGTGTCTTAACCAAGGGTAGTTAAGCCTTGGCGAAGATCGCAAAGCCCATTGATCAAGGGTCAGAGTGTCAGACATGGCTAGACCCAGTCTAGGTCTTATAGTGCCTTCCTAGTAACAGACCAAGTGCCTTAGCCATAGGCTGCATAATTTGACACTAGGTCAAATACTTGCTAACAAACCAAGCGCCTCCATTCTCCAGGAGAATGGCCCTCAACCTCAGGCTAAGTCCTAGTAACTGACCAGGTGCCTCCATTCAAAAGAATGGCTACTCAAAAATAAGCTGAGCCTACTAGTACTAGACTGGTCCACATCGTGGTCCCAGACCAGATGTCTACCATTCAACAGAATGGTCACTCAACACAAGGTTGAGTCCCCCCAGGGCAGAGCTGGGTCCATATCATGGTCAAGGACCAGATATCATCATTCAACAGAATGATCACTCAACACTAGGTTGAGTCCACACCGTGGTCCCGGACCAGGTGTCCCCATTCTCCTAAGAGAAGGGCTCTCGATGCTACTCAAAAAAATCAACACTCCCTCTAAGCGAGAGAGGCATTCTCTGCCATACCAAGCTTGTCACGAAAGTACACGAACTTTGATGTTGTCAAAAGCTTGGTCAAGATATATGTGATCTGCTCATCCGTACGAATGTACTGCAACTTCAGTGCACCTCTCTGCACTAGGTCTCTGATGAAATGATTCCTCATTTCAATGTGTTTCGATCTATCATGAAACACTGGGTTCTCGAAAAGCTTTATGCAACTCTGATTATCGCAATGGATGATCATGAGTCAAGCTTTCCCCCAAACAGATCAGATACAAGTTTTCTGAGCCAAACTGCTTCCTTGCAGGCATCACTTGCAGCAATATACTCTACTTCAGCTATACTCTTAGCTATGGAACCCTGCTTCCCGATGGACCAAGAGTTCATTGTTGATCCCATATTGAAGCAATAACCATAGGTACTTTTTCGGTCAACTGCACTGCCAGCCCAAGCTGAATTTGTATATCCAAATAACAATACTCCACTACTGGAAGTATACCTGAGCCCATAAGTGATAGTACTTCGCACATATCTGAGTACATGTTTGGCGACTACCAAGTGTATGTGCTTCAGATCGGACATGAACTGACTCAGTGCATTCACTATGTAACAGATGTCTGGTCTCGTCAGCACGAGATAAATCAGGGATCCAATAAGTTGTATGTACAAAGTAGAGTCCACACTCTGTGAACCGGTGGCTGAGTCCCGCAACTTTGTCAAGTTGGTGGTCATGGGTACGCTCATGGACTTGTAGTCCTGCATCCCAAATCTCTGCAAGATATCCACTTCATACTTTCCTTGTGTCAAGAATATCTTGCCTGGTTTTTGCCAGACCTCTGAACCAAGGAAGTAATGCATCAATCTGAGATCTTTCATCCAGAATTCAGAGGTAAGCTCCCTCTTACATTGTTCTATCAACTGTTCATCACCTTTAAGAAACAAGTCACCTACATATAGACCAAGTATCAAGACATGAATATGAACAACCTTAAAGTACAAGTTAGATTCAGCTGTACTTTTGGAAAACCCCAACCTATGGAGAAATCCATCCACCCTGGCATACCAGACTCTTGGGGCCTGTTTCAGTCCATACAAAGGCTTTCTTCAGTTTACATACATGGGTATTCCTCCCATGAGTCACAAAGCCTTCAGGTTGTTCAATATAGACTTCCTCCTCAATCTTGTCGTTGAGGAAGGAAGTCTTTACATCCATCTGATGTAACTTCCATTTGAATACTGCAGCAAGTGAAATCATGGTTCTAATGGTAGTATACCTGGCAACAGGAGCAAATGTCTCATCATAGTCAATGCCTTCTTTCTGGGTGAAGCCACGACCTACGAATCTGTCTTTATACTTCTCCACACGGCCATCTGCAGCATGCTTGATTTTATAAAGCCATCTAAAAGTCTCTACTGACTTTCCTGTTGGTCTGTGAACAACTTCCCATCCATCATTCTTTATGATTGAATTGTACTCTTCAATCATGGCATCAACCCATACCTGTTTGCTTGATGCTTCTTCCTATGATGAAGGTTTTGCACTGATAAGCTCACTCATAAAGACCTGAGTACTTTTGTGGTCTTATGCTTTCTCTAAAAGGCCCGGGAGGAGCTTTATGCTTCTCGCCTTCTTGTACCGTCTCTCGGTACCAAGCAGGTCTCCTTTTCGGAGGAACTTTAAGCAGTTCTTCTGGTGGACTTTCAATGTCCTCACATGCATCTGGAACTTGATCTTCAAATTCCTCTTCCTCCCTTTGAATTTCTGAATCTGGAAACTCAAGTGGAGAAGCTTCATCTTCCGTTGAAAGCTCTAGTGTTTTACGAAACACATCTTCCTCATGGAAAATCACATCTCTACTGACCTCAATGTACCTTTGTCCGGGTATATAGACTCGATAAGCCTTCGAGCAATCATTGTACACAACAAATATACCTTTCTTACCGAAGGGCTCTAGCTTGGCCCTCTTTTCTTTTGGAACATGAACATATACCGGAGTGCCAAATATCCTCATGTGGTCAACTGCAAGTTTCTTCTTGGTAAAGACTTCTTCTGGAGTCTTCTCCCCCAAGATAGCATAAGGTCTTATGTTTTGAATATACACAGTGGTACCTGTAGTTTCAGCCCACAAAGATAGAGGAAGATTTAGATCGGTGAGCATGGCTTTAGCAACTTCACATATCGTTCTATTCTTTTTTTCTGCAACCCCATTCTGTTTAGGGTTGTAAGGTACTGTCAGCTCTTTCTTGATTCCTGCTTCCCAACAAAAATCATCAAACTCATTAGAATCATACTCACCTCGGTTATCTGATCTAAAGATACAGATGTGTCTGTCAGTCTGATTTTCAATTAGTGTTTTGAACTATTTGAACCTGTCAAAAGTTTCACTCTTGGCCTTGAGGAAGTAAATCCATGACTTCCGAGAGTGATTATCAATGACGAAGACATAATATAAACACCCACTCAAGGAGGGTGAATAAATAGGCCCACAAATATCAGAATGAATCAAATCCAAAATGCCTTTAGATCTACTCTTACTTCTGGAAAAGGATTTCATAGTGTTCTTACCTAGAGCACATCCTTTGCAGATTCCATCATGTTTTGGAGATACTTCTGGCATACTTGTGACCATCTTCTGCAATCCTGGGAGAGTTGTGTAGTGAAGGTGTCCAAACCTTTTATGCCAAAGTTCACATGGATCAACTGTGTGATTTACCAAAGCATGAGTGGAATCTTTGGAGGCCTTGTAAAGGTCTCCCTCTCGAACCCCAATCTTTACAGTTGAGCTTAAGTCGTCGTCCTTTGCCCATAGAAGGACTTTCTTGTCCATGAAGAGGACTCTGTAGCCCTTGTCCTCTAAGCTAGCAACAAATAAGAGATCCTTCTTTAAACAAGGAACATAAAGAACATCATCAATATGAAAAACCGTACTTGAGTCAAGTTGAAGTGAAGTTGAGCCAACTCCTTCAATCTTGTAAGTGGAGTCGTCTCCAAGTTCCACCTGAGTGGTGAACTTCTTCATTCTGTAACTGGTGAGGGCTCCACAGTTACCTATCATGTGCCTGGAAGCACCACTATCCACCAACCAAGAGGTGGCACAATCTGTGAAAAAACCAATGAGGGCAAAAATCAGATAGTACTATCTTCTAGGTTCTTCATCTTTGTTAGCCTTGGTTTTCTTCTTCTTCTTTGGTTCTTCTTCGTCTTCTGCTTCAACAGCAAAGGCTTGAAACCTTTGCTTGTGTTTCTTCTTATTTTGCCTGCAGTCTTTAGCAAAATGTCCAAACTTGTGGCAATTATAACTTTCCACTTTTGACATGTCAGAGAACTTACCTTGAGGTTTCTTTCCCTTCTTTTTCTGAGGGAAAGGCTTCTTGAACTTCTTTGTCTTGGCTGCAAGTGCAAGGTTTCCTTCCTTGGTTACCTTTCCTGAGGTTCTTCTCTCTTCTTCTATGCAATCATGCCAAATCCTTTCAAAGGTTGGTTGATTCTCACATCCACTAACATATGCCATGAAAGTTTCCCAAGAGTTTGGGAGACCACCAACCACAGTTTGCACAAGGTCATCATCATCATCAACAGTAATACCAATAGCAATGAGTTGATCTCTTACTTGTGCAATCTTTGTGAAGAAGGAACCAACTCCTTCATCCTTGCTCAGCTTCAAAGTTCGTAGCCTATTCTTCAACACTCTCTTCTAACTAGGAAACTTCTTCTCATATAGGTTGGCCAAGGTGTCAAAGCATTCTTTAGCAATCTTCAATGCTATGATGTTGGGCATCACCATCTCTTTGACAGAATCATAAATGATCCTTCTAGCCTTACCCTGCTTCCTCTTGTAAGCAAGTCTGCTAGCATTAGATGTTGACTCTTCACTAGCATTAAACACAATGTCATCCAAGTCATTCTCTTCTAGAATAGTTGTTAATCTAGCCTTCCAAGAGTTGTAGTTGGCTGAACCTTGTAGCTTCTCTTTCAGTCTGAGAATGTTGACAGCCATCTCTGCCACTTAGTCAAATGTTAAGTCTGCAAAACTTATCCCAAGGTCTAGGAAGACAACAGCTATGTCCCTTTACTGTGTCTTCACATGCTAAGCTCTAATAGAATGTTGAATTTTAGCATTAGCATGAATACTTGAAAATTTGCAGACTAACTGATAACAAATGATAAGTGCAATAAAACAACACCAACACATCAACACACAGTAAACAAGAGTTTTTCACTGGGGAAACCTTTAAAGGGCAAAAACCCCAAAAGCATTAGTAATTTATCTCGTAAATGAGATGAATGAAATTCTTCAAAACGTTCCTCAAACCCCAACAGGGTTAAACCACAATATCTAAAGATAAATTTTTCCAATTACATAAAAAATGCCAAAATGGCTTTTTCACAAACTAGGGCTTTACTGCCCTAATTTTTCTCTCCTACATTAGCAGGCTTCCCGATAAACTTCTCATTTGTACTTTTGTTGCCCGTCTGCACCTAGTCGTACCTGTCAGCTACCCGGCTAAATTTCCCTGCTGCCCAGCTGAATTTCCCTATTGCCCGCAGCCACCTATCAGTTGCTTGTTGACTGTTTCCTGACCGGCTGCTACCCTAGGTAGCGGCCTTAAGGGTTGGCCCAAGGGCCTATGTAGGCCCAACAGCCCTGTGGGCTGCTACAGGACCCTCATGGGTATGCCCACAAGCTGCCCGGAGGGCCTGTGTGGCCACGACAGCCCTCACGGGTCTGCCTTGGCTACCTGAGGGTTGGTTGTAGGCCACAACCCTCGCGGGTATGCCTTTTGGAGGTTGGCCGAGGGTGCCGAGGAAGGCAAGGCCCTAAAGTGGCCTGCCCGAAGAAGAGAAGAGGGCAACCCGTGAAGGAGAGGGTTGCCCGAAACCAAAACCCTATTGCCTGAATTTCGTGAAGAGTTGGTCGTGAGTGAGGATGGTCGCCTAAAGATGAAGAAGAGGGGTTTGGGTAGAAACCCTAACCAAAAAAACTGAAGATGAACTTGCAGATGTAAAACCCTAGCTTAGGGTTTTTCTTCACATGAATGATGATGCCCTAGCTAGACTCATCCATGCTAGGGCACAATAACAAGAATCTTCTTCAAAAAACTGTAAGATCTTCTAATGAGCAGTTGTACTTGTGAGAGCAAGTGTGTGTAATAATGAAATGGAATGATCTTCTTTTATATCCTTTGAGTCACCTGTAAGTGGGCAAATTTAGAAATCTCAAAATAAGAATATTTTATTATTTTCTAATGGAAACATTGAAAATCCTGAAATCCTGAAAACTGTTAAGTCTGTTGAATTCTAATTGGTATCTAAAATTCTAGTTTTTGCATATCAAGTCCGATATGGTTGGAACCAATGTTATCGGAACCGGACCGGTCATCGAACCGACGAAGCCCAAAATGTGAACCGGACCGGAACCGGCCAAAAACCGGGTAAAAAACCGGCTGACTAAAAAATAAATAAAATATTCATATTTTGTAAAAAACATATATATTCATGTGCATACATATGAATCCAAACCATTAATACAGAAATATGCAAAGTTTCTCATATATATAGCAAATATGGGTGCAAATATCCAAAATAGCACCTCGTGCAATACATCTCTGAGGTGCTGAACCAAAGTACATTAACAAAGAGGTTCCAAAGTACATCAGCAAAGTTCTATTTTCTAGTTTTTTTTTTTAAATTGAGTTTTCCAACTGCTCAGTCTATGGTGGAAGGTAGTGGAGTTGGGGTAGAAGCCAGGGTGATTTGTCTCCTCCCATAACTACCTATCATCAAAATCATTTCCTATATAGGGATATTGTTCATCAATAGCACCCTATGCCCCCCTTCCTTTAGACTCCTTCCCTTGTGTCTACCTTCAATCTCAAAGTTGTTCCTCCAAGGACATTAGTCAACAAACTCAACACCCTACAATTTTGATGAAACTTCCTAATCTAATCGTTAAAATAAGGTAGAAAAAGTTTCCTAAGATTAATAAGTGATTTTGCTTAAGTGAAGGGTACATTTTTATTAAGGTCAAGATAGAGGAATTTAGTAGTCAGCAATCAGCACCACCAACATCAAGGTACATAGTGAGGTTGATGTGCTTGATGAAATGCTAGTCCCATACCCTCATACATGATGGAATCCAATGGAAACATTGAAAATCCTGAAATCCTGAAAACTGTTAAGTCTGTTGAATTCTAAATGGTATCTAAAATTCTAGTTTTTGCATATCAAGTCCGATATGGTTGGAACCAATGTTATCGGAACCTGACCTGTCATCGAACCGGTGAAGCCCAAAATGGGAACCGGACCGGAACCGGCCAAAAACCGGCTAACTAAAAATACATAAAATATTCATATTTTGTAAAAAACATATATATTCATGTGCATACATATGAATCCAAACCAATAATACAGAAATATGCAAAGTTTCTCATATATATAGCAAATATGGGTGCAAATATCCAAAATAGCACCTAGTGCAATACATCTCTGAGGTTCTGAACCAAAGTACATTAACAAAGAGGCTCCAAAGTACATCAGCAAAGTTCTATTTTCTAGTTTTTTTTTTTTTTAAATTGAGTTTCGTGAGTCCCCAATCCAGACCAGTCGATTTTGACCGGTTCCGTCAGGTTCTGGCCAGTTCGGTACCCGGTTTGGAAAAAAATCCAGTTTTATGATTTTTTTTTGCTGACCAGACCGGCCAACCCTGTAAACCAATCAGACCGGCCGGTTTTGCCGGTTCCGGTCCGGTTCCGATAACACTGGTTGGAACCACTCTCAAACATCCTGAAACAATTAATGGTAATGTTGAAAATTTAATTAAAAGTGACATTCTGAAAATTTAATTAAAATTTAATTTAATTAAATTTTCAACATTACCATTAATTGTTTCAGGATGTTTGAGAGTGGTTCCAACCAGTGTTATCGGAACCGGACCGGAACCGGCAAAACCGGCCGATAAGGAGAATGACACTTTTACTTTAAGAATTTAACATTACCATTTATTACTTAAAGAATTTAATATGTTTGGTTCTAATAACACTGCCAAAAGTTTAACCCACAGATTTATTTCCCAAATTTCATGCATTTTTTAGCAAGGCGATATTTTCCAAAAAATAGCGATATATTCCCAATATATCGTGACACATTCAATATCGCAATATATTCCCAATGTATTGTGACACATTATATCGCAACATATTGAAAATATCGTAAATGTCACGATTTTTTAGTGGCGATATATTGCCAAGGGGAATGACTCGCGATATCGGCGATTTATCGCCGATATATGTAACTATGGTAACAAGAGACATGTCGGAAAGCATTAACAATGATATTGGGGGGAACGGAGGCATGGGTAGTCAACATCACAGGCATAATTATCACAATTCTACTATATGATGATGATGCCATTCTTGCAGCAAGAAAATGCTCAAGAAAGATGATGCAAGGCGATTGGAAGGTAAGATTCCTCTTGCAAAATAGATGCAGTAAGTCAGAGATTTGAGATTTGAAAAATATCAGCAACCTATTCTAAACGCTCATGGCACCAAGTCTGCTATATAGATGCAAAGTATGGGGCTTGACATATCCTAATGGAAATCTGAAAAACAAATGCATTCAGATGGACAGGGTGCAAAGACACATTATGACATCCTTTCTGAGATCACAGTATCAATACCATACTTCATTATGCTAACTGAAATAACCATTACCCTATTCAATTTGAAGGCAATATGAAGGTTGCTAAGGTACAGGCTGAAAGTAGTGAAAAGGAGAAGCAAGAGAATTCTCAGTCAAATCAACAACAAGACACTGCCAAGATGAAAGAACACTTGGGAACTTCAATGCAGGGGATGGTTTACAATATTAAATATATGAGAGAAAGATTGCCTACATGCTGCTTGATAAAAGGTAGTAGAAGTGATATTTACAGCACTGCTACACGAACGATAGATGGAGGGAAAAAGTGCAGACAAATAGCAATATTGCATACAACACTTAAACCCTGAAAGTGAAATCAAAACACTGGGTTACCTCATGCTCAAAATACCATGGAAGTAGAAACACACTCTAGCAAAAAGCCTCTCATAGTTTAAGGTGTGAAACAGGTAAACCGAATGAACCCAAGGAGGAATGGAACCTTAGGACTTTTTAAGTATGTGAATCAGGGGAGGTGGAAAAAGGACGGCATTTCCTTCCAATTGCAAAGCATATAGCCATCTCAGAGCTTATAAGGGGATCAACACTAACGGGAACCATATGGGAAGAAAACGTTTGAGGCAGCCAACGAGAAAATGCAGTAAGAGTGATGGAGCCAAAGCTTTAAGTGCCACACTACAAGAGTGTCCATCCCACCCCTTAGGGCCATCCAGATTTGTACTATGGCAGAGACTGGAATTAGCCCACCCACCTTATGTATTTACTTTTGGATTCTCTGTCGATTTTGTACAAAAGTCTTGCACACAAGAATGTAACACTCTATCCCATAGACTTGATATGGTTTTCCAACTCCGTTTATGTCATTCTGCTTCCTGCTACTCTTGTACTCATTATTTTATCTCATTTTAGAGGTTTTTAGCACTTATCTCTTGTTTGGCTATTATTGTTGGTTGTAGTCACCAATCCCTTAACCTAGTTTTGGTATTTGTTAGACACTATTACAAGTAACAAATTTCAATTTCAATTTTTCCTGGAATATCATAATTGTCAAAAAAAAGGAAGACTTTTCACACCATCTCTAATGAATTGCTCATTTCTCCCTCTACTTAATTGTTTTCATGTTAAATAAAGTATTAAAAAGGTGACTGTTTACTCTGCCAGCTAGAGAAACAAAGCAATCTGACAAGGATAAAGTTCTAAACATTCATTACAACTGAGGAAAGCATTAAAAGAACAGCTTCGGTTTCTTCCCTATAGTTTTCTTAATAAATGTAGCAACAAACCTGCACCACATAATTTCCATATTGGTCTTGTGCAAGAGTACAAGCTGATTGCAATATCTCTTCCATCATAGTATGTTGTGTCCTCTCATCAGTGTAATGCTCCAACACTCTCTGTCAAATTGAAAGAAAATTTAAAAATTTAACAGAAATTTATATCCAGAATACCAAACGAAAAATTCAAGTACAGTAAAATATTATTTGTGCTAATCAGATTCACCTGTATGACACGGCAGCCATATGGATGGGTGGACAATGGCACAACTTGGCCAAAAAAAGATGAGATAATAAACTCAATTCTGTCCTGTGGAATACATTCAATACACTTTTGTATCACATGGTTCCCATTCTGATCACGCACACAGCGCATTACATGGCCATCAAGCTCAACCACCAGCTTTTCTTGTTGGTCTACATCAACCACCTCAATCGCCTGCATTCTCAAGTGTAAATGTACAATATGCCATAAGGTCCCAGGAAACATTTATGGAAGGCCGAATATGTTATAAAATAGGTTTCATAACAATTGCATCAAAACCTCCGTGTGTATTCATGTCTACAGAAGCAACACACGAGATATTTAAACATAAAAGTTAAAACACTAAATATTTAAATCCTTTACCAAATGCAACGATTTTTGCAGCCACCTAGATGTGGCAGCGGTGGTCTAATGCACCACATTAGCATAAAACATACATTGATCATTTATCTCCTCTATCATTTTTTAATTTAACTATGTCAAATTTCAATAAATCCCTTGGAGGTGCTGGGCTGTTGCTAGGACAAAAAAAGAGAGCACTCAAAATTCAACAAGTTTAACTAAATACCATATATACTATAGAGTGCAAAATAAATGCAGTAGTTATCACTGCCTATGACTATACATTGTCCATTGCCCCCCTATATCAATTTCGAAGTAACTATATCAAATTTCAGTCAATCACTTAGAGGTGTGTAACAAATAATTAATAAACACATAAATATTAATAACAAGTAAGATTAATAATTAAATGAGAGGCCCCTCAAATAGGCAATGCCCAAGCTATTATAAAAGCAGACCAACATTTGTGAAATGCATCATCTTATCTTACATCTAATCAATTATATTTTACTATATCCATGTATGGATCATTTAAGTTATTTATACTGGGTGTTTACTTAGAAGACGGATCTCTCTGCTTCAAGGTGTTTGATTGTTGCTAATACAAGCAAAGAAAACAAACAAAATTCGTCAACTTTAACTAAATACCATATAAAGGGATCAAAATAAAAACGCAGTAACTTTAATTGTCTACAACAATATATTTCAAGCAAATATCCTATCAAAACTCTCGTAGTTCCAGACTTGAAAAATACTTTTCTTTTTCACATAATTTCAGCACTAATGTCAACTGGGTCTAGTTTGGGTGGTTGAGAGGAGAATGTTATCCTCCCCACCCAGATTCAAATCCCACTTGTGACATGTTCACTCTTCATGAGCCAATTGTTGATTGGGGCTGGGGAAAGGAACAAGCAATTTCATTCGCACTTACAAGCTTGAGGGTGGGTGGGATGAAATGTTGCATGTAACAAAAAATACAGAACTAATGTTCAATAGCATAACCATTACAATAAACTAAAATAATTCCTTATCACAGACATACAATATTGTTGTTGCTCTGAAGTTTACCTTCTAGATTAGTCAGATGACCACCCATGGTGATGGAGGTTGCATCAGATATTTTGTGCTATCCTGTACACTTTCTCCTTATATATAATGATGCTCTTAAGATGGGGGTTGTGACCCATGGTGATCACTGGTGTATTCTATAATGGCTCAAAATACTCTAAAGTGTTGTCTTTTACTAGGTTGATTACATGGTGTGTTCATAATTTTCCTCTAGACAAGTATGTCACCTTGTGGATTGAGTTGTATCACTAGTGAGCTAGGTAGGTGTCATACTTGTACCATATCATTTCCATTACTTTCCTTGGCTATTTTTTGTACCTTCTCATTTATCACCATTTATTCTCGTCATTCTCTTTCTTGATTGATCTATCATATCATTTCCATTATTTTCCTGGCTATTTTTTGTACCTTCTCATTTATCACCATTTTCACTCATTCTCGTCATTATCTTTCTTGATTGACCTATCATATGTCATGTTGCAAGGTTTTAAAAAATGACCATGTATGAAATGCCTAAGTCAAATCAAAGAGTCAAATTGTTCAAGGTAGAAGTGCCTAACATCATAATTATAATACACATGAGCCATGCCACCTTGATATAAAGCCTTATTCCCTAAGTCCTATGGTCAAATAAAAAAACGAAAGAAGTGACTAAGCAAAAAATTTAAAAAAGGAATAAAAGGGAATAGAAAAAAAGGCTCAATGAACGGTAACTCATGCTAAGCGTACCCTCTAAAAGCACACATGTGGAAACAAATATGACAAACCTTAACTCTTGAAAGCTATGTGGTGGACCTCGTATTCACTCATGCTATATCACAATGAGCCTATGAGGTTTAACTCATAAAAACACTCCTTTCCCTAACACCACATTCATCTCTTCACCAACACCTAACTTAAAGTCCTAGAAAATCCATCTTATCGTAAAGGTTTCACTTATGATAAGGCTTAATGATGTCCACCCTATTAACTTTCCAAACCCTAGGTTTGTTGTCCTTATGTTCCCAACTAAGAAAAACATTATTTAATTCCAAATACTAAATTCTTCACATAGTAGTAATCACACATATAGTTGGAAAGTAAACAGTGGAAGCATAAACACAATACACAGATAATTACTCCTCCATATAATCTTTTCTTTAATAATTCAAAGCTTACAAGGAAACCTCCACAAACTGTCAAACTAACAATTGTACGGTACACCCAAAAAAACATATCTACACACCTACTAAGACAACAACCTGCTGGAAAATGAGAAAAACTGCTTGCTTCCTATTCTAGGTTGCGGTACGACTTTGCCCATATGACTATATTGATTTGTCTATATGCTGGTATGGAATCCATAAATATTGTACTCAAAATCCGTAAGATTGTACGAATTCACCTATGTAGACCTACCTGTAAATTTCTGCCTATTTCCCAACTTCAGCTCCTCTTCGATGCTCAAAACCTGCTCAACCAATGAACGAAGTCACCTTCTAACAAACCTTGTCTTTGAGTGAATGTTAATGTGCCTTAACCCTCTTTATTGACCTACCTTTATACTTGAGATGAAACCCTAGTCTCATAATGAGATGTACAGTTCAAATTAATCTAAATCAATAATGTATAAAAGTACTTTATAGAATCAACGACTAAATATAAGATTTTCTTGAGACATCAGGCACATTTGACACTAAACATGTGCAGAAGTTCTTGTCTGAGCTACAATCTTCAACACTCCCTCTTAGCGAGGAAGGAATTCTTCACTAATCCAAGCTTGTCTCCAAATGCTTCAAACCTTCCTTATACTAAGGGCTTGGTCAGAATATTAGTAACCTGATGATATTGGGTACATACAGGAGCTTTACAGCTCCCTTTTGAATTCTATCTCAAATGAAGTGATATTTAATCTCTGTGTTTGAACCTGTCATGAAATAATGGATTCTCAAAGAGTTTAATACAACTCTGACTATCGCAGTAATTCACTGCAAGATACAATTCCTAATCAAGTAATCCGTCAAGCAACTTGCAAATCCAGATGGCATCCTCACAACTAGGAATACTAGCTACCATATACCATGTCTCTGCTGAGTTGAGTGTCATGAAAGTCTACTTAAGACTAAACCAATATATCATCGATGATCCCAATCTAAAGAACCATTCTAAGGTGCTCTTCTTATTCGATGCACTGCTTGCCCAACCTAAGTTTGTATACCCCTACAGCTTCATCTCACCATTTCCAAGATTCCTTGGCTCATACACCACTATACCCCTCAAGTATATGAACACATGTTTTGTTTGTACCCATTGCTCCTACCTTGGCTTCACCATGAATTGACCCAAGTGTTCATTGGAAAAGATTTATCTGGCCTAGTGTGGACCCCCATATCCATCAAGGAACCTACCAATTTCCTGTACAACATGAGATCCACCATATCTGAATTTGAAGTTGTTACCTTTTTCAAATTAGTAATCATAGGCGTGGCCATAGGTTTCCAATCCTCCATTCGGAATTTCTTTAGGATCTCAACTACATACTTACCTTTCCTAAGGAAAATCTCCCTTGGTCTTTGCCAAAACCTCCAACCCCAAGGAGGAATGCATCATGACAATGTCCTTCATCTCGAACTCAATTGCCATATTTACCTTGCACCCTCCAATGGGCTTCTTTGAACCTGTAAGAAACATGTCATCTACATACAACACGAAAACAAGTAGATCAGCTTCAACAAATATCAAATATAAGGTGGGATCTATTTCACTTTTGGTGAAACCCATACTCTACAGAACGATCCTAGAATAATATGCTTGCAGTGTCTGCTTGAGTCCATACAAGCCCTTTTTTAGCTTGCACACATTGGACTCCTTCCAATGTTTTAAAATTCAAAACCAGACTCTAAATCAGCCGAGGGTTAACTCAGCTCAAACTCGAAACAGACAATGACATAGGGCCATTTGATTTTAATGACTCAAAGTTCAAACTACTAAAAAATACACAAAATTTTACAATTTTAATGAAAAAATATATATATATTAAAGATCCAAGCTATGATTCCAAACCATTAGAGACAAATATGCAAAGTCTACTCATATATATAGATACATATATATATAACTTAATATATCAAAATGGCACCAAGTCAACTCGAACTCAGACTCGTAGCCAACCATGAGTCAACTCCTCTAGGATCTTCTTCATCAATAGTGCCCTATTCCCCCCACCTCTAGGCTCTAGCCCTTGCCTCTACCTCAAATCTCGAAGTTGATTCGCAAGGACATTAGTCAACACCCTACAATTTTGATGAAACTTACTAATACAAGCGTTAAAATAAGGTACACAAAGCTTCCCATGCTTAATAATTGTTTTTGTTTGATTGAAGGGTACATTTTTATTAAGGTCATGATGAAGTAGTTTAATCAGAAATCACGCATCTGCACCACCAACATCCAAGTACATAGAAAGGTTGATGTGCTTGATTAAATTCCAATCCTTTACACTCATTCATGATAGAATCCAATGGAAACGTTGCAATCCTGAAATCCTAAAAGCTATTAAGTCTATTGAATTCTGAATGGGATGTAAAATTCTCCTTTTCGCATATGAAGTCCAATGAGGTTGGAACCACTCTCAGACATCCTAAAACAATTAATGTTTATCTTAAAAATTTAAGTAAAAGGAGTAAAATTGGTATTCCCCTTATCTTTCATTTTCTATCAGTTTACTTTAAGAATTTAGCCTTACCATTTAATATTGTTGACTTCAATATCACTAGTAACTAGTCAAAAAAAAATTAAATGCGTTTAACCTTTATGTGTGCGCCCCGGGCAGATTTGGATTAACTCGGCCAAGTTAATGCAGAACTAGCCAATTGAACTGATTTGGTACCGAACCAACCTCTGAGCTGAGTTTTCCCCAAGTTTGAGGACAATGACAATTAAACTAGTCAACTCGATCAATTTTGATTCCGAATTGACCGATTTCTAAAACTATGAATCCTTCCCATTAGTATCAAAGCCTTGAGGTTGCTCTATGTACACTTCTTCCTCAATTATCCCATTCAAAAAAGCTATCTTCGCGTCCATCTAATGTATCCTCCATCCCATAATAGAAACTAAAGACAACACTAAGCTAATGGAAGTGTACCTAGAAGCTAGAGCAAAAGTCTCTTTCTAGTCCACTCCCTCTTTCTAAGAGAACCCTCTCGCCACAAACCTTGCTTTCTACTCTATGTTTCCATCTACTGCATGCTTGATCTAGTAGACCCACGTGGAAGTTACTATTGATTTTCCCTTCAGTCAAGGCACAATGTCCCATACATCATTCTTCATGATGGAGGTGTATTCCACCATGGCATCCCTCCAAACCTATTGATTTACTACATCCCGAAAACTAGAAGGCTTAGAATCAATGATGTTCCTCATCAATATCGTGTAGTTTGGAAACTTCTTCAAAGGTTTGCTCTCCTTGAATGTCCTCCTAGAAGCCTAAACATGCTCCTAAGCATTCCTCAATGTCTAGGTGAACCATCGAGGCCGCCTCCACCACAAAGGAGGAGTTGGTGGGTCCTCCTTAGTGCCTAAAGGTTTTGTTGCTCACTGGTGACCCTAGCTCAACCTTCAAAGCTTCTTGCTCCTCATCCTCCGTCACTAGAATAAGTTCATGAGACTTACTAGATGCAAAGTCTTCCTCAAACTTTACACCATGGCTTACCATTGTCTTTCTCTACTCTAGGATAAAGACCTTGTAGGCCTTTGAAGTCTCACTATAACCAACAAACAAACCCTTCCTATTAGAGCGCTCCAACTTGGTCCTCTTCTCTACCAATATATGGATACAAAAAGGACAACCCAAGATGCAAAAATGACTCACCTTTGGCTTCACTCTAGTGAATGCCTCCTCTAGTGTCTTGTCCTCCAAAATCCTATGAGGACACCTATTCTACATGTAGACTACTATATTGCATGCTTCTACCCATAGAAACATCGACAAATCTTGGTCATGTATCATGGCCTTAGAAACCCCTCTAATGGATTAGTTCTTTCGCTCTACAACGTCATTCTAATGTGGGTTATACAAGACAATGAACTCCCTCTTGATTCTTGCATCCTTGTAGAAATTCTCGAAATCAATTGAGCTATACTTGCCTACATTTTTTACCTCAAAACTTTAATCTTCTTCCCTATTTGGTTCTCCACCAGAGCTTTGAACTCCTGAAACCTATTAAAAGCCTCATCCTTGGTCTTTAAGAAGTAGATCCAAGTTTTGCAAGAGAAGCCATCAATGAAGGAAACATAGTACATGCTTCATGTGATTGATGTTATTAACATTGATCCACATACATCCAAACGCACAAAGTCTAAATCCCCTTAGACTTGTGATTGCTACTTGGGAAAGCAACCTTGGCATACTTTTCATGTGCACACCCTATGCATACTTTATGTTGCTCAATGCTAAAATCCGGAAGACCTATGACTATCCCCATCATAATAGGCAACACACTATGATGTAGATGCCCCATTCGCTTATGCCATAATTCACACAACTTATTTGTGCGATAAACTAAGGAACGAACAGGTTCACCCTATATCCTATATAAATTGCCTATCCTAAACCCCAATCACCTGAGTTGATCCTGGGCTATAACCTTCAATCTTATACGAACTCATTAGTTCTTAAACTCTATTGCAAAACCCTTATTTTCCATTACCAAAATTGAAAACAACTTCTTCCTAAGACCTTAAACAAAGAAACGCACTTTCAAATTCTAAAAAGTTACCTACTACAAACTCACGCTATTGGATACTTGGCATCATCACCAAGCTCAACCTGAACTCCTAAGACGTGCTCTTTACACTTGAAAATAGCTCTCAATCTGATGTCTTATGCTTAGATGATCCACTATCCACATACTAAGCATTCTTTGGAACCATGTTTGAAGAAATGCAAGATACCATCACGAAATCCTTCTTGAATTTGGAGGCAAACTCATTCATTTAAGTCTCAACTGAGGTTGGTGTTGCTTTCCTTAACCTTTCTTCACCGCACATTATGATGCTAATGGTCATGCTTATGACATATAAAGCACTTGATTTTACTCAAGTCCTTCTTCCCTGCCTAAGGCCAACTCCCCACTATTTACCTTGCCCTTGCTAGGTCCTTTACCTCAACACTTTGTTTGACCAAATAGGGCATAGTCGTTGTCACCTACCTTCTTGCTAGCATTTGACTCCATCCAAATCTCCTCCTAGATACAATATCCCACAATCTTTTCTGAGGGGGAAGATTCTCCCCTGCACAAACACCCTGAACAAATGTTTCCCATTAAGATGGGTGCCCATTCAATGCTCGATTCACTAGCTCTTTGTCTTCAACCTTCTTCGCAATTGCTACAAATTGATCACCAATCTGCAAGATCTTCAACAAGTAACTAGAGACTATGTCTGATCTGGTCATCTCCACAATGTGATCCTATTATGTAGCATTATCTTCCTAATTATGTTCTCGCACTAGTAAAGGCTAACCAAGGCATTAAACATCTCCTTCATCGACTTCTAAAATATATATATGAAGGATCAAATGATCCTTTATAGCATCCATGATCATCCACTTGGCTTTAAGTTCTTTCTTGTTGTGAACTACCAAAGCTTGCAGATCTATCAACGAAGTCACTACATCCTTGGTGATATCTCGAGGATCATTCTCTTTTAATAGAAGAGTTATCTCAACTTTCCATGATAAAAAATTCAAGGCACTTTCCAACCTATCCTCAAACCGCTAGTTGATGCCATATTTAAACTACACACAAACTCCAAAATACAATAAGCACTACATTTGAAAACCACTAGAGGTCATTTAATGGACATTAATAAAAGTATCTTATCTTATCTAACTATTGATTCTAGTTCCTGGCAATTGACCTACTATCTTAAACTCTTCAGATCATTTGAATCAAAGAAGCTCCTAATACCATGATAACTTTCCAGACCATATGTGCTTGTTGTCATTATACTCTCAACTAAACAAAACTATTGTCAATTGGGTCTAGATTGAGTGGTTGTGGGATGGACTGTTATCCTCTCCACCTAGGTTCCATTCCCAAAAGGGACATGTTGAGCTCAAAATGAATATGTTGATGTAATGGCTTTGAGCCATGTTCTTGCCCTAGCCTTGTGCCCTAAAGAATCTAGAGTTTACCTTGGGTACCATCCTCAAAATGAGGAGAAGTGCTTGAGGGTTTCCCTCAAGATTACTTACCTGGTAAAAACAACTACATAACTATTATTTTATTGCAGAAATTAATTCTTCATATAACAATAATCACACATATGGCTAGAAAGTAAGGACGCATAAAACGCAATACACAAATAATTACCCCTTCAAATCAACCTTTTGTTAACAATTCAAAGCTTATTAGGGAAGCTCCACAAACTATCAAGCTAACAGTTGTATAGTACACCCAAAAAACATATCTACACGCCTATTGAGACAATCTATGTGTTGGGAAACGAGAAAAAATGGTTGCTACTTATTTTTGGTTGTGGTACGGCTTTGTTCATACAACTGTGCGAACATGTCCATATGGTTATACGAAATTCGTGCTAATGTACAAAATTTGTACTGCTATACAGAGTTGCCCATGCAAAATCCATACAGCTATACAAATTCACATGTGTGGACCTACACGTAGATTTTTGCATGTTTCTTAACTTCGGCTCCTCTTTAATGATCGAAGCCTGCTCAACCAATGAACAAAATCACCTCCACATAAAAATTTTTGTCTTTTACGTGAATGTGAGTGTGTCTCAAACCTCTTTTAACCCGCCTTTTTAGATGAGTTGAAGCCCTAGTCTACCAAAACCCTAATCTCATAGGGAGATGTACAGTTGAAATTAGTCTAAATCACTACTGTATAAAATATGCTTTATTAGATTCCACAACTAAATATATGACTTTCATTTTGTTACTAAAGTGAATTACAAAATAGAGATGACTCGAACTACTTTGACACATTTGACACTAAACTTGTGTGGAAGTTCTTGTCTGAGCTACAATCTTTGACACACCCCATGGTCAATCTACACAGAGCGATGAAAATTAAAGAGTTATATAGCCATTAGAAAAGTATCACTTGGTGGTCACCCCAAACATGACCTCTTTACACATGAACTCACACATGGGAGGTTTTACCTCTAACACCCACACATGAACTCACACATGGTAGGTTTTATCTCTAACACCCACATATGTGGAGGCTTGGAAAGGCATCGATCTACCTTTGGACAAGTTCCTAACATTAAACGACTTGGTCTCTTGTTCACACAAGTCAATTCATTGGGGATTGAGAGGATGACGACTTGCTAGGAGGACCACATGCGACAAGTGTGGGGTCTCTAAAGGGTTAGTTTCATCTTAGGGTGTAATTTTTTTTGGAGATTAGTTACTTTATGGACTAGATCCACCTTAGTTTATGTGTTGTTGACTGTATCTCTCTAGTTAGTTAAGAGATGATAGTTCTTTATGGATTTCTAGGAGAGATCTAAGAGTTTTATTGTTATTTTATTGAAGAGGTATTGAGCTTATTTTCTACATAAGTGAAGCTCCTCTCATTGCAAAATTTTCTAAAAGTTCATGGGAAAAACTCTTGAATGTAATGTCCCAATTCAAAAATTCCCAACTTTGGCAAAATTTTGGAAAATTTGTCTTGACTAGCTTGGACTGTGGGGGATTCGAATGGCTCAAGTGGGTCTCGAATTTGATAGGGACTGATGTGGGGAGTCTTAAGACTCTTAAATAGACTCTCTGGTGTTTTTATTACAGGTCATAAACATCTGCAACTTGATTTGTACATAATGGCAAAATGAGAAAAATTACTAGCAATTTATGGTTAAATTTCCCCTAGGGTGTGGGCAAAAATGGCTCTCCAACTCCTAAGCAACACTCCAAACTTTCAGAACATAGTATGGGAACTGTAATGGGACTTCATTTACTGTCATTATACGTGGTTAAGAGTTCTTCAATAGAGGATTAAAGCTTCATATTCTAATACACAAATTCAGTGATATTTGCTCAAGGGAAATGATACAATGAAGCTCAACTTCGACTCATAAATGGTGCATATAATGGTTCAAAACAGAGCAATATGAATATAGACCATTTACAGCATTTCAATAGCTTACTAACAGCATATAACATTGACCCAAGTCGCAATACGCATCAGATACACAATCTCCATTGAAAGGGAAAATCATCACATGGAAACTAGTCACAAGAAAGCTTGGAAATGTGGACATTTGCATATGTATTTCTTCTGATTTTGACTTACAGAGCATATGAACTTGATATTACAGAGCCATACATCATACATTAGAGCTTGGGCATCAACGGAACTCAATGGGGCGCAACCACCATTCACACTAGTGCGCCTTCATAGAAAAACATGGAAATACAGAAGTGGAAATTGAGAGAATGGGAGGAAAGTTGGGTCACGAACAGCAACAGCCTCCTATTTGTAATAAAACACTCTCTGAAGCTCCAAATGAGAGGTCTGAATGGACTCTCCCATGGCCAACTTGGATGAGAATCTCACTCTCTCGAAATTGGCTCACTAGCAGGGTAAGTGTGCACTCACCGTGCAAAGGACAAGCAATTGCTCTCCAAATGCCAAAGGCAAATTCACAAATGATCCAAAATCCATTTCCATTCCTCATGACATATTTTTATAACCCTCCTAAGGTACTCCAAGGTCGAATTCATTCCCATAGGCTTCCTCCACCTCATCCTTGATGTTTAGTAACCTCCATGCCACTTGGTTTTCTCCTCAAACCTTCATCCTCCACCCAATTCAAATGGCTACCACCTAGTCCCAAATTCACCCTCTTGGAGCCTATTTTTAGCCCTGACATGTCAAGTTGTCATAGGTCTAAAATCTAGTCTGCAATCGGGTCTGACTTGTCATAGAATCTTCCATCATCGCTGTCATAAAGCGCAGGAAATCTAGCTCCACATGGCACCTAGTTTCTTCCTAGACTCTTCTTCTTCTATGGGGAGTTACTCTTTACTCACCCATTCGAATCGTTGAGCTCATGATATGTCATTTGATGACTCTTCACCTTCCAAGAACATTCCATCACTCATAATTTCGAATTTTGGGTTAAGCCATGACATGTGTAAGGAAGCATCTAGCCACCCAAAGCCCCCATGGACCTCCAAATGTCCTTATGAAGCAATGCCACTTATTTTCTCCATATTTATTATTTGTATGAGTCATGACCCAAATTAATGTGTAAATGATAAACTAAGGTTCTCTTGTGTCCCATAGCTCCCTTATTGCAATATTTAATGCCTCCTCCCCCAACCTAGGGAACTAGTAGGTGGGTGAACATTGTCAACTAGTAGACCTATTGGAATGGGGACATGACATTGAATTACTACTTGGTGCTTTTGATTGATGCTTATGGATGGTTGATTGCAATGCTCCATTCATTCTAAACTTTGCTAAAAGTTTATAAATAAAACTCTTGAACTATTACTTGGTGCTTTTGATTGATGTTTAAGGATGGTTGATTGGAGCGCTCCATTGGATGCTCTTTTAATGTTATGTTATGTTAATGGATTCAATCTCCAATTGTCTATGGTGTTGAGATTAATCAAGTAAGTTCATTCTCTATTATTTTTTATGCTTGTCATTGGAAGAGTTAAGTGTTTGCATGTTCTCTTTACCCTTGCTTGACAAATATCTCCTTTAGGCTAATAGAAATATTATTTATGGACGATTGATTGGAGCATGGTTGATTGGAGCACTCCATTGAATGGACTTTTAATGCTTATGCTACATTAATGGATTCAATCTTCAATCGTCTATGATCTTGAGATTAATCAAGTAAGTTCATTCCAAAGTCACCAGATTCGGCGATTTTTCGCCTTAAAATTTGAAATTCGACGATTTTCTGCAGCTCCAAATAAAATCGTTGAAAATCAGTCCCTCCAAAACTATCACCGTGCTCATTGTGCAATATCATCGTCGCAAATCCGTGAATGAGGTGTGGAGGCAGTCGTCGTGAATCCTGAGTCGCACTGCGCAGACTCAAGAGGGTCAACGATGCAATCACAGACGCAAGGGCCGAGGGTGTCGTCACAAACGCAAGGTTCAAGGGTGCAATTGTTGAGGGCATAGACTCTAGAGTTGCAGAGGGTTCAAGCTTCAGTCTTCACTAACCAGTCTCCTGAGGCCGAGCTACAGTTGGTTATTAACGTGTAATTTTTAAGTTTGGGCTATGGTTATGTAAAGAATAATAAATAATACATAATATTGCACATCGAAAAACCATATGCAATATTATGTATTATATTGTTATTCTTTAGAAAACCATAGCCCAAACTATTGTAATATAAATTTGTAAAGTTAACTTATTTATATAGTAATATAAATTTAGATATTATAAAACTATCTAATATATTTTTAATATTTATACTATTTATACAAGCTAAATTATATAGTTAAAAATTTATATTCGGCTCACAAATTCACAAGATGAACTTGTTTAGGAACATGCAAAGCATGAACAATACACCCCAAAAACAAGTTATCAACAACTATGTTCAAACTTCTTTTAGAATGGACCAAAGTGGTGGCAACCTGGAATCTGGAAGCTAAAATGCCCTATGAAGGCAAGAATCTTTATGTGGCGCACATTAGCAAATAGTGGCGCACATTAGCAAATAGAATTCCAACTTGGGATAGGCTCCAAAAAAGATCCTTAGCAAGCCCTCAATGGTGCGCGTTATGCAAAGATAATGAAGAAAGCTCAAACCACCTCTTTCTTACCTGCAACTTCTCCACACAGGTTTGGTTGCATTCACAAACTTTGTCAAATCTCATATATAATTGGGCAAGCCCCTTGATGGAAGAAGCTTAGAAAACTTGGTCCTCCAGCCCCCACAATGCTCAAGATTAAAGCCCTCCCGCTTCTCCATATCTGAGGAATTTAGCTAGCCCGAAACACCGCTACCTTTCTAGAAAAAGCCTCCTCCCCTGAAGCGGTAGCAAAACAAGGTCTAGAAATCCTCTCCGTTTTCCAGCAAACAAAAGACCAGTCGACTCCAAGGATCATTACAGAAGAGCTCATTGACAAATCTATTCCTTGGGCTTTTTTTCATGGGGCATCACAAGATAATAAAAGCAGGGGAGGGGCTACTCTCTTCCTCAATCAATCTCATCATTTTCAGATTCAGATGGGCCTGTGCAATGGGACAAACAATTTTGCAGAATTAATGGGTCTGAAGTTGCTTCTTTGTTTTGCTATTGAAAGAGATTGTAGAAGAATTCAAATCTTTGGAGACTCATTGGTTATAATAAACTAGATAAACAAAGTTCAAAAATGCAGGAACATTACTCTCGTTGCTCTATATGAGGAAGTTAACAAACTTCTAATAAATTTTGATGTTATCACATGTCATCATGTTTACAGGGAAAGGAATGCCGACGCAGATAGACTATCCAAAGCAGGGCTAAACTTGGATCCTGGCACATGAAAATTTTTGGAAACAAGAGAAGCGGAGGTATATGAATTCTATCATAGGCCTTTCATTGAGCCACAGCCAAGGATGGGAAGCACATAATCTGTCACACACAATTGTTCTAAGTTGATAGCCCATAACACTACGGCACTGTTTTTGTTTCGAAATAGCTTACCAAGCTCATTTTGGATGAAGACCTTCACAAGCATCAAAAGCGAAGGATGTTTTGCGCAATTCAAATGAAAAGTTTCAGTCTGTACAAGAACATATCTCCTCCACATGATACAAAAGCTCTATATAGAACACAGTTTCATTTTTTATGTAATGCTGGCATGCAGCTGAATACAGACCTTACCTATATGTAAATATTTTGTTATCGATCAATATGAAAAGCTTTTTTTCCGTTGGAAAAAAAAAGTTTATATTATTGAAAATAAAATTTGGTAAGTTATATGTATGTATGTATGTATGTATGTATGTATGTATATATATATATATATATATATATATATATATATATATATTATTCGAATTTAGTGTCGAATTTTATCAAAAAAAAAACTGCTCATCTAATTCTTTCCGAAATTCATTCATGGCGAATTCGAACACGAACTTGAACCATGTGACTTATGTAAATTTTTCGCTCATTCACCAACCCGGTTTCAAGCCACCATTTTCATTATTGTTTAATGCCCAACCCAATTTACTTTTTGCTGCAAATTAGATAATTTTCTCATAAACAATTTGACTAAAACATATGAAGAATTTTACAACTTTAAATGAGCAGTAATAAAAACACAGTGACATGACTCATAAATTTTTGGTCAAATGACCTAGGCAAAACCCCAACCTACCGTGAAAACCTATTCTTGAGCGAGAGATAATTTTATTTTCTGCAATAAAATTAAAGTACAGCAAAAAAACAGAGATAAACTTATCTCAACCACAATGCTCAGCAAATTGACTGAATTCAGAAATTTTACAGTCAAAATTTTTGCCAACTATCTACCTCGAAAATCATGCCAAACTGACTGTACAAACGGCCTCAATTTACATGTCCACTGTTGTATCGTACAGACTGTACGGACCTCGATTTTTGTGCCACCGCCTGCTGTGTTGTGCAAACTTTACATAACTGTACGAACTGCCTCGAATTTCGTGCAAGAAAAATTGTACGGGCTGCCTCGAAATTCATGACATTGTTGTACGAAACAACAATTAATGCCAATGTACAGACTTTGAAATTCATGCCCAAAATTTGTCTCGGGATGAGTGTTGTACAGAAAATATTGTGTTGTTGTACAGTCTTGGGAAACATACCTTCTTCTCTTCTGTCTCTGCCTGCAATTTTTCTCCTTTTCTGCTCTCCAACTCTCATGGAAAAAATCAGAATGAGACGCTAAAACCTTCCCTTGCCTTTTTGGTGTCTAAATGAGGAAGCTGAATAGACATCTAATCTAAGGGCCCAAAATGAATTAGATGGATGGATGAGATTAAATGGAATTTTAATTCTCTCCAAAATTTATTTCACTCACTTCACTTAAATTTATCAAAAAGTCACTCTATTTCTCTAAAGTGAAAATTAAAACTCATCTCAAGTTATTAATTGAAAGGGTCACTTTAATTTTCTGTTTTTATGACTTAGGCAAAAGTCACTTAGGGTAACACTTTCTTAGGTACAAAAATCAACAACTTAGGTTCATTCTCTATTATGTTTGATGCTAGTTATTGGACGAGTTAAGTGTTTGCATGTTCTCTTTATCTTTGCTTGACAAATATCTCCTCTAGGCTATTGAAAATATCTATGTTACGGTTTCCCACTGAAGATTCCTGAAGTTGATCAAGCTATTTGTAAATTTTCCTTTAATATTCAACTAGAGCTAAACAATGCCTGCAAATTATCAACTGATAACCACACATGAATATCTTTTACAGTATGTAGCAGAATATAAAACTGAGAAATAACTCACAACATCACATCACAATATTGACACTATTATTTTGGGTATGGAAACCCCCACAAAAAAACCAAGATGTGAAAACCAGTGCAGCAGTCAAATATAGATTTTATTATGAAAAAATATGGAACTTTTACAATCACTGCAAATTCTCCCAAACCTGGCGAATGCAGTACCTGGCAGAATCACCGGGCAAATCCCAGCTAAACCTCAACACCCTCCTATGTGAGTGTACGGCCCAGCTGTACGAAGCTCAATGATTCTGCTGCTCGCTCCTCCGTCTTCTCAGCTAAATCCTCTGTCCGACTTTCTCTCCTTGTCTGTATCATGTCTCTGTCGGAATAGAAGTGTGTGTTCTCTCCACCAATTGATCTCTCTTTTATAACTTTAGGCAAAGCAAAAACCCTAATTTCACTTTCACTTTAACTAGTGGTTTACTAAAGTTAATTTAGATCATTAAATTTATTTTCCAAAGTAAACTTAGGAAAAGTAAATTAAATACAACTGGTTTCCTAATTTAAGTCTTCTGCATGCAAGAGCACATGCATGTAGGAAGACCTTCCTTGTTGCTACTAGTTTAACACTTCCTCTCAACGAGGAAGGGATTCGGTAGCAACCCCAACTTATCCCTAAACTTCACAAAACTCTGTCTGCAAAGTGCCTTGGTAAAAATGTCTGCCACCTACTCATATGTCTGTATGTACTCCAATCGAATGGTTCCCCTCTGAACACAATCTCTCAAGAAGTGGTATCTGATGTCTATGTGTTTGCTCCGGTCATGGAACACTAGATTCTCAGATAGCCTGATGCCACTCCGATTGTCACAATGAACTACTGTAGCCTCTAGCTCACACTCGAACAACCCTGCAAGTAACTTCCTCAGCCACATACCCTCACAAGCAGCCATGCTGGCTGCCATGTACTCAGCCTCTGTCAAGCTTAATGCAACTGACTTCTGCTTCCTGCTGAACCAAGAGACAACCCCTGATCCAATGCTGAAACAGCAAGCTGAAGTACTCTTTCAGTCCTCTACACATCCTGCCCAGTCAGCATCTGTGAAACTTGCTAATTCTACACCCCCCCTGTGCTCATAAACCAATCCATACTCCATTGTACCCCTGATGTAGCGAAGTATGTGCTTCGCAGCCGTCCAATGCACTCTCCGAGGGTCCACCATGAACTGACTCAAAGAGTTGACTGCAAAGCTGATGTCTGGTCGAGTGTTGACCAAATACATAAGTGATCCGATAAGCTGACAATACAAGGTAGGATCAAATCCGTCTGACCCTAATGCATCAATCTTCCTCCAGTTGGAAACTAGAGGTATGGCCATAGGCTTGCAGTCCTCCATCTCGAATCTCTTCAAAATCTCTACTGCATACTTCCCTGGTCCGATGAAGAAGCATCCATCTCACTGCCAAACCTCCAAGCCCAAAAAGTAATGCATCAGCCCAAGGTCTTCCATCTCAAACTCCACTGCAAGGTTGGACTTACAGTCTCCAATCAACCTCTCATCTCCTGTCAAAAAGAGATCATCCACATATAAGATCAGTATGAGAGGCACCTCACCTGTCAAGAAGTACAGGTTGAGGTCAGCCTCACTCCGTTGAAATCCCATCTCCCGTAGATAGCTGTCAATCCTCGAGTACCATGCTCGAGGTGCCTGCTTGAGCCCGTAAAAAGATCGATGCAGTGTGCATACATGTGTCTCCCGGTTCTCCACATCAAACCCCTCTAGCTGCTCAATATACACCTCCTCCTTTATCACTCCGTTGAGGAAGGCAGTCTTGACGTCCATCTGATAGACACGCCAACCCATCTCAGTTGCTAGTGAGATAATGGTCCGAATGGAAGAATACCTGGCAACAAGGGCGAAGGTCTCCTCATAATCAATACCCTCCTCCTTCTGTGAAAACCCCTTTACCACGAAGCACGCCTTGTACTTCTCCATGCTTCTATCTGCTGCACGCTTCACCTTATAGATCCATTTGGTTCCATATGGAAGTGGAAATTGAGAGAATGGAAGGAAAGATGGGTCACGAACAGCAACAGCCTCCTATTTGTAATAAAACACTCTGTCATCAATGCCATATAACTAAGCCTCTCTTGTGGTACACTCCGTCTAAAAGATGTCTGTGGAGGATCTACCTGCCTGGAATCCTGCATTATGGATCTAAACCACTTAGGCCTTGGCCTAGTGTCAACCTGTTGCGGCTGCTGAATATCCATCTCCTGCTGCAGCTCATCCTTCAAGTCAATGACTAAAGGATCCTGTCCACCTGACTCCCTCTGACCACTAGAACCTATGCTCTGTGTCTGTACCTGTACCTGTACATCTGGCTTCTCCAACTTGACTCCCGACTCCTCTGTTGGCTGCTGCTCTGCTGGTAAGTCCAGAGATCTTCGCAAGGCCCTGTCCTCATCGAACTGGACATCCCTACTCACAATGATCCTCCTGCGAACAGGAATGTAAACTCTATATGCCTTCGAAATCTCGCTGTAACCAACAAGTAACTCCTTCTCTCTAGAAGGGTCCAGCTTCTTCCTATTGTCAGCATGAACATGACAATAGCAGACACTGCCAAATATGCGAATGTGACTCACATCTAGCCTAGTGCTTGTGAAGACCTCCTCCGGTGTCTTCCTCCCCAAGGTTGTGTGGGGACACCTGTTCTAAATGTAAATTGCAATCTTGTATGCCTCGGCCCAAAGGAATAGTGGTAATCCCTAATCAAATAGCATGGCCTTGGCGGCTCCAACCACAGTCATGTTCTTCTGCTTTGCAACTCCATTCTGCTGTGGGGTATGGGGCACAGTGTGCTCCTTCTTGATCCCCTCAGCAGAACAATACTCCATGAACTCATTAAAAGTGTACTCACCCCCGTTGTCTGTCCTCAACACTTGAATCTTCTTTCATGTTTGGTTCTCCACAAGAGTCTTGAACTCTCAGAACCTCTCAAAGACCTCTGAATTGGCCTTCAGGAAATAGATCCAGGTTTTCCTGGAATAGTCATCAATGAAGGTTACGCAGTAACTATAACCACTAAACGAATGGACACTCATAGGTCTGCATACATCCGAATGCACCAAGTCCAAGGGCTCCTTAGACTTGTGCTCACTCTGTGGGAAAGGCTTCCTAATGTTCTTCCCCAAAGCACAACTCTTGCAGTGGTTATGCTTTTCCTCCTGTACCTGAGGAACTCCAATGACTACCTGTCTCAAATGCTTCAGTGCTTTATGGTGTAAGTGTGTCATCCTCCTATGACACAACTCACCCTGACTGTTGTTGCTGCTGACTCGAGCCTTTGCAGGCTCAAAGTGTAATCTATACACTTTCCCGCTCCTTCTGCCAATCACCCGATCCAAGCTCCTATCTGACCCCTTGGGCCTGATATACAGTCTATGGTCATGAAACTTCACCTGATATCCCAAAGTGGAGACTGATATAAGGCTCTTGGTCAGTCCTGGAACATATAACACATCAGCAACACTGAAGGGTTTGCCAGACTCCCTCTCAAATTAAACAGAGCCAACTCCCTGCTCCTGATACCGCGCATCATCACCCAGCTCAACGTGGATCCCTGTTCCACCCTCCTACAAGTCTCTAAAGAATCTCTTTTGTCTAGTCATGTGACTAGATGCTCCACTGTCAATGTACCGTATGTTTCTCCCTATAGTGCTTGCCATGCAAGCTATCAAGCAAAACTCCTCATCGAAGTTCCTGCTGAACTCATCCACCTATGCAAATCCAGCCATCTCAGTGTTACTCTTCTTCTTCCTGTCTGGGCACTGGGAGGCAAAGTGTCCCTACTTATGGCAGATAAAACACTTGACCTTTGATACGTCAAGGTTCTTCTTACCATCCTTCCTCCTCTTTGCCTTTCCCTTGCTCTTCCCTGTAAGGGCTAGAGCCTCCTCATCCACAATCTGTGGGGCACTGCTGGATGAGCCTGATCCTTGACCCATGCGGGTCTCCTCTTGCACAAAGTCATCCCATAGTCTCTACCAATTAGGGAGCTTCTCCCTAGCCACAACACCTTTGACAAAGGTGTCCCATGGCTTAGAGAAGCCATTAATGGCTATCCAAACTAACTCCTCATCCACTGTCTTAGAGCCAACAGCTCCAAGCTCGTCCCTGATCTGTGTGAGCCTCGTGAGATAACGCACCACTCCTTCTCCCTTGGCCATCTTGGTGTTGTGCATCCTCTCTTGCAACACCATCTTTCGATTCTCGTTCTTGCTTTGGTACAGACTCTCCAAAGCCGTCCACATCTCTGCTGCGGTCTTCTTATCAGAAAGGTGAGGGACTATATGGTCCTTCACTCCATCCATGATAATCAGCATGGCTCTGGAATCAATCTTCTTCCAAGCTGCTAAATCTGCCGGATCTGTGGGTGCAACCTTCATGGAGTCAATGTGCTCCTCTGCATCACTAACATCCAGGATCCTTGTGATCCTTTCTTTCCATGTAGGAAAGTTCTAAGCACCCTGGAGTCTATCCTCAACTCTCAACTACACGGCCATAGCGAAGTGTACCTGTCAAACCCTAGAACTTGATTTCTAGGTTTGTGTCTTCTTATAGATATGCCCCCGATCTATCACTGTTGCTGCAAATCTCTCAACTTTAGCTCACCAGAGCTCTGATACCATGTAAATTTTCCTTTTATATTCAACTAGGGCTAAACAATGCATGCAAAATATCAACCAATAACCACACATTAATATCTTCTACAGTATGCAGCGAAATATAAAACTGAGGAATAACTCACAGCATCACATCACAATATTGACACTATTATTTTGGGTATGGAAACCCCCGAAAAAACCCAAGATGGGAAAACTGGTGCAGCAGTCAGATATAGATTTTATTATGAGAAAATATGGAACTTTTACAATCACTGCAAATTCACCTAAACCTGGCGAATGCAGTACCCGGCAGAATCACTGGGCAAATCCCAGCTAAACCTCAACACCCTCCTGTGTGAATGTACGGCCCAGCTGTACGAAGCTCGATGATCCTGCTGCTCGCTCCTCCATCTTCTCAGCTAAATCCTCTATCTGACTTTCTCTCCTTGTCTGAATCCTGTCTCTGTCGGAATACAAGTGTGTGTTCTCTCCACCAATTGATCTCTCTTTTATAACTTTAGGTAAAGCGAAAACCCTAATTTCACTTTCACTTTAACTAGTGGTTCACTAAAGTTAATTTAGATCACTTTAATTTATTTTCCAAAGTAAACTTAGGAAAAGTAAATTAAATACAATTGGTTTCCTAATTTAAGTCTTATGCATGCAAGAACACATGCATGCAGGAAGACCTTATTGCTACTAGTTTAACACTATTAGGGAGTGGATTGGGTTTAAACTTTAAACTACTCAGCCCTATCTATTCTTTAATCACTTAAAAGCCTTCATGAGATCCTCGATTAACTCCATTTGCCTAACTTTTCTAGGCACTAGTCACATCTTTTAGCCACTAAATAGCTATTTCCTCTTTTCCTTTTTGTTTTAGTAGATCTGGAAATTTCTGTCATTCACATATATAAAAAATCAGCCCTAAAAACCCTAAATCACATGATAGATTCTCGTTATATATTGGCTGGAAAATATCTTTTGAAATCTGTCCTATGCTCAAACATCTGCTCTAATAACAAAAATATTAACATTATTTAAAGGATGATTTTCTGGGTTAGACATTTCAGATTAGTAAGTGACTTAAATACCCTAGATCTACCCTAGTTTTGGCCCTAATCCAACCCCATTTCCAAACTAGATAAAGGTTAAAACATTCTGCTATCAAAAAGACTGTTTGCTCAACAATTAATTAATTAGTTTATATCTGGAAGTTAGGGTGTTCTTACATACATCGATCAACTCTCAAACCCTAATTTTACCTCACTAAAACATCTTGAAAACAGATCTGAATTTAACCATCGAATGTCAGTTTAGTTTATAATTGGAAACCATTCATAATTGATGTGCAAATAGTAACTAAAGTCATCCTTGAGTTGTGTCTATTTTTTAAACTTAGTTGCTAATAGGGAAGCCCCTCTTGTGTCAGATTGCCCAACCTAAAGTGACGTAAGTAGTTGCTTAGGTGACAGTGGCAACTCTTCTGAGTTACACTAGAGCTTTGAACCTAGCGAAGATTTTGTACGGGTGCTAGTTTAAGTAACAAAAGTCAAGACTCTAATTTTACCTTCTAGATAATTCAGCAACCATACATTTTAAGGCTAAGGACCACTAAATAGAGAACTTGGAGGTTATAAAGAACAACCCTGCAAAATGTGCTTACAGTGGAATTGTTGACCAAAGCAGCAACAGTTCCTTAACACTGTCAATTACCAATTTCTTCCTTATAAAAATTACGAAGTACTAAAATCTTAATGAAATCAAGATTCTGTAACTTTACCTTCTGAATAACTCGGCATCCATACATTTGAAGACTAAGGACCAAGACGTGACCAGAGAGCTGATTTGCCAGGCCTCTTCTTTGTTTTGATGTACCATGCTCAAAGAACTGGCCAAAAATTTAAACAAGATATTAATGATATAACACTGGAAATTTGTTTATTTCATTCATTGAATAGAAGACCATATTTACCTTTTGTATGACATAATTACCAAAAACATCTGTCATTAGAGACAATGCTTGAGGAAAAATTTCCTGGAACACCATATTTTTCTCTTCAAGTGATGCAGTTTCTAGTTTTTGTTGAATGAATCGACTTCCATATTGATCAGCACTGTAACCCAAAAGCAAAATATCAGTTTCAATTAAATCAAAGGTCGTAGATAGATTGGAAGATGTAGCAATTGACAACAAAATACCTAAACTCCAAAACATGCCCAACAATATCTGACAGCTGAAAGCTCCGAGTCTTGGTAGTCTTAAATTCCTCCAGCAAAGAGGAACCATATTTCTCCTCAATATCAATCCCATTTTCAGATCGCCATAAGCCAACTACTCCCCCAACTGAACTCCTTGTATTGGATGTGATTCGAGAGCTTCTCTCACTTTGTCTAAAAGATGGAGTTATGTGTGCCACGGGAGAACTAGGAAGAACTGGACTTGAAATTGGACTATTTGTGTAGGGCGAGGCAACATGGTAGGAAGGGTTACAAAAATAACCTGAATTGACATTACCATTTTTTTCTAGGTAAGGCATACAGTATTGCGACTTTGGTTGTGTATACAAAAGCTTCTGCATTTCAAGCAAATCAACATAAGAGCCATTAATGTAACTCCCTGCCATTGAAGGATCAGGAAAGCTTGCAGACATCTGTGCATGATATTCATTCATTCGCTGAAGATACTGAATGCTGATTGGATTAAACAATGGCATCTGATGTCCATTTCCCACTTGGCCATTTAATTTAAACAAATTGTGTAGATCTGCAGTGTTTCCTGATCTTCCTCCATGCACCCCATTGATGGCAGCACTAACTGTTGTTGCAGTAGCAACATCATCAAATGAATCACTCACAGTAATGGGGTCAATGTAACTGCCAGCCATGGAAGGAAACGCGGGATTGATGGGATACCCACTCATGCCATAGTTTGGAATGCTTGCATCAGTAAGATGAGCATTCTGATAGTGTCCAGTAGATCCTCTAAAATCAGAAGTACAACCAGCAGCAGCTGCATAAGAATTTGGAGTAAATGACCCTGACCGCTGCTGCATGGGAGTAGATTCAATTTGTGAGACAGAAAAGTCAGATGGTAGCTTAAGATCTCCAATGCCTCTGTTATCTTGATCAAGATCAACAAAAGATTCTTGGAAGTGCTCTGTGAAAACAGGGTTCTGTGCTTGTGTCTCTTGATCTTCTATTTTGGGATATTGCTGATTTTCATTCTGGGAACTTTTCAGATGTAATGGGTGATTTTGATGTTCCAAGTTCTGATGATTCTCTTCAGTGTCAACTGTTCTGTTTGATGATATGTTTAAGCACGACAAAGCAGCAGAAAGTTCTTCAGTTTCATTTATGCTTGAAGAAACCACATTATATGTGTCAGCGAAAGTAAGATTTTGCTCGTCAACCATTCCAAATCTTCCTCCCATCATAGGTGGACAGGGACTGACAGACCGCCCACCAACAAAATGAGGATCCGGAGTATGGCTTCTGGATATAGGAGCACCCTCTGCCAATGAAAAAGCATGTAAAGACTGGGGAGCAAGGCTTTGAACTCTAGTAAGACGCGGTGCTGCCGAACGGGATCGCAGGCCTTCACCAAGTGTCATATCCAATCCTGTGAGAGGAGATATAGGGGCGTTACATAAATTAGCAAGCCGTGCCTCAGTCACTCCTACTCGATTACCATCTTCATCATAAGCATCACGACTTGGTGGCCTGGAATGACTTCTAGAAGTATAAACTGGTTTAGACCTTCCAAAATCTTCCTGGAAAAATATAGAAGTTCCCATAAGGCAATTACAACAAGTATGTATCTCTACAAAAAAGACTAGGGCATATGTCCGCGTGAGGAAATTTCACTTTAGCTTTTAGTGCAAAGATTAGCCAGCAAGTAAACATAATAGAATGAGAAGAGCACAAGAAATTTAAGGCCCAAAATGACATATAGAGGATAGCCAATAATAAACAACTTTTGAAAACAACAAAAAGTTAAACCTATTTCATTGCTTAATTAAAATGGTCAAGAATAAGCATATCAAACAGAATTTTTCCTACAAAAAGTAGAAGTGGAAAGAGATATAGAAACATCGGCAATTTAGCACTCATAACCAGACTAGAAAAGACAGCAATAAGACAATGCATCAGTACTATATGATATGCCAAGTTAACCGAGAAAGAAATCCCGATTCTTGAAAGGCTTTTCAAATTTTATGTAATCCCAGGTGTGTAAACTTAACAACAAACAGGCAGGAGCGAACAGATGTAAATGTCTCCAGGATGATGAACAGTATGTCAGAATTCAAAAGGAAGGCATCGAGAGATTTGAAGATGCTTGTAGAAAAAATCTACACCTGCAAGCCTGGGGTGTCTTTATGAAGGAAGGAGTGCCCAATATTCGGAGAACAGCCCACTCATACTGAACAACCCAGCCCATCAAACAAGTAAAACCAATCTTGTTTCTAAAGCTCTAATACCTTGGGTTTGTCTATATAAAGATATGGTTGAATCACTTTTTAATCTGTAACTGGTCAATGCTGCCTAGGAGTTCTCGATGGCACCACCCGAGCCAACTTTACTAATAGCAGCAGATGCAACAAAGCTCATTAATTTTGATTGGAATTCGGAATGTCTTTTATTATTATCAAATGAATATCTCCAATCTCACAGATTCACTAGTTAGACACGATGGCTATCTTTTTGCAAGGACTTTGTAAACTCTTATAGGGGAATTTTTATATAAAATTATAATAATAATAAATAAGTATATAACATAAAACAAAAAATCAAATATCTAATTTCAATTTTTCTGAGCTACATCAACTCTGAGCAGAGAAATACCTGTAAAAGATCCACGATATTTTTTTGTCTGCTGCCCAATCTTTCAGTTGACCAGCCAATTAAACCATCTGCTCCCGCTTCAGCCCAATCCGTCGAGCTTTGTCGGAAAAAGCTGCCATGGGATTGTTGCCTATGTGTCTGCAAGGGCACCTCGAGCCCTTCTTCTTTGTGAATGGGAAGAACAGGCTGTGAGGAAAATAGAGACTTACTGTTTTCATCATCAAGAGACTTTAACTTCAACCTTCTGCTATCGCCAATACCGCCGTACCCTGACACTGCTTGCAAACGGTGAGCAGAACGCCAATCCTCGCGTGAAAGTAGCTTGGGACTACGATTCACATGCGAATCATAATAATTCCTCAGTTCCTTTTCAGGAATTAAACCCCCGATTTTTCTGTTATTCCCAAAATCCAACCCGAGAGCAGAATTTGAATTGCTTTCTGAGAGTAAACCTCCAACAGAGGCTAAGGAACCCTCCACAGTTGGAGGCGCACTGCCACTTCTGTAGGAAAGATATCCCCGCTCGCTTTCGTTCGTCTCGTAGTGAGGCTGGCTGTCTTTAAGCAGTGTTTCGAGTTCTTTAGCAATTTCTTCCGCGTAAGGCTCCTGAATGCCGCCATTAGAGCCTCTCATATGATCCCCGCTTAGGGACCCTCTCAAATTTAGACCAGACATTGCCTTTAAAGGACTTTAACCATCTTAAACCGAACCTAATAAAATGCTTTCAAACATCAAATGATCAAATAAATTTGAAGTCTCTTATCCGGAAACGTTTAATGATCAATAAATTTGAAGTTTATTGCTCGGAAGCTTAGATCGGGTCTGATATTCACACCAAAGAATCTTAACAGAATTTATTTTCTAGTTTTTTTCACAGTATCGTCTCATTATATACAGTAAATAAAGATCTGCTATACAGTATCCACAAAAATCAAATTCGCTTCTTCTTCTCAATCATCTACAGAGCTACACCATTCGAGAGCACTGAAATCTGCCGTCTTCGACCAATGCTTCTCGGCTTGTAAGATTTCCTCCAAAGAATCCAAGCATTGCCAACACAAAATCGAAAAAAAGGCCAAACCTATCAAAACCTCGAAACTTCCATAAATCTGCGCCGATTTTGACTTTCAAAATTTCAATTCTTTGAATCTCGATATAATGACAATAGATTCTGTGGTCGATACGCGACCGAATCGCAGCAAAAGGTGTCCATTCACAAAAATCTCCTGTAGCTATGGAGCCGAATAGGCCAAAGGCGGAAAGAAGGCCTGTGAGCATGCATGGGCCAACATCAAGGTCGAACGATCCGGGGCTTTCTGGACCGTTCGATCCTGATCGTAAGGCTGAAATTCGCATCATGACCTCAACTAGGGTTTGATTCATCTTAGGGTTTAATCCAGCCGTACGATATGATTCCACGCGTGTTTTTTATTATTATTATTTATTTTCCTTCTTTCCATAATTAGCGTGCCAGCTCAGCAATCCATCCGGCCAATCAAATATTTATAAACGATTGAGGACGTGGCAAGTCGAGAGCTCCTAACACAACTGCAGTTGGGGATTTTGAACTTGCAAATAACACGTTGCCGTTTATTTTGTATGGACCGCTCCCGACCGCTCCCTACGCTCGCGGAGTCAAACTGGTATGAGTTTATGTGTAATTTATATTTACTGTGAAGAAACATTTAAATTACTTAATACTAGTAGTATGTATTTAGAGTATATGTTTTTTTAATGTAAGTGCTTTGAATTATTATTAGTGGTATAAGTTGAATTTTATCTTATAAATATTTATAAACTTTTTAATGTTTATAATATAGTTTATCAAATTCATTAAATTAAAATTATTTTTTTAATTTTAATTAAATTTTTTTCGAGATGGAATATAGAGTTTAGTGTGCGAGAATTAATTTTTAAAATACAAACATTTAATATGGATTTTTTTCTTAAGAGTGTTATGTATCAAGTTGACATGTCATTCTTGACTTTTGTGTATTTAAAAAATCCTAGGCTCTATCAAGCGCCGAGAGGGATCCAATCTCCTCGAGTGCAATATTGAGAAGAGGTTTTCACCTCGGGAGATTGGATCCCTCTCAACGCTTGATAAAGCCTAGGATTTGGATCTAGGTTGGTTTCAGTCGTGGGCAGTGACACAAAACTCGAGTTTGATCAACATTGTAAAGAACATGTTAAGTTGAAAACACATATAGAATTATGAGGATTATCTCAATGTAAGTAATAAGTATTAAGTATTGAAAAAATTGTTAAACTGGAAAATAAAGACAATAATTTTGTAAGGATTAAATAAATGAAAATATGGTTCAGATCGTGATCATTCTCAATCTATCTTCTTCATATTTTCTTATCTTCACACCTGGTAGTTTTGACATCTTCTCATATCGATCATATGAGAATGGAGGTTGAAATCGTAGACCTGCCAAATCTTTAACTCGAGATATTGTTGTAAATGTCACACTCTGCCTCTCTTGCTTTCCAATATTAATAGTAGTTTTGTCCAATGTCAATCCTTATGACTTGTGGATTGTTAAACCCCAAGCGAGTTTCAATTGAAGTTGTTTTTTATTACCTCTTTCAATAGTTGTAATAGGAACAACTTGAGGAAACGATTCATCCCATGGTACCCCCACATAATTATCAAATTTTATTAAAACATACGTGGGTGGTTTTGGAGGCGAACTTCCAGGGTTATATACAATTTGTTGTATAACTCCAAGAGCACCATTGATGAGTCCTGCATCAGTCCATAGGTTTGATGGCAACATTACCCTCGCTCCTATGGCTATCAATAATTCAAGTTCCAACCCTTTTTCATCTCCTTCCCTAGAATAGTTGTTTCTTGTATATGTAGCAATACTGGTCGCAATGGGACAGTTTAGGCCTCTTATTAAACGCTTGTTATGATAGCTTACATCATCATTTGTCGCAAACAAATGTGTCACCTTATCGAATGACTTTTTCATTGAAGCATCCAAGGAAGTATTTGTACGAGTCATCAATAGTTTCCAATCCTCTAATGTTGGAACTGCATCTCTAATATTCATTAACAAATTACGAAAAGATATTTGTTCATTGCTTTGTCCATTCTGTCGAAACACAGTATCGAGGGTCACAACTGTTGTGAATGTGTTCCACAATTCTTTTGCAATACCTTCAGATGCATATATCGGTTTATCCATGACATGTGGCAATTGTCCCAAATCATCGACCAATATAATTGATCTTCCACCAAAAGGTATAGTAGCATTTTCTGGGAAGGCTTGGCAAAGTCTTGAATCTGTTTTGATTAATAGATTTTTTCCAATAAAACTCATTTCATCGATCAAAAGATATTTAACATTCCTGAATTCTTCTCGTAAGTTAATTAAACTTGGTCCTCGTAAAGGATTAACATCTTTGATCGGTATATGAAGTGCAGAATGAACTGTTGTTGCAGATATGTTGAAAGCTGCCACCCCTGTAGGAGCTAGAAGAAGTAATGGACTTTTCCCTGGATGCGAGAGAGTTTCAAGTGTATTTTTAATGGCTCCAATCAAATACGACTTTCCCGTACCAGCAGTTCCTTGTATTATCATGCGTAGTGGATCGACACCTATTCTATAATGCTCAAGGATAACATTGTATGTGATTCTTTGCTTATCCCCCAAACTATCAATTAAGTAAGACTTTGGATGTTGATTATTAGAAATCTTTTTCAATTTTTGCATTTCAGAGATGAAATGAATTGCACGTCTTGAGGTCTCCTCATCTACAAAACCAGTGTTCCAATCATTCATACGATCAATATCCCTATGTCCAAGCATCTCAAACTCATTATAATTTATAAATTGATTTTTATATAATCCACATAGTATCTTCCATCCATGTTGCCTGGAATCTCTTTGTGGATTTGGATGCTCTTCTTCTTCATCGGATTCAACTTGAGCATCTGTAGGCACAGGTTTGCGATCAACATGCCAAGGTATATATTTCAAATTCTGCCAGTTCTGTACTATTTCATTAGATGTGTGGCCTATATATTTTTGAAAGTCACAAAATGTCTTGTACAAAACCAACTCGGACAAACAAAATTCAAAAAATTTCTCATCTTTTTTATCAGGAATAGAGTTAAATCTAGGAAATACACATACAATAGATGCATTCCTTCGTTGTAACCATTTTTCCCCTCGTCGGCGTTTGTCATATGACCAGTATTTTGCAACATCTATCAATGTAAGTTCCTCCATATTATGAGGTCGCTTAGTATATGCACCAATCAAAGAATTATCGTTGTCAACATTTTATGTATCAAGTTGTACTTGTTTGAAAACCTTCATACCAACATTTAGAACCACAAAACGACAGCTACATTCTAAAAGAGGAAGCTCTAGAAGCAAATGGCATGTCTCCTATGCACCAATGTCCCTATCAATAATGGATTCACACAACAAACTTTTATATGCACGTGCTGCGAGTTCATTTGGATTCTGGATAGAAGAGACCCGCATAAACATATTATGGAAAGTTTCAGATCCTTTTTCAGATTTAGCAGTGTACTTCACTATGTAATTAATACCACACGCTTGGAAAGTACAAGCTGTCAATCTATATTATCCCTCCACATCATCAATGTTTCACAATTGTGTGTATTGACTCTATCATCATTTCGTTTAGGTTCATACTTTTTTTCTCCTTGTTCATCAATGTAAAGTTTTGAATGATCACATAGATCCCATGGTGCATGGTACCGATAGACCATTTTTCCTCCCTTCTTTCGAAGACAACTTTTCTCGTTGCAAGTAATATGACGCTCGACACAGTTAAGAAGTTCTTCATAATCAATCCTTAGATCTCATTGAAATATTTGTTTTGTGTCTTTTACAGAAGGATGATCATCTACATTTTCTCGTATTTGAATCTTTCGTTGATGTCCCTCACGTGGATTTATTGCATGCACACATCTGTCGAAATATTTTTTTGCATATATAACTTCTCTAGGATCATCCCCATTCAAAGTGTCCATGTTGGGAGCATTTTTTAACCAAAGAAATGCATGGACATGAGGAGATCCACGATGTTGCCATTCGTAGCGACTCCAATAATCTGTAGCCTCATGAAAATGTTCAAAAACCTCTTCTCGAAACATTGTATGTCTCAAGTGCATATAATATGATACGATGTGTGGATTATCAATTACATTTTGACATCGCCATTTTATTGCTTCACGTGGATCTGTAGGACTTGTGCCTGACATTAATTTATGCAAATCAGGCCTCTGCATATCCGCTACACTTAGCATGAAGAATATTGTCGGACAACCTACCTGTTGAATCAAGTCGGATAACTCTTGACGACACTTGCTCCAATATGCACGTGTACCTCTTAATACCGTTCCAAATATCATTAATCTTTCTCCCAATCTTGAATCTGGAAGATTTTGTAAATGTTGTCATAACTCTTCCATTGTTGTGGGTAGTTCACTAATATTTTTCTTAATGAAAACAGTTGAGGATGCTTGAGCACAATGTCTCATTATGATATTTAGTAAAAAGTATCTGAGGTAAGGGTGCCTTCCAAATCTGTTATCGCGATATCTGAGAAGATGTTTTGTGTACTCATGTAGATGAACATTTCGCCTTTGTGGTTGTAACCAATCTGCCTCTCCTTTAGGGAACAATGATGGAAATGCCATATCAAATAATCCAACAATGTTATACTCGTTAATCAAAGTTGAACCAATGCCAGGCCAGTTAAGCACATTAGTCAATTCTTCATTTGAGTTACTTTCATTCAGATTTGGATTATTTGCCCATGCTCTAATAATTTCTATCTCTCGTGGTGCACTTGGAAGTCGTGATGCAAAAGAAGTTGTTTGTAAACCATCTAAGATATCATCAACTCTTGGTATCCCTTCCAACATTGCAAATTTTGTGTCGTCGTCAATATCGGGAAGAGTAACAGAATTAAGCATATGTGAGATATCTATTGCATTTTCAGGTAACTCTTCTACTGCGTCAAAATCCACTCGAACATCTCGATAATATGGATCGTTATGAATTTTATATAATAATGCATCCATAACTCTTTGTTTTCTAACAGTGAAATCATAACCGGATCCATGTTGTCCGTTTTTTCTCACAACAACCATTAAGTCCAAGTTGTTAATATGTCGTGGCAATGTCTTGACAACATCTTTAATCTCCTATGGAAAACTAATGGTGTCCTTAATATTTGTATTGTCCACCTATTGAATGCGTCACCTGCAATATTGGACTTGCACGTGCTATCAACATCTCTTCAACTTGTGTGAGATCTTCAAGGACATGAGGTTGAGTTCCTGGATCCATGTGGTTCATAGCTGAGAATCTATGATTATATCCCTCTTGTAGACATCACACACACATTGGACCTATACTTGTATTACGTACTTGTATTCCAACATATGAATCCAGGCAGACATGACACATTTGAACTTCTATTAATTGCTCAATTCATTCATGAAATTTGTGATGTCTAGTATACATTTCTTCAGACGGTGCCGATATATTATCGTCTATTTCAACACCTTGCTCTCCAACCGTTACACGTTCAACATCCCCATTTAGATTTCTTTGTTCTTCAAATTGCTTCAACTTTATTTCTCAATGTGCTCTTTGTCGATCAACGTTTCATTTTCTTTATTCTTTTCGTTCTTTTTTTCGATCTGCATTTGGAATCATATTAGTAATTGGAACTTCTTGAAATTGGGCCATGTCACCAACATGTTATTCTGCAAATTGATTTTTTGCTTCTTCCATTTGCTTCAATTTTCTCTCTCGATATGCTCTTTGTTGATCAACGTTTCGTTTTCTTTGTTCTTTGCGTTCTTCTGCTGTCAATTTGTTCAACTTTATTTTTCAATATTCATTTTGTCGATATACCTTTGGGATCATATTAGTAATAGGAACTGTTTGAAATTGAACTATGTCATCAACACATTGATCTATGACCCTTACACATTCAACATCTTCAACAGTTGGTTCCACTGGTATATTGGTTGAATTTTGTCTTTGTCATTCGGCATTTACATTTTTTTGTTGTTCTGCAAATTGATTTCTTGCTTCTTCCAATTGCTTCAACTTTCTCTCTCGATATGCTCTTTGTCGATCAACATTTTGGTTTCTTTGTTCTTCTCGTTCTTCTACTGTCAATTCGTCCAACTTTCTTTTTTCGATATTCTTTTTATCGATCTGCCTTTTCTTTTTTTCGTTCTTCTCCTTCTTCTGATGTCATTTCGTTAGATTTTCTTCCTTGATATGATTTTTGATGTTCAACGTTCTGTTCTTTTTGACGTTCAACGTTCTGTACTTTTTGTCCCTCTCATGTTTCTCTCATAGCATCTTTTGCATGCACATCTTCCATTTCTAGGTCAGACTCTACATAAAAAATGTCAATCATTAACATATACAATGAAAATTTTGTATCAATGTAATTTACACTGAAGTCAATGCATCGAATGAATAATAGCTACACTTAAATTAATGCTGTGGTCATTATCCCAACACCCTTACCAATATAGTATAGGTAGGTTTTATTATTAATACACTCAAATCTATGACTATATGAAAACCATGCTATGAACTTTATGCAAGTTTAAAATTCAATAAATATTCAAAAGAATTAGGTGATTTGGGAGGATTGAACCTTGGACCTCTTACCCATTATCCCAACACCCTTACCACTATAGCACAAATAGTTCCTACTAATAATACACTGAAATCTATGAAATATATATATACCCCAGATGCAAGTGACATGACCGTCTACATAGAGGACAGGTCAGTCAAGGATGGCGTGGCCATGGCCGTGGGTATGGAGGCGACTCAGAATGACATGGAGGACAACCAGGCTGAGTTGGATAGGGCCACTGTACAAGATGGCACAGACTTGGATGCGGTCTCGAATGACGAGGGTGTGGCCGTGATGGAGGCTCGGGATGATGAGGAGGACAAGGATGTTGTCATGACCGTTGCCTTGGATGACGTGGCCAATTAGACGGACGACGACTAGCAGCATGCAAACACGCCACCTCCGGGGCTTTACACATTTCAGGAACACGATGTGAACGGAGATTACACTGTCGACAACCGGCAATCAGACAATTCTGTTGATGACGCAAGCACCCACAGCAATGCCGGCAGGCTCAATCCCCTCGACAATTAAGGCCGAGCAGGCCAGGTACAGAGCCATTAAGGCTTGCATGGAAGGTCTTTGGGCGGGGTGCATTGTGGCTCCGGCTCCGTCTCTGGTCCTCCATTTCATTTTCTCTGCCATCTGCATTTAGAGCATCCCCTGCCTGTCTAAGCTAGCTTCACCAGATTCTCCACTACGGCCTGTATCAGCCATGCGCTCCTTTGTAGCCTGCATTAGCCACAAGCTCCCCCATTGCAATCCTCGTCTGCTCCGCTCTCTGGCTATCAGTTTCTGTCACATGCCCTTTGCGAACCACATGCCACTGAGACGAAGAGCGCCTCTCAGAGGCAGAAGAAGACCCCCCGGAGGAGGAAGAGGACACGACAGAGCTGGTGACCCGAAAGAACCACCTTTCTATCCAAATGCTAACAACAGGGAATTCGAGGTTGAGTTCCCGGCTGCGCTAAGAACCCTCGTCGAGGATTGGGAAGACGAACTCTCGGGCACCATTTCTGCTGCCACCTGCACCACCTCCCGTAGAGAAAACTATTGGGTCTTCAAAAATATGCTCACCAGACTCATTCTACGAGCCATCAATGATATTCCTGACTTGGCTTAGCCACCCCCACCCCCTCCTCCTCCACCCCCTCTCCCTCCGCCCCCTCCCCCGCCTCCTCTCCCCACTCCCCCTCCTCCTCCTCCCCTTGGTCAAAGCACTCTCAACGCTCCTCAGAGGTAGTTCGCAATCAAGAAAGGAATTGTCTCCAGAAAGACGTCACATTTGTCGATCAAGCAACCAGCACTGGACTCCAGCAATTCCATGAACAACGGCTCCACGGGTGCCAACAAGAAATCAAAGCAGGAGTGGGAGCAAGGCACGCAGCAGGTTCTCCAATGGGGCACTGAGTACTGCTGCCGAATCACCGAGGAGCCATATGAGCCACTCTGATGACAGACGTTCAGGTTTCGCTCCTCCAACTTTCCAGGTGTCCTTCAATTGTCCAGGTGTCTAGGTTTCACTCCTCCAACTGTCCAGATTACACGGTTTTTACGATTCTGGCGGTCCAGTAATTAACTATGGTCTAGTCTCAGTTTGTTTTGTTTTCAAATACTTTGTTTCGTATTTTTGAACTGTCTAAGATCTGTTTTCTCCCCTACAGGGAGGATCTTTTTTTATACTTTTAGAACGCCCAGTTTGGCTCGGTTTTGTGTTCTAGCAACACACAGACTTGTATCACTACCTGTATTTTATCTTTACTTAATAGATTAGACCTGAACTTATACATACATATATATATATATATACATATATATATATATATATATATATACTTTTAGAACGCCCAGTTTGGCTCGGTTTTGTGTTCTAGCAACACACAGACTTGTATCACTACCTGTATTTTATCTTTACTTAATAGATTAGACCTGAACTTATACATACATATATATATATATATATATATATATATATATTGTTTTGTTCCTTTTATTGATGCACGTTTATGCCAGATGGATATGGGTAGTGTGTACTTTGAAATATATATATTAAAATCAACCGCGTGAGGGTTAAAATCAATCACATTAAAAGCCCAAATTCAAATCTCTGAAAAACATTGGAACGAGTTTAAAAGAGCTTGCCATTAATCACATCAAAGGAAATATTAACCCCCTGGAGAACATGGCAAACAATATCCATAGTTAACAACGGAAATGCAGTCTAGTGGGAGTTTATCCCCTACGTCGACGTCCTCACCGGCGGCAGAAGTGGAGTTTATTTAGTGACCATGTTTGGATGGTAGCGAGCCAAAATATGATCAAATCATCATATTTTCCTTAATCTTGATGGTTGTGGTTTTGCTATTTTTTTTCATTGCACGTTTATGCCCGATGGATCTCGGTGCAATCTGCTAGATTTAGCACGAGAAGTAGACGGAGATCAACTTCTAGGCATTGCCAGTTTTATTTTACCGGAGAAGAACCGCCAAGGCTGAAGAATGTAGGGTTGGATTCTGCTATATTAGAGACTCTACCCATGTTTCTATATAAATCTCAGAATTTCACAGATGGTATTAAGTGCGCAGTTTGTCTGTGCGAATTGGAGGAAAATGAGAAATGTTGGCTTCTGCAATAGCATGGTTTTCATGTTGAAATATATATTTTAATATATATTGAAATATATATTAATATATATTTCAATATATATTTATTTTAATATATATTGAAATATATATTAATATATATTTCAATCAACGTATGTATATATTTCGATCAGTCTACTCTTCAATTATAAATTAATTGTCAAATCTCATTTATTTATTTATTTTGGTTTTAGTTTCAAGAATTGGATTTGGTTTCAATTTCAGGAACATCTTCCTACATAGTAAAATTATAATATCAATTTAAAATAAATTACCTATCGGTTGCGGAGATATTTCTTCTCTTTTCTTTGCAGCAGTCTTCTCTTTACGGCAGTCTTCTCTTTGCGCCAGATATTCCTTCTCTTGATAATTTTTTATGTATTTTTTATTACCTATTGGTGTTTATATAGTAGGTGTTTCAAAATACACGTCGTTTTGTTTTTATTTTTATTTTAATGAGCCAAAAAAATATTTACTTTTAATTAAAAGCCGACAAAATCTACATCATAAGTAAATAGATGTAAAAAATAAATATTTATAGACAACCTTTACATGAGGAACGTTACATAACATTACAACATCTCTCTCATAATCGGAAATCATAAGTAAATAGAAGTAAATGTTTATAGCAGACTTTTACATGAGGAACGCTACATAACGTTACAACATCTCCCTCATAAAATTTATAGCCAACATTTACATGAGGAATGTTACATGACAAGATCTTCCCCATACTGGGCTGTAAAGCGCCTCTCGACGCAAAAACAAAAACAAAGTTTGTTATGGCTTTTCATATGATGTTTTGATTTTGTTGTAATCAATTATAATATTTTTATTTGAAATTTTGAATGTTTATATGAGGACAAATACTTAATTGATGTGACATGACTTGTTATGTTCTTATAATTTCTCAATTGCTATATTCAACTTACAACTTATTTACTTTCTCTATTTTTATCTTTGGCATGGACTAGCCTCTTTGTGGATATTTACTTGTTTAAAGTTGGGTGTCTTAGGGGCAAGGATAAATATGGTACAATGAAGGTATGGAATTTCAAGGGGGGTAGCTATGTCTATGTGTCTTACACTTGTAAGGTGTATCATATCATGTATCGGTTAGACTACATCAGTTTGAAATGTTGATGCAAAGTATATTGTTATGTCAACATTATCGGTCTAATATGTTAATGTAAAATCATATTGCTTTGTCAACATTGTAGTCTATTTATACACCATTATACCACCTTAAAATGATTGGTATGTCCCTAATGTAGAAATCTTCCACTTCAACATACAATATATTATATTTAGCCTTATTATGTACTAGATGTGGGCATTGTAACAAATAAGTGAATGTAAGATCAACGTCATCATATATCATGATATTTGTGCTAAAATAATATTTATAAAAAATAACTAAAAATAAAAGGAATATTGATATCTTAAATTAAAATTAAATTTGCACAAGTATATACCAACATGGATCCAACTTAATCTCAGATTCATCAAGGGCCAAGAGGGATGAAATTCCTGAAGGTGTTAAAATTTCCTAAGCTTTTGCATAATTAAAGAGGTTTGAACCTCGAAAAATTTGATCCTTCTCATAAATTGATAGATGGATACCTTGTCAAATACCTTGGTTTTGTGTTCTAATTAAGGATATGTATCTACATGTAATAGGCCTTGAGTTCCAACCCAAAGAGGTATGCTAGATTATCACAACTTTGTGCATGAGAATAAAAGATCAATGACATGGGTAACTTATTGAACACCACAATTTGGTGTTTTGGTTAAGGATCCATATCCACGGGTTAAAGGTCTTAAGCACCCCTATGCAATCATGGCAAATGGCATTTAAGTGGGATCAGTTTGTGAAAAATGATTATGTCAAGAATACCTTTCTTAAGAGCCTAAATAATTTTGCTACTATATGTATTTTCGTAAATTTGTCAAAATTGAATGGGAGGAAGGAAAAAAAGTAGGATCTAAAAACTCAGGGCTCAAGGCCAAGGTTTTTAAGCCATGTGAGAATATAGGTGAAGGAAAGTACCAAAGGTAATGAGACTGGGAAATATCCCTTTCGAATAGGCCAAAGACAAGAGATATGAGGACAAGTGAAACAAAGAGGATAAGGTACAAGGGCACTATCAAAAAAATAGCTTGCGAAAGGAAACAAACATTACAATTTTTTTTCACTAAACCTCAATTTTGTCCCAAAATAGAGCATGAAAACCAAGAAGCAAGTGAATGATAAGAAAACATTTCTCCACATTCCATGTGATTTGAGCATAGGGGGGAGCAATGATTCTCCATATGTTGATATTAAGGCTCCTTCAGAAAACTACCTACCTAAGAACCTACTCTTACTTATGTTTGAAAGATCTTAGCATTAGATCATAAAAAAGAGTCAGACCATAGGAAGGGAGAGAATAGAGAGGAGGTAGAAGGAGGAAGAAATATATAAAATAAAATAAAATAAAATAAAAGATTCATAGAAAAGAGTTAGAAAACTAGTGAGGTGTGTCAAGGAGAGGAGGGGAGACATGCAATTGGAGTTAGTGGAAGGGTTGGTAAAGAAAAGCATCTTACAGTATGAAGAAAATTCATTCATTGGAATTTTTAATGGTAGGGCACTAGCAAAGAAAGTTGTGAAAGATTGGTCTTGGTCCCCTATGACAAGAGATTAGGGTATGCACCTAGGATACACCTAAGATTGAGTGGCTTCATCACATTTTTGTTTAAGAATAAGCAGCAAATATAAACTTCGGCTTAGAGGACCACACTTTAATATTGATTCTTGCTTATGTATCAAAGATTCAAAGCGAAGGTTTGATTTGATAAGAGAACAAATCTAAAAGCTTTAAATTTGGATTAAGCTCCCCAACCTAACTATTTAGTTATGGAGCTCAAAGATCTTTGAGAGAATCATAAATAAACTCAACACCTATCTCAAGCTATATGAGAAAATGTTGGCCATGGAGAAAACAACAATGGCTTAAATATGCATCAATGTAAACCTTAACGAGGGGCTTTGTAAAGTTATAATTATAAAGGATATATTGTATTTTCACTACCAATTCCTCGACTACATCAACATCCCTTTTTGTTATTAGATTTGCAAGGAGCGTGGTCAATTACAATACACCTACCCCCACCAAATAGTTGAGGGGGAAATGGAATAGGACTATGAATTTAAGGAAGTGCAAGAACCAAGGAATAAAAACGACCATTTCCCCTCTTCAATACCTCCTTTTGAGGAACCAATCCCTGACACCAAAAATTGTTGATTGAAATGACAAAGTGAAAGGGAAAACGTAGGCCTCAATTTTAAAGACTAGGGGTTCAGAGGACCCCATAGAGACCCTTGGAAAATTTGCGGAACAATTGAAGTAAGACCTTGAATATGCCAAAAAATTGATGGAGAATGTTGAAACTACATCAACTCATAAATATCACTAAGGAGATTTTGCATTTGATCTCTTTTGGAGCAGAGGATCAAGGATAATCCATCAAGTGCCTCTAGTGTAGTCAGATCCCCTCCAAGGTGGAGGGAGTTATGGTCTTGAGAATATAGAGGGTAATGGGTTTGCCAATATGATTTCTCCCATACACTTCAAACTCTCCTTGGGAAATATCTATCCAGTCAGTTATATCTCACTCTATTTAGAAAGAAAATAGACAAGTGTTCATCTCAAAGCATTAAAGGAGGTTTGGGTAAGGACATGACCTAGGAAGGGAGTAGGAAACCACAAGGAAGGAGGCCCAACATTGCCTTAGAAATAACAAAAAGTGAATGAGAAGTTCAAGAGGGAAACAAACTTACCATTTCTTGGGAACTTATAGAAAGAGAAGATCTGTGGGCATCATCCCAATGATAGTTCTCTCCATCAATAATAGGGCTCTTGGAACCACTTATAAGATCACTTCCTTTGTAAGGATAATGTATGTTCATAAATCCTCAAGCATTTTCATTTAGGGGACTTTGATTCAAGAAGCAATGTGCAAGCTAACATTAAGAAAGACTTTCTTAAACTGGATGTTTGAGTGTACTAGTGTCGAAGGCCACTACATGGGGCTAGAGATAGAACGGGAACATGATTGTTTGTTAATAACAACATTAAATGAAACAATACCATGATGGTAATAATTTTCTACAAGGAATTTAACAAGCCTCTAAATATACTGAATGTATATGGAGACCTGGAACTAAGACAACAGTTGTGGGAGGATCTCAAGGAGATCAGATCCATGCAAGAGATTTTGCATGTTGTTAAAGTGGGACACAAAAAATATTTCACAGAAAAAAGTGGACCTATCCAAGGTTTTTCATTGCATAATTTTGTTGTACCTTTGATTAATGATTATGTAAGAAGGATTCTCACTTTCACTGATAGTTTGGATGAAGGCTTGGTTATATTCAACATCATGTTTAATAAATGGCACAACTGTGTACTTCTTTCACCCAGAAGAGGACTTGTTGATGCTTGGAAAAATCCTAGGTACCGACAGTAGGGATTCTCCCCGATAAACAATCCCAATTAGATCCTCCATCGTTTGGTGTGGGGAATCTGTTCGGTTAACAGTCCAACTACCATAGATTAAGTTGTTTTAAATATTTTACTGGTTACAGCCCAATTCACCGTTTATGTTGTTTTCTTTAATTAAAGATGAAATGCAAGTGACTAAATGCATATAATTGATAAACAAAAACATCACAAGTGATGCGCAGGTTCTTACCTCTCGTCTTACCGTTCCTGCCCTCTCAATTATTCTTCTAAATCTAAGACTAAGCTAATCTATCATATTCTAATTCATCCTATCCCCTCAAGGAGCAAATCCAGAATTCAGAGTAATATACTGCAATTGCGCACATCAATTTCACAGATAATTGCTCTAACCTAATGCTCACATTTATAGCAAAAATAATATCAAAGATAGCTCTAATATAATGAAACCATTTATTACTCATTCATTATACAAACATTTACATAGAAAGTGAATCATTTCATAACCAAAGAATTAGTTCCAAGAAGTTAGAACAATCTCGCTGTATAATGTACGGAAACAAGAAGAAGCAATTCCACGTGATGCATTCCACACATTCCAAGCAAATTTTTGTGCAAGCCTTTGTTCCAGCAAATCAATCTTTCTTATTAGCTAAAGAATTAGTTCTTTTACAAAATAGTCCAGCCTCTTATGCCAGCAAAAATTCCCCTCTATTCTCTTCCTACCTCTATTTATATTACAATCAGATTCGTCATTTAGTGACTCTTTGTTTACCCTAACTCTAGAAATTCCCAAAATTTGTCTTTTAGTGCCTTACATGGGAAAAGACAAACGGTTCTATAAGAGACAAAATTTAGGTGGGCCCTGCCATGCTGGAGACAAATGTTGTCCATGCGCTAGCCTCCTCAACAATGGCTTTGTATTTCATTGGATCAAGTACTTGCAAGGTCACTTCATGTAATGACAGTTGTGTCTCCATGCCTGCCACTTCTTGGTCATTTTAAAAATCCCTTGTTTCTGTGTTTGTTTCACATTCTTCTTAATGGGTGTTGAGGCCTGGAAATTCACAGGCAACAGCAGCAAGGGATTCTCCCCAGTCAACGTTCCCAATTAGCCCGTGACTGTTTGGTGTAGGGAATCCGTCCGGTTTGTGGTCCGGCTATCATAGGTCAAGTGACAAAAATAAAGGTTTTACCGGTTGCGGCCCGGTCCACCATATGTATTTTTGTATTTTTGACTTAAAGTATGATATGCAGTGCCTAATTAACATGTGGGGTGATAAATGATGCAAGGAGTATTCACAAAGTGATGCGCAGGTTCTTACCTCTCGTCTTAAAACTCACAAGCATCTAGATCACATATATAGAAATAAAGTAAATCTAACTATCTACCTATCCCCGGGGAGCTGAAATGTAACTTATCAATGAGTAATGTATATTGTACATGCATTATTGAGAAAGATTACATATAGTTGGTATTCCTTCACACAACACATGAACTATTAAAGATATTTAGACAATCAGATAGCTAATTGCTTATGAACAACATTCATTACTCATGGTGGTAATTTCACAGAATAAACTAGAAATCATTGAAACAAGAACATAGGCCCTAAGAGTTAGAACGATCTCACAGTTAATGGAAAACTGAAAAACGAAATAGTTCATCTTCCACCAATCCATAGCATAACATTTGAATGTCCCACCAAACTTTCTCCGACAGACAAACAATAATTCTTTATTGCAAAAAAGTAGTTCTTATTACAATATCTCTTTACTTGTCTTACTGGGAAAAAGCCCCTTGTTCTTCCAAGTCCTTTATATTTATACAAAAAGAATAAGACCGTTGGGCTGCCTACGAATAGCTCTTGGGCTTCCCCAACTTTTTGCCTTCCAATACTTTGCTTTCATTAAGTGCTTACAAAATTACAACATATTACAAAAATGAACCAATATTCACGAGGAGGGTCCCGCTTGGGCATTTAGAAATGTCTTCCAAGCTAAAACCTCTGAGGTGAGGCCTTCAAACTCAGAAGGTTCCAAAAAATGAATATTTATCTCGAACTTTGCAGCCTGGTTCTTGATGGCTTCAATTCTGGCTACACTCAAATGAAGCTGATCTTCTAATAGCTGCACATTGACTGCGGAATGATCTACCTCATTCCTTAAGGTCTGGTCATCGAGAGATTTAATGTGCTGTATTTTGCTTTCCTCTTCTTGGTACCTTTTCTACAAAATTTCCACAAACAGGTTGTGGTCGGGAAAAGCATCCAGTCTCTGCTTAGCTTCTACCTGGCACTAGTTATAGGTAATCAGGAGCCTTTTAAAGAATTCTGTACATGCTCCTTTCGTCTTTCTAACAGCCTTTTTGAATTCCTTGGCCGTGTTAATAGCAAACTCTAGTAAGTCGTGGTCCTGCTTAAGGGTCTGTCAATCTTTCGAGGGCAGCTCTGCTGGAACTTCGTCATTGTCCTCTAGCCTTTCCATCCTTACTGTCAGGACTTCCAGGATGTCCTGAGATCTATCAACAAAATACGAGGAGGTCTCCAAAATCTCCTCCAACCGACCATCTATTTGCAAAACCCTGCATCTCTCATCTTCTATGGCTGTCTGCAGCTGGAGCATCTTGGCCTTTTGTGCCAGCACATGTTCCTTGAAAGGTTGGAGATTAACCTGTTGTTCTTTAGCTTCCTCCAAAGCTGCTGTCAGAGATGTAATCTTCTCTTGAAGTTTTGTCTCTTGTTCATGAGATTGCCTCTCATTTGCCTCCAAGGTGGTCTTTTGCAGCTCTAGATCCTCTATCTTTCCTAGCAGCTGTTCCTTCTCCACTCTCAGCTCCTGATATTCTTGTTGTATTCTCTCGAGACACTCCTGGGCGGTCTCCATAGATCTCCTTTCTGCTTGGAGAACCTGCAATTCAGCCTTTGAAGACTTTATCTCCTTTTGCACATCTTCAAATTTTCTCTTCAACTTGTTGTTTTCTTCTCTTTCCTTTCTTAGTGTGTCCTTTAGTTGAGAAGAAGACTTCTTAGACTGCTCTAGATCAGTCATTATTTTATCTACATTGTCCTCTGTGGCATGGATCAATCCAGCCCCTGCTCTAATAGTGAATCTGGGATCTCGGTCTGTTCCGTACACAATGGTCATATCAGTTATCATCTTCCCGGACAGACCCCCTGTTTCAACCTTCTTGTCAGTTCTTTTCACTATCCTTTTTCTTTCCTTGTCATAGAAGATAGTATTAAAATCAGGGACTTCTTCCCCTATCTTCTGTTCAAAGGGGACCGGTCTAAGTGTGGGGACCATAGACTGTCCAGGTGTGTTGACAGCAGGTACTTCTGGGTCCTGCACATCGGGGTTCTCCATGTCCTGGGTCTGAATGTCGGCTATGTCAGCGGCTGACTGTTCTGTCGTTGTCTGGGTCAGCTTCATCCTGTCTGCCTCCTGTTTCTGAAGCTCCTCATCTAGCTTCCTTTTTCTTTTTTCTTCTTCACGTCTGGCGTCTTCTTCTGCTTTTCTGGCTGCCTCTTATGCAGCTCTTATTTTCTCTTCTTCTTCTCCCTTCAGCCACCCCTCGGCTTCTTGGGCTAACCTTTGGGCTTCTTCGTTTCTTTTCCTGGTTTCCTCCTTGGCATTTGCTTGCTCATCCTGCCCCTTTCCACCTTTGGTGGTGATCTTCTTTTTGAACCTTTTCCTCAAGGCCGTTATGTTCAATGCACTATGGAAGACAGACTCTTCTCTATCCTAATGGTGGGTGTATTCAAAGTGGACATTGGCCTCTTTGCAGTGTTCAACAACCTTGTTGTGGGAGTCATTCCTATGGAAGGTAATTTCACCAAAATGAAACTTTTCCAATTCCTCCACAAATTCATCTGCCTTCTTCACTCTGGTAAACTTATAACTCCCCAAACTGAAAGGCAAAGGAGGATACGCAGCCTTCTTGTGTTCGAATAAAAAGATTCCTATGCCATCCAGGAAGATTTGCCTAACAGCCTCTTTATGAACTATATAGTCTATGGCATATTTGGGCAGTAGGGAGGGTGCTCTAGAGCCTCCAAACATTCTGAAATAGAGCCCCTCCTCAGTCAAGTAATAATCAGCATATTCCTCGATCACCCACAGTGCCTCCTCAGACATGCAGTCACATTCTTTCAGGAAAATAAGAGTATACAATGGCATGATAAAATGTTCACAGACCTCTCTGTAATGACTGTGGTACTTATGAGCCCACAGTGGCTTGTATGCGGAGTAGACATGTATCCTTTCTCGGTCCCAAATGCACCTTAGGCCGGGGAAAGGTTGATTGCACAGTATGCAATCAATGAGTATGGCGCTCATGTAAAATTCTGACCTCTTTTGGGACACTCCTCCCAAAACTAAGGCCATACAAGTTGAAAGGCTATTCGACACTATGTTGGCCTAGTTGAAAATCATCCCCTGTGTCGCGACATAAAAAATAATCGGCGTCCACTCCAATTTGAAGCTTTTGCCATGAGCTCTTCCAAAAATTCTATTGAGCATTAAGGCAATGAACCTGTAAGGGGTCCTTAAGCTCGCAGTAATATATTTTCCCGTTGGCCTGGTTCTAAAGTTTCTTCCAGGCAAGAGCATCCTCTTGAGGGTCTCAACGAGGTCCATTCTGATGTTTCTTAGCCAATCTTCAGTTAAAAATATTTGTGCTTCGGGCAGGTGGTAGGCCAGGGCTACATATCCTGGGCTATAGGCAGCATAGCCTTGTTTGTCAACATTCTCAAGAATCATAGTGGTTGCATCTGCCCTGGGAAGAATCCACCCAGTCACTTCAGAGCATGGAAAGAGCTCTGGTCTTGTAGCAATATTCATCAGTGAAGACCTTTCTATATTGGCATATATGCCTTCTTCCTCGAAGCCTATATCAGGCACCTCTCGGTGTGTGATCAACCTGTAGATGTCTCCCCACTGATACTTAGGCTCGACACCAGTTATACATTTGGTATCTTCATAAATATATTCGGTCTTGGTGATGACTTCTATGTCGGGATCTTCTTCGACCACAGGGGCTTTCTTCTTTTGTCGGGATCTTCTTGGTGATGACTTCTATGTCGGGATCTTCTTCCTGTCACGTATAAAATTGTAACTGTTAGGCTATTTCCAGATAAATTGCAGAGATTGAGATAACAATGTAAAGTGTTTTACCTTATCTGTGTTTAACATGATGATAATTAATTAAATGAAGCAAATATGTTCACGCTAATATTCCTGTCTAGCACTGAAATCGACTCAGTTAACAAAGCTTGAGTGGGAAACGAAGCCTACATTAAGATGAGGAAACCTCGGGCTCTCTATGGGCGCCATGACTACTGGGCTACGTAGGACGGCAGGAGCACCTATTCAAGTTACTAAACGGGGCGCCTCAATAAAACATTGCAGATGCATTCTACGGTCAGTCTTGGGTTGGGCAGTGCTATGCTACTCCGGATCGGCTCGGGTTCGAATACGGCCATGAAATGGGTCGCTTCGAAATAGTGAGGTAAAGCGCGGTCTTGGCTTAAGGATATGGGCAACCTGAGTGGGGGCATCTAGTCCAACATTTACAGGGAGGCCATGAAAAACCCTCCCCTCATGACCCATCAAAATACGAGGCAGACTGGTGCAGACAGCGTAATGGCCATCTGCACCAATTTCCCCAACCATCAAGTGCAAGGTCGAAAATCATAATGGCCGTGGATGAAAACTACCCTGTGGGCCACAAAACTCCCCATTGACAGTTACACTACACGCCCCCAGCATATATACATATAAACGAAGGGGACCAAGGAAAAACGGTCGTGAAAACCTAACCGTGGAACAATAACCAAAAGGCTCAGCTCGAATGGAATGGGATAATGCGTACAAGAGCCTACCTGGCACTGTTGCGCAACTGGTGGGAGGAAGACTGCTAGGCTTCCATGGTTGAGCCACCTGGGAACGCGGGTACATCGACAGTGGGGGTCCTGGTAGGCTCGATCGAAAATGACAATGACAGTCCAAAATAGCAATACAATAATCGAATTACCCGACTCCAAATATATATGGTCAACCATAAGCGGCGGGTGAAAACATTGGACGGCAAAAACACAAGGATCGGAGGTCACAAGAACATCTCCTCCTGCAACGTCGGGTGGTAAAACAACTAGGAGAACTGCTGAGACACCTTGGAGAAGCCAATGACGCATCGGAGCTCGCAAGACTAAACGTCGGAGCGATAGGAGGATAAGGAGCCGCAATGACGGAAACGTAAAAGACATTCAGTTCCGCAACTTGGCAAAATCGGAGATAAAACATGAACAAAAACATTGGGTATGTGGGAAACAAAATCAAACCACCGGGCAGACAACCTTCTTCAAAGCCGCAACGACGGAAACTTAAACTTTAAGGATCGGTGAAATAAATCGACGGAATCGAAAAAATTGAGGTGATGTGCCATCCGCCATTGCGGAAGACTCAGAGACAACCCGTCCCGATGGAAAACCAAATGACAGCCGATTGAGACAGAGTTCATCAGAGAAAAAAATATCGGAGTTAGTTGCTTATCACTCTTCCGCAACGATGGAAGTGCAAATGACTAAACTTCCGACTCAAAAGTTCAACAATGCGTTCGATGGCAAGGTAAATTGAAAAATTTAATGAAACATTTCTGGCATTAGGAATAATCTTTCTGGAGAATCATCAAACCAAATCAAAAGTCAAACCAAAATAAGCAAGAGGAGGGTCCCGGAATTTTTTGAATTTTGGGAAAATGTTGCAGCTGCAACAATGGGCTAATCTGACTTGGTGAAAAACACACATGTGATACATAAATGCAAAAATGAGAAGTGAATTAGTAATATCATAGTTGTTTTAAATAACCAAAGAGATTAATACTAAGAAACATGCATCATTGTAGAAAACACAGAAATAATGGTATTGCAAAAAACAACGAATAAAAAATCCATTAATGTGGTCGTTGGATTATTTAACATGGTTGTTAGACAAAAAATAGTTTGGCGTTAAAACATTTTGGTCGCTACAAAAAATATAACAAATTTGATCGCACCTCTGGCCGTATCAGCAACAAAACTCCAGTCATGCCAATTGTATTGGTGACATTGTCACTTTTTCTCAGGAGTCTGGCGACGCGATTGTTTCGGTGAAAAAACGTGAGTCTTTCGATAGTTTCAGCGAAATCTCACCAGTTCCTTCCGATTTTCGGGAATGCGACCATTTTGGCGGGCTTTAAGAATCGCTATTCTTTTTCAATTCATGAAAGTTTCGGCGAAAAATAGTAAGTCTTCTCCGACCAAAAACCTTTGATCCTTTCGGCGCGGCTTCCTGAGTTGCTTTCGACGATATCGTCGATGATTTCTAAGTTTATTTCGATAGTGTCGATGGAATTATCCATATCCTTTTGACCGTTTCGGTGGAGATTTCCAAGTTCCTCCAAAACATTACATCATAAACTTAAGACTGACTCCTCCAATCATTTCGACGCAACTAGACGAGTTCCTCCAATTCATTGAGGAAAATGGCCAACTTAGTCTGATATGTTGACAAAAAAGGGTGAGTTTCACTTAGCCAAAAAACCTCTTTTGTTCAATCCTTTTGGAAAATCTAAGAGTGCAGGATAGATTTCCTTGAGTTAGAAAAATATTCTAAGTATGCTTTCAAACAAAAATAGAAGGAGGGGCCCTAAAATAATGGTATTGCAAAAAACAACGAACAAAAAAGGCATTAATGTGGACGTTGGATTATTTAACACGGTTGTTGGACAAAAATAAGTTTGGCGTGAAAACGTTTTGGTCGCTGCAGATAATCTAACGAATTTGACCGCACCTCTAACTGTATTGGCAACAAAACTCCATTCACGCCGATTGTATTGGTGACATTGTCACTTTTTCTTCGGAGTTTGGCGACGCAATCGTTTTGGTGAAAAAATGCGAGTATCTTGCCAGTTCCTTCTGATTTCTTAAAATGAAGGACATGATTAAGGAGCTAGAAGCAAAAGTTAATAACAACCTCACCCTAAATAATGTGGCAGATAAATTAGATATCAAACCCATTAAAGAGGAAATGAAAAAATTGATAGAACTAGACCATGAGCGTAACAAAAGGGCCTTGAACCTTGTAATTTTTGGCTTGAAAGAGGAGGAAAATGAGGATACTTTAGCCATAGCCCAGACAGAATTACACAATAGATTATAGATTGAAACAACATGTCTCATAGAAGCGACAAGGTTGGGGAAATTAACTGAGAATAAAGGAAGGTTAATCCGGGTAAAGGTAAGCTCTATTGACCATAAACATAACATACTTAGTAAAACCTCACGTCTAAAAGGAACTGGAATATTCATAAATGAAGATCTCATTCCAGAAGATCAAGCAGAATTAAGAAAGGAGGTTCAAAAGGTAAAAGAAGCCAGGAAGGA
>LPNX010267162.1:771550-788224 GCA_001517045.1 Pseudotsuga menziesii
TAAACCCTACTCTAGAAGATCAAAAGTATCTCTCTATTTTGATCAGTACTAAGAAAAAAACTAACATAGCTAAGATAAGAACGAACTCGCATGAGCTCCATAGTGAAACTGGTCATTGGACAATCCCTAAAACACCATGGGTAGAAAGGATCTACCACCTTTGTGAGAGTAAGAACATTGAAGATGAAAATCACTTCCTCTTAGAGTGCCCCGCGTACACCCACATTAGATCCCAGTTTCATAATTTTTGTTGCAATACCGACTTTTCTAGCCTTTTAGCCTGTCAAAATTATAGTAAGCTCGGGACGCTTCTTTCCAAGCTCTTTGAGCATAGAAATATAACTTTAAAGCAAACTAATTAATTCTCTTCTTTAGGTCCGATAGACCAAAGTTTGGTCTCAGGGGACGTTAACCATCATCATCATCATCAGCATCTCCTACATTAGTAACTAAGTTTACTATATTAGAATCAATATCATCAGTCCGTGAAAATCGAAGGAGATCGGACTGTATGTCTAATTCTTGACTGAGTTCCTCGGCTTGATAATTCCATGGTTCAAGCTCTAAATTGTAATTGCCCAAAACTGAAGATGAGAAATTGACCGGTTCGTTCCTTCTTTCCAATTGAGTCACATTATGTTTCATATGGAGTTCCCTCGATATCTTAATTTGATTCTGACTGTTATGGTAAGGCAGCCACATGTGAGACCAATCAATCGCAAAATATACATTGAGTTTCGTAGACTAGTCCCTACTCAATATTAAACTATAATCCTCAGGTATATCCACTACCATTATATCTATGAATTGGAAAACTGTCGGATCTACAAACAAACTTATTAGCACATATTTCATCTCCCCTATGACCTTAACAATAGACCTATATAGTTGAATAATCTTTGAAGGGGATGGTGTCGGTTGGCCATTAATATTTTTACAAATAGAAAGAGGCATAACATTGGACGAGGCTCTAGAATCTACCAAACAATTATGAACATTATGATTAAAAAATTTCAAATGTTAACAGGAAAGGAAAAGTCTGAGATTTTGATTTACCACCAATGCTTACTTCATTAATCTTAGTATATGATTCAATGGCTTCTGAAGTACTGCTTGGTTGTGGGTTAAAAGCTTCCAATAGTTTCTTTCTTTGCTGAGGAAGATTACATAATTCAAATAAAGAGATATTTGCTTTGGTTTTATTGATATCTTCCACAATATCTTATCCCATGTTGTACTCTTTTGTCTTTTTTGTTTTGTTTACCACAGTCTAGACTAGTTTCTTTCATGCTGTCTGTATTAACCTTATGTTGTGTTTGAGTAGTGCTAATAATTTTCTTCGAGGTTTCCTTTATTTTCTTTTTTTAGGAAGCACTAAGCTTTGATCCACCACCGGTCCTTTACTCCTAGTTGTAACATTAACTGATGATACATGGAATTCCTCATTCTACTCATCTTCGTTCAATCCCAATGTGGGTGCTCAATCCCATAATACCATTGTGGCTTCTTCATTTGTTTCTTCAGGCTAATTTGTTTGGCCTTCTTCTTCTTCTAGATCCGTTAATTGGACGTGTAGTAATTGATTCATTACCAAACTCATTGAATTTATCCATTGTGGGCAGCTTCTTTTTTAGTGGTATTCCTGATGAAATGTACATAAATTTTCTATGCCAATTTCATTAAAATTCATAACAATAGAATTTAGTAGAGGTGGTTAGGGTTGTCTACTTTCTTCCCTTTCTTTGTAGTAAGGATTGAATGACTTTCTTGATGAACTAGCTCCCTTCTCTTTCTCCATATATACTATCTTGTTTGATCATTTCTGCACCATTTTGACCACATTTTCCAATTCATTTGAATATTCTTCCTTGGGTCTAGTTAACAACAAAGGCTTCTTAACTGTTGGTTTCACTTCTGGTTCTAGAGTATGTCTTTTGATACTGTCCGGATCAACCTCTACCTTCTTGGCTTCTTTATAATTTTCTACCAATGTAGCTTTAACTGTTGTTTTTACAAACATTGCTACGGGAGGATAAAGTGTTGTGGTGTAATAATCTATCAAAGAATCTTCAGTTGGTTTTGTTGCAACACTAAAAATATTTAATAAAGTAGTGAATCTCTGATTGAAATCTTGAAATTTTTCTTTCCTTTCCATCCTCATAGACAGTAACTCTTTCATAAGGGTAGCTACAGTTTTTTTTATTGTCGAATTTACTTATAAATACCCTTTCAAAACCATCCTAGTTTGCTATTGAATTGACTTGTAGACTAAAGTACCATGAAGACGCTTTAGGATCAAAAGTATACGGAAATAGTCTGCATAAAACATCTTCATGTTCAAGATTTAAAAGATTCAGAGCGACATAAACAATAATTTAAATGGTCTTCTGCAAAAATACCCTTTTCGAGATCAAACTTTGGTAACACTCGTTCCGGGTGCTTAGGTAAATCGTGTAAAGGTGCATCCAGGTTGAGTGGTGTTCTATCCTTCCATGCGAGTTGATTATTAGCTGCAGCCATAATTCGAGGTGGAGATTATGGTTTAGAATGCAGAAAGGCTTGAGTCATAGGGTATTTAGGTCCTAATTCATCAAGAGGTTGGGTGATTTCTTGGAGAGAAAAATATACCAATTCTTCCAAATTTTCCACAACCACTGAATCTCAAGTGTATGGGACTGATTTCTTGGGAGCTTGTCTCCTGGGTAACGTAGGAATTACTTTCAACCCACCAAGCTTCTTAACGTACGACCGTGTATGCCTTCGAAAATGATCAACTTCTTCAAATGGGACAACATATACAAATTCTGAATCTTCTTCTTCAGAAATTACCCTTTCTTGTTCTTCAGTCAAGAATGAAATATTTCGGGAAAGTTGTTTTAGATGTAGTTCCATTGGAATCTTTTCTCACAAACATATTTCCTCTGCCAGCAATGCACTGGATGCCCTCCTTATAGCACCAAATATGTTGATGCCTGGAAAAATCCCAAGTACCGACAATAGGGTTTCTCACCGATAAACAATCCCAATTAGGTCGTCCACCATTTGGTGTGGAGAATCCATTCGGTTAACGGTTCGACTTCCGTAGATTAAGTTGTTTTAAATCTTTAACTGGTTACAGTCTGGTTCACCATTTATGTTGTTTTCTTTAATTAAAGATGAAATGCAAGTGCCTAAATGCATATAATTGATAAACAGAAACCTCTCAAGTGATGCGCAGGTTCTTACCTCTTGTCTTACCATTCTTGCCTTCTCAATTATTATTCTAAGTCTAAGACTAAGCTAATCTATCCTATTCTAATTTATCCTATCCTCATAGGGAGCAAATCTATAATTCATAGTAAGCAAGAATACGCAACTCCACATGATGCATTCCACACATTCCAAGCAAATTTCTGTGCAGGCCTTTGCTACAACAAAATGATCTTTCTTATTAGCAAATAATTAGTTCTTTTACAAAATAGTCCAACCTCTCTTATGCCATCCAAAAGTCCCCTCTATTCTCTTCCTACCTCTATTTATATTACAATCAGATTCGTCATCTAGTGACTCTTCGTTTACCCTAACTCTAGAAATTCCCAAAATTTGTCTTTTAGTGCTTTTCATGGGAAAATACAAGCGGTTATATAAGAGACAAAATTTAGGTGGGCCCTGCCATGCTGGAGACAAATGATGCCCACACGCTAGCCTCCTCAGCAATGGCTTTGTATTTTATTGGCTCTAGTACTTGCAAGGCCACTTCATGTATTGACAACTGTGTTTCCATGTGTGCCACTTCTTAGTCATTTTAAAAATCCCTTGTTTCTGTGTATGTTTCATGTTCTTCTTAATGGGATAATCTAACTTGGTGAAAAATACACCTGTGATACATAAATGCAAAAATGAGAAGTGAATTAGTAATATCATAGTTGTTTTAAATAACCAAAGAGATTAATACTAAGAAACATGCATCAATGTAGAAAACACATAAATAATGGTATTGCAAAAAACAACGAACAAAAAAGCCATTAATGAGGTAGCTGGATTATTTAACACAGTTGTTGGACAAAAAGTAGTTTGGCGTGAAAATGTTTTGGTCGTTGCGGATAATCTAATGACTTTGGCTGAACCTCCGACCGTATCGGCAACAAAACTCCAGTGACGCAAATTGCATTACCGACATTGTCACTTTTTCTCTGGAGTCTGGTGACGCAATCGTTTTGGCGAAAAACATGAGTCTTACCGATAGTTTTGGCGAAATCTCGCTAGTTCTTTCCAATTTCTGGGCATGCGACCATTTCGACAGGATTTAAGAATCGCTCTTCTTTTTCAATTAGTGAATGTTTCGGCAAAAAATACTAAGTCTTCTCCGACCAAAAACCTCTGATCATTTCGGCGCGGTTTCCTAAGTTGCTTCCAACTGTATTGGCGATGATTTCTAAGTTTATTCCGACAGTGTCGGTAAAATTATCCATATCCTTTTAACTATTTCGGCGAAGATTTCCAAGTTCCTTTGAAAGAGTACAACATAAACTTAAGGCTGGCTCCTCCGACTATTTCGGCGCAACTAGCTGAGTTCTTCCGATTTATCGGGGAAATTGGCCAACTCAGTCCGCTATGTTGACAAAAAAGGGTGGGTTTCACTTAGCCAAAAAAAATTCTTATGTTCAATCCTTTTGGAAAAACTAAGAGTGCAGGATAGATTTCCTTGAGTTAGAAAAGTATTCTAAGTAATCTTTTAAACAAAAATTGAAGGAGGGGCCCTAAAATATCGAAATTTTGGGGAAGCATTTGCAGCAGCAACAGGACCATGTAAAAGATGTCCAATCTCCCCTCTCTTGTTTCTTTTGGTTTCAAACATCTCGACATTCTCATGAAACATGTGCTTGGAGATGATGATGTAAAAGGAATTATGGTGGATGAAGGAGCATCAATCACTCATCTAATGTTTGTAGATGAACTACTCTTGGTTTAAAATGGAGTAGAAGCAAGATTAGAGTAACATGAGGCATCTTAAATATTTTATGTGCAACAACTAAGATGGAGATTAACTTAAGAAAGTATTTATTTGAATTAAACAAAGTCAACCTCACTAAAAGGGAGATGATCTTAAACTCCCTCTCTTAATGTGGCACTATTTGAAGACATAGTAACATACATGGGATTCCACTTGAAGTTGGACAAATACTCATAGTACCAGGATTGGACTTGGCTATTGGAGAAAATTAAGACCAAAATTCCTCTTTGGATGCATAAGTGGATCTTAGTGGTGGTTATGATATCACTAGTTAAAAATGTACTAAACTTAATCATTGTTTATTGGCTATCATCAACAAGAACTACCTTCCATGAAGAGGGGACACAAAGCAAGGGGGTATACCACCCTTTAATTGGGAAGCAACCTTAGAACCCAAGGAATTTTTTTTTTTTTTGGGGGGGTGGCATAAAAATATATGGCATTTCTCTAGAGCTTTAGCAACAAAAGGAGGTTCGAAAATGACTACAATGAAATGGATATGCCAAAAATATTTACCATGAGTACATATTTCCAAAAATCTTTGAAGAATGGGTCAATATGCCAAACAAGAATGCAAGAAAAAAATCCAATTGATGGAAGGAGATGACCGAATACTTTAGTATCACGGGTTCTTCCCTGTAATGGAATATTGGTGATGAGAAGTATATGAGAATCATAAAGGGTGAATGGGTGGGAAAAGAGAAAAAATGCAAACTACTTAAAATTCTACATGAAGAGCTCTGGAGTAGGAACATCCAATCATTGCATACATTGCCATCCATTTGGCACACCCTTCAATATATAAAGAGTGGCTCAACAAGTTGGTATTGGGGTTCATGGGAGAGGCAACAAATCAATGGACTGTTTATGAAGTCATTTGATAAGAGTTGGCATCAAGATGAGAGAGGAAGAGAACACTCTCCTTTAGGGAGCCAATCCTAACAAGGGAGCCTATTTAGTTAAAATGGGTTATGGAACTCTTTTTTAGATCACAACGAGAGAGAGGTTTGCAATGGTGGTGGAAGCACAACTAGAAGATAAAATCTTCGCAAACAACCATCCTTTTAGCATGGTTATCCATGAAAAACTACATTCTCACTCAAGATAATCTCCAAAGGAGAAGCTAGGAAGTAACAAGGTAATGCTTGTTGTGGTAAGAGGTCTTATAATCAATGTCATGCCTATGGATTCATCACCATTTCTCAAAGTATGTTTGGAGTGCTATAGTTAGTCTATCATAATGCAAGGGTATAATGAAGGGTCAAATATCACTAACGCCTTAAAAAAATGGTCTACAAAAAACTAGTGGAGGTATTATACCCCCCTTTGGTATTTATGGTTAAATCAAAATGTTGCAATCTTCCAAGAATGTAGAATTTCTCCTTTTGGGGGGTGTTCCATATATTCAAAGTGAGATTAAGATCTAGACCAGTAAAAACAAAATCCATGCAAGCCCACAATCTTAAATCTCCAACAACAAGGAAATGATCAACTCACAGAAGGTTTGATGGGGCTTCCAGGGAGAACCCAATAATTAGTAGAGTTAGGGGTTGTATCTAGTTGAAAGACAATAAGAAAATTAGTGTTAATCTAGGGCATGGTAGAGGCACAAAAAATTTCACATAATTATTGGTAGCTATCACATTAATATCACTAGTAAGGGAGCATAATGTGGTAGAGATAAACACGTTTAGAGATTATAAAATAATAGTTGGTTTCCTAGTAGGTTCTCTACAAGTAAGGAAAAATCACTAGGAAAGCATGAGGAGAATGAAGAACATGAACTTGAGTTCTAGACACATTACCTTCTCTCACATATTATAAGAAAATAACATCGATGCTGACACACTAACTAAGGTTGTGGTGGAAATGGAGGTCGAACACACAACCATCGAAATCCATAGAGGGGAGAATTTGATAAGTTCCTCCAAATCTAATTTGTAGATAGCATGCCTTTGTTGCAAATCCATTTTCTTGATGATGTATATTGCTACAAATATTTATAATAAATGGTTTAGATGTTTCTCTCATTACCTTATATCTTATGGAAACAAATCTTTATGTGGTACTTTTGTCTCTTGTACATGAATTCCTTTAGTCATGGTGTTTTTTGATGTTTCTATAACCTTCTTGCTTAAGATAAACGCTCTCAATATTTAGCTTATACTAATTGATGAGTGAAGTTCTTAAATGTTTCTATACTAAGGACCATATAGTTGTTTAGGCTCTTTTGTTGTACAAGAGTACTCCTTTTAAATCAACCAAAAGACTAGATTTTTGCTTCTAAAAAAAGTAGTTTTGGTAGATCACAAAAAATTCATTCAAATGAATTAAAGATTAATGACGTGGGCACCTTGTCAACACCTCGATGTTTTAGTTAAGATTATGTAACCACAAGTGGAAGGTCCCAAGTTCCAACCTTTAAGCGCCCTTGCTAGATGGCAACAATTTTGATCACAATAAAAAATATTAATGATAAAGGTACCTTGTTGAATACACTGTATTAGTGTTTTGATTAAGGATCCATACACATAGTAAAAGGTATTGATTTCCCACCCCCAAATGGTCTTGGTAGATCACAACAACTTTGTTCACATGAATAAAAGATCAATGATGTGGTTACCTTGTTGAACATCTTGGTTTAATGTTATGGTGAAGAACCTATTCATAGGTAAAAGGTCTCGAGTTCCAAATCCCAACAAAGTTTACTATATTACAACAAATATATTTGTAATTTTAAGAGATTAATGGTATGGGTACCTTACAAAACACCTGAGTTCAGTGTTTGGTTGAGAATCCATATCCACAACTAAATGTTATTAACCATCAACTCCCTATTAGTCTCGCTAGATCTTGACAACTACATCTACAAGAATAAAATAGTAATGACACAAGTAATTTGTTGAACACTCTGGTTAGTTGTTTTGGTTAAAATCCATATCCATAGGTAAAAGTCTCAAGGTCTTGAGTTAAATCTTTACACTAGCAACCAAGGATTTTCATCTCTAGCAACAAGATCACATGGAAATAATGAACAGTGTACAATGCAATAACAATTGAATATTAAATACAAGTAATGAACATGTAAGTTATTGGACTAAAATTGACTCAACCAATTCCAATGGCCACAAAAATCACTAGTGCCACCATGTACATGTTCATCAAAGTGCCAAGATGGACAAATCTCAACTGTTTTTTGGCACCAAAGATAGATTATTAGAATATGCCTTGATGACACTATTCTAGCATTCACATTTGTAAATCTAATTGTGTGTGCATGAGGGGATTGTACTATTTTAGCTTCACATACACTATTATGAGACTCCTCATGATCCTCCAAGGATTGTGATGCTTTTATGGTTCTCATGATCTAGTAGTGGTAGTTCCTTTGTATGTTGTAACATAATGGAATGTTAATTTTACACTATGGATGGGGACAAGTGTCGTGCATTATGTTGTGACGGTGATTTAGTCTAATGTATGAATGGGTCTATACTTGACCTTATATTTCCCTTAAAATGGGAGTATTGAGCAAGTACATGTCAACACATGGGAAAGAGCACTGGATTGTTGTTAAAAGAATATTCAAGTACTTGCGTGGCACAACGGATTATGCAATATGCTACCAAGGAAAGCCTAAAACTAATCAAACAATAAGTGTACATGGTTTTGTCTACTCCATCTGGGTTGGATATCTCAACTAGAAAAGGTAAAAGTGGACATGTTTTCAAATTATTACGTAAAGTAGTGAGTTGGATGAATAAGAGATAAACAATTGTTGGATTGTTGACTACTGAGGCTGAATACATGACATCTTCTCGTGGACGCATTTTGGTTGTAGATAATGTGTTCATAGGTTGGGTTTAAACAACAAATTGTTGGGTTGAATTGTGATAGTCAAAGTGAAATATTCATGGCAAAGAACCCAGTATACCTCAAAGACAAAGCATATTGATGTACAATACCATTTTGTGAGAGAAATTGTGGAGAACCAGAAAGTGTTGCTTGAAAAAGGTAGACACATTGAAGAATATTTCAGACTCATTAACCAAGTCGGTAAGAAGTTTACTTAGTGTAGGGAATCAATGTGCTTGTCGGCCCTTATTAAGTGAACAAAAGTTCTGAAACCACTTGTGTATGCAAAGAAACAACAAGCGGAAGAACATTGGGTATGCTATATTCATCGCATTTAAATCGATGGTCGAAGTCGATAATTGGCTGGTTATCAAGCCGATAGGAATTGAAGTCAACAGACAGTGGAATTCTGGTCGAATGGATGACAAGAATAATCTATTGGTCAAATACCATGACTAGTTGATAGAAAGTCAATGAGCATAAAAGTGTACATGAATTTGATGAAGACTTGGACGGAAAGAAGCTTGACTGGCAGTCAACCAAAGTTGACTCAATCAAGTCGATTGTAACATAATAACTGGAAGTTGTTAGGAAGTTATGGATAGCCATTAATGGAGCAGTTAATTGTAACTAATTTGGTTGTCGTGAATTAGAGTATCACATCTATAAAATAGGATATGATGGAAACTAAAATGTAACAAAATAGAAATATGGAGTACGATACTTGTACTTGTATGAGTTGAGAAACAGAGTGTAGTAACTTCATGCTTGAGCTATTGCAATCTAATAAATCACTGTTGTAAACACTAGTTAAGAGTGTTGATAATAGATGAGTGATAAAGCTCATTGGTTTGATGGTTTTTCCTTGTAAAGGCTTTCCAAGGATAAATTTATGTGTGATATGTGACTGTGTTTATGCCATTGTCAAATTCTGCTATATCTAAATATTATAATCATTATGCATAATCATTGCAAATGGTATTGAAATCCTTTACAAGAATGCATTGATATATTTTGTCTTGAATTGCTTAGTCGATTGAGGTTGTTAAGAATTGAATTATAGTCTATTGTTTCTGTTATTTTGTTTATATTTCATAACAACCTTAAGGTTGAAAACTCACAGGTTTAAAATCAAAGAAATATTTGGTTAAGAGGTGAAATTATAAACTCCAAATTGAGCATAAATTTCCACATGGTATCAATTTTGGGGGTTGATATTAGTGTAGGTGAAAGATGAACCTTGTATTTCAGTTGAAGATTACCTAGGAGAGGTGCTTGACCTTGCTGATGTTGTTGGGTGTGAAATCATGGTGCTCGAGAGGAGTATTTGGACCTAATATAGATTTTGATGGCTTGCAACTCTAGTTTCTCATATGCTGAGAGACGATGGATATACTGCATTGATGCTTATGGATGTATATTTAATCGATGTGATTCTTAAGAGGACCCGTGAGAGGTGACTTATTTGTTCCAGGGGTTTCCAATGGTAGGTGGTAGACCTATGTGACTGGCTTGTGTTATTTTATTTATAGTGGGTGAGAAGCCTAAGATAACTTGTGATAGGTGGTTTAATTGTTCTAGTAGATTCTACTGTTTTTAACTTGTGATAGATATATTATCTTCCTCATATTGCATATTTTACAAGACATGCATGGCTTTGGTCTCTCGCTTTTTCTCTCTCTTTGTGTCTTACATTGGATAGTATGTGGAGATGGAACTTTAAGACATATGAACATGTGACATGTCTTTATTTGACATATTTATGAAGAAAGAGGGAAACATGAGCATGGAGCTTAACAAAGATGTTACTTATGTCGTGAGATGAGTTGGTTCCTTTTCCTTTTATATACCTTTAGGTGAGGATCTTGAATTAGATTATGTTTCGTTTGTTTCTATGTTGTATAAGATTGTTTTTTTAATGTCTTATATGATAGGTGTACACTGGAGAGTTGCTTTCAAGGGGCAACAATGCACCATCAATGATTGTAGTCTAACTAGTATGAGGACAGTGGATATAGGGGTGAAAAAGGGTGCTCTTTATGAGTTACTTGTTCATTCGATAACATGTGTAAATTTTAGTGAGAGGTTGAATGAGTCTTCTAGTTTTGAGGAGTCTTGATATAATATAGGAGCACCCAATTTTTCAATGAGGGTGAGTATAAATCTTAGGAGATATGCTAGTCATATTGCACTGGTTTCTTCCATGCACGAGCCTTCCAATTGTCTTGAGGAGGAGAGGCATGATACCTTAATGGAGGACAATCTTAAGATCAGTTCCAAGTTTGCAACTAATGGGATTCTTTTAAAGTACAATAATAGGATTGTTGGATTCTCTTAGACAAAGGGAGTTGCCTTGATGTTACTCTTGCTTTAGTATTCTCTCAGGATGAGGTGCTTGACCTAGTTTAGGTTGTTTCAATTACAAGAGGATTTGAGGTGCATTAGAATGACTCACATGTTAATAGGTTGTTGATAACATTGAATAGGTTGTTAACTATACCCTCAACTTGGTATTTTAAGATCATTGAGCTGACTTCTGCAGACTTTTATCTTTGTGATTTTGATAGATGTGATTCACTTATCTTGGTATTATATGGATATATGTTTAACTTTGCAGGATGTCATAAACAACCCATGTTGTGGTTTCCATTGAGTTTGTCCCATGATGTTGACTTAATGGATGATGGAGCTTGGTAGGTTGCTTATATTCCAAGGTTACGCTCCTCTATATTCACAGGTAGTTAGCATTTTTTGGAGGATCGAGTTGATGTGATAGCATTAGTGACAATTCCTTTAAAGGAGATAGTGGTTGATTATGAGACTACAACAAGTACATAATTACAAGTTGCAGATTTAGTGGAGTTGCAAAGGAAGTTGACAAGTGTTGGTGAAAACACTTTCCTCATAGAGGGAGTGTTAGCTTTTGGGGTTACTCTACCATGTTTTGGGTCACTTCACGAGATTTTGGGTGCATGTTGTCTGTTCATCCCCTTGATAGTACATGATGGATTTGGATGTGAGAGATGGTCTAGGATGGATTTAGACATTGGAGATGGCTTAGTTAATGGTTGCTTGACTTGAGTTGGGTGCTTTCTATGCATTCTTCCCTAAGTCATTGGATATTCCCTAATACCTCATGTGACATTCTACATGATGACCACATGTAGATGGTAGTTTGCTTAGAGAATTCCCTACTTAGAAGGAGGATAGTTTTCCTTCTTGGAGGAGGGGATCATGCCCTAGAAAACACAAGGTAGCTTGGATTCTTGTATGGATACTTGGAATTGGCTTTTGGAATATGGATTCCTAGGTTGTGATAGTGGTCATGCATGGGGAGTGGAACTAGTGGAGTACATGGCTTACGAGGATTGATGAAGTCTTTGGACGCTTGGATAACCCTTGTGTTCATAGCCTTTCTTGTGATGACATTTCCCTAGAGTTTGATATGTGTACCCTTGGAGTATATCACTCTAACTGTGGAAGATTGCATGTGTATCACTCAAAGTGCAATATTACTGGCAAAGAACCCTACACTCCTCAGAGAGAAAGCATATTGATGTACAATACTATTTTGTGAGAGAAATGGTGGAGAACTAGAAAGTGTTGTTGGAAAAGGTAGACATGTTGATGAATATTGCAGACTCTTTAACCAAGTTGATGAGCATCAAGAAGTTTACGTAGTGTAGGGAATCAATGTGCTAGGCATTCTTGATTAAGTGAACAAAAGTTCTGAAACTTCTTGTGTATGCAAAGAAAACAACAAGTGAGAGAATGTTGGGTATGTTATATTCTTTGCATGTAAATTGATGGTCGAAGTCAAAAGTTGACTGATTAACAAGCTAACAGGAGTTGAAGTCAACAGATGGTGGAAGTCTGGTCGAATGGATGATAAGAATAATCAATTGGTCTAATACCATGACTGGTTGATGGAAAGTCAACGAGTATAAAAGTGGACATGAATTTGATGAAGACTTGGATGACAAGAAGCTTGTCTGGTAGTCAACCAAAGTTGACTCAATCAAGTCGACTGTAACATAATAATTGAATTTTATTAGGAAGTTATGGATTGCCATTAATGGAGCATTTAGTTGTAACTAATTTGGTTGTCGTGAGTCAGAGTATCACATCTATAAAATAAGATATGATGGAAACTAAATTGTAACAAAATAGGACAATAGAGTACGATACTTGTACTTGTAGGATTTGAGAAATAGAGTGTAGTGACTTCATGCTTGAGCTATTAAAATCCAGTAAATCACTGTTGTAAACACTAGTCAAGAATGTTGATAAAAGATGAGTGGTAAAGCTCACTGGTTTAATGTTTTTCCTTGTAAAGGATTTTATAGGATAATTTATGTGTGATATGTGACTGTGTTTGTGCCATTGTCTAATTCTGTTATATCTAAATATTATAATCATTATGCATAATCATTGTAATGGTATTGAAATCCTTGACAAGAATGCATTGATATATTTTTTCTTGAATTGCTTAGACGTTTGGGGTTGTTAAGAATTGAATTATAGTCCATTATTTCTAATATTTTGTTTATATTTCATAACAACCTTAAGGTTGAAAATTCATAGGTTTAAAATCAAACAAATATATGGTTAAGAGGTGAAATTCTAAACTCCAAATTGAGCATAAATTTCCACAAGATATGAATTTTGGGGGTTGATAATAGTGTAGGTGAAAGAGGATGCTTGTATTTCAACTGAAGATTACCTAGGAGAGGTGCTTGACCTTGTTGATGTTGTTGGGTGTGAAATCTTGGTGTTAGAGAGGAGTATTTGGACCTATGATAGGTTTTGATGGCTTGCAACTCTAGTTTCACATATGTTGAGAGAAGATGGACCTACTACATTGATGTTTATGGATGTATCTTTTATAGGTGTGATGCTTAAGAGGACCAGTGAGAGGTGACTTATTTGTTCTAGGGGTTGCCAATCGTAGGTGGTAGACCTATGTGATTTCCTTGTGTTGTTTTATTTTTAGTGGGTGAGAAGCCTAAGAGCATTTGTGATAGGTGTTTGACTTGTTCTAGTTGATGCTAGTGTTTTTAACTTGTGATAGATAGATGATCTTCTACATATTGCATATTTTATAAGACATATATGGCTTTGGTTTCTTGATTGTTGTCACATGCCCCAATTTTGTAAAACAATATTATCTTATTTTGATTTTATTCCAAGACATTATGTTAAATTTAATGCTAAGTTGTAATTGATGACTCAGCAGAGTCAAGGATGTGGAATGTAATTCTGAATATTTAAATTTTAAATAAATAAAAGTGGAGACAACAGTTTGGGAGAGCTGTTAAAAAGAGAGTTACTGGTCAAGTTGGTGGAGGAGACTAGATGGAGAGCAATTAGACAAGTGGCAGCATCCTCAAACAATTCCTATGTTGCAGGTGGCAACCTCCCTACATTTGGGGTCATGATCCCCCAAGAAAGTGGGATCAAAGCAGGTGGCTCAATTAATGACAACTAACCCAAAAAGACCTAGGCAATCTTAATAAAAGTACCCATTGAAGAGAGCAGAGGCTTCTCATTCTAGGAGAAGAATCATTCAGGTGAATGCACTTCAAGGAATTCATTGGGAAGGGAATTTTTGAGGAAGGTGTTTGAGGGGTAAACTGCAGGAAAGTGATCTAGTACAACTTTCCCACTGAAAGATCTTGCTGCAGTGTGCAGAGTTGGTATTGAGTCTTGGACTAGTACCTTGTTGTTTGCTCCACCTAGTTCTAGCCAAGGAGATCAGAACAGGCTCGGGGGTCCTGAGAAGTCGTTGTTTGAGCGCTCTCCAGGAGTTGGTAGGGAGGAACGACCTCCCATTGCTGTTGTCATCCAGCTTTAAAAATAGGTTCCATTATCTTTTAATTTCCATGTTAAGTTTATATCTGTGTGTGAACAAATAATGAATGATTATATGTTATGTTGTAACTGTTAAGTTTGAAACCTCTTAGTTGTTTTAATGTTGAATCTGTTCTTTGATGAAAAATAAATCCTACCTGTGTTTTTCCCCATCTAGAGTAATCCAGATCGTACTCTAGCACAGGTAGTGTGTTTAAATGAATGAAGTATGATAGGAATATGAAATGAAATAGAGTACTTATGTTTTTCAGAGTATTGAAATGTTTTCTTTTAGTAGATATTTGTTTTTCTAGAAAGAATATTAATCTGTTTCGTAGAGTTGTTGTCAGATCTAGACTGTGTATTTCGAATATCAGAAAAGAAACAGAATCATATGATTTACTAACAGTAGTATGTTCAAGTATGTAAACCATTCTTCTACACAGTACCTATTTCTATAAACTATACATCTATACTGAAATAGAAGAACTAGTATTATCAGTTGAATGTTTATTATTTATGTTAAGTAAAAATGTAGAAATAATCCTATTAGTTTATTTCTTTCCAATAGTATTAACTAATTTACCTGCAACTATCTGAACTCTAAATAAGAATTGGATAACTCTTACAAAATTCTTTTCTTAGTATTTGTTAGAATAATCCGTCAGGATTATTGTAAATAAATAAAATAGGAATATGAATAGATAGGAAGCCAAACCGGCTGAGCGGAAGGTGAAACCCAACCGCCATGAGATTTGTATAAGTATAGGCTTTTGCATTGGAATAGTAAATCGAACCTGGAGTTATTACCAACAAGTGGTATCAGAGCCTGGCTGCCTGCCTGCCATAACTCCTGCCTGTTGCCAGTCTGCCCATTCCTGGCATTCTGCTTGCCAGTCCATTGCCAGACTGCTCCATCAGTCTGCCAATCGAGTAGCATGCATTGTATGCGTTATTTTCTTGGTATACCTAACCCTAATTTGTAACCTGTGAGTTTGAATCTATGCTGCGATCTGTGAGTTTACTCTTTGCTGGAAAAACTCAGACGTTGTGATACCTATCGGAAATGGCTCCTTGTGTCTCTCGGCCACAGTCCCGAGTGCTGAGTTTCAGCAAGAATGTCTGGCCTGTGTTGTCTCTGCCTGCGTGCCGTTTACCTTTTCCAACAATTTTCTGAGGCACCAATTTAGTGCCTATCACAGTCCCCAACNTCTCTGCCTGCATGCCGTTTACCTTTTCCTTTTCCAACAATTTTCTGAGGCACCAATTTAGTGCCTATCACAGTCCCCAACCTTTCATTCTTTATACGCTTTCTAGTCTCAAATTCAAGTCATATTGCAGTGCTGCAGCCTCATCTCTTATCCGCTATGGCTGACTCGACTCCAACCTTTAGACTCCCATCTGACTTTTAACTTCGGATATGGTAGACTTCCTTCTTGGGCTATTATTTAATTGATTCTTGCAATCTGAATGGTGCAATGGAAAGAGATTTTGCTGAGAAGTGTTTATCTTTTGCAATTGCTGTACTCACGAATCGTGACTACTGTCGATTTGAGAAACTGCGTTGAGGTGCTGCGTGGAGACCATCCTGCGTGGAGAAGAGACTCACGGCGTGAAGTAACTTCTACAGCGTGGAGGTTACTATCAGTGAAGACTGCGATTAGTATTGCTACGACCAGCGTGGAGCTAAGGGCTGGTGATTGGCCATCGACCAAGTTGCTGCCACCTGTGAGTGAAGTTTGTTTCTCAAGTGCGTGGAGGTAAATCTTTTGAGATCGCTGGGTTACACAAACCCTAAACTTACTCTAGTTCTGCGTGAAGTATTATGACTGCGTGAAGCTGTGCATTGAGTTTTTGAATTGCCGGCTTACAACACGCTGCTAGGTTACAAATAATTCATGGTAATCCCCTCTATCTAATTCGTCGCCGATCTGGAGCGACCGGCCGCCCATGGAGACTGCGTCCCTATTCCCCGG
>LPNX010267162.1:792202-806368 GCA_001517045.1 Pseudotsuga menziesii
ACAGTATTAATAACTAAAAGACAGTAGTAACCTATGCTTAAGTTATTATTAATAAGGAACTGTCCTTACACACTTACAGACGATATAGATGTGTTGAGGCCTGGAAATTCGCAGGCAACAACAACAAGAGATTCTCCCCAGTCAACGTTCCCAACTAGCACGTGACTGTTTGGTGTAGGGAATCTGTCTGGTTTGCGGTCTGGCTGCCGTAGGTCAAGTAACAAAAACAAATGGTTTTACCAGTTGCGGCCCGGTCCACCGTATGTATTTTTTGTATTTTGACTTTAAGTATGATATGCAAGTGCCTATATAGGATGCAGATTGATGTAGAATACGAGGAGCGGTCACAATGTGATGCGCAGGTTCTTACCTCTCGTCTTAAACTCTCTTGCATCTAAATCACACACAAGAAGAAATTACAACTAACTACTTAGCCTATCCCTAGGGAGCAAAATTATCATTCATTAATGAGTAATGTATTTTGTACACGCATTATGAAAAATCACAGATAGTTGATACTTCTTTCAAAATACATGAACATTTAAAGATATTTGAACAACCAGATAACCAATTGTTTATGAACAACATTCATTACTCATAGTGGAAATTTTCATAAAATAAACCAGAGAACATTCATACAAGAACATAGGTTCAAAGAGTTAGAACGATCTCACAGTTAATGGACACAAAGCTGAAAACGAAATAGTTCCTCTTCAACAAATCCATAGCACAACATTTGAACATTCCACCAAGATTTCTCCAACAGGCAAATTGTAATTATCTATTGCAAAAGGAAATAGTTCTTCTTACAATATGTCTTCACAAATCTAACTGGGAAAAAGTCCTTTATTCCCTCTAATTCTCCTATACTTATACTACAAGCAAACTCTTGGGATGCCCCTCGGTGACCTTTGGGCTCCTCAACCATTTAATCTCACAATTTTGTCCTTTTGTGAGTGCTCATGATTTAGGCAATACGTTACATTTCAGAACAAGATCTTAGGAGCACTTTTATAAGAAAGGACCAGCTTGGTAACCGATTAACTTTTCCCAAGCCCGGGCCTCTACTGCTATCGATCTGTTGAGATCTTAGACCCTTACTTCCTCCTCCTCTTTCTTCATTTCTACTTCCCTTTTAGACATATCCTCTTTACAGCAGCGAATCATCTTGTCATAAACACAAACTGTTCTTAGACCATTTATCGTTGACAAAGTACACAAACTGTGTCAAAACATACATCCAGTAAAATGAACTTTAGTGCATGATAATGCAAAGAAAAATCCTCCGAGTTCATATCCTAAAATCACAAGCCCAAAAGGCAGATTCTTTAACTCAAGCGAGGTTGCATATGGACTAACTCAAAATTCACCAAAGAAAACCTGAATCACAGCAAAGTGACCGCCCATCTGAACCCTAAACCATGCTTTATCTTGGAGAAACTTAGACTCGACCAAAAACCCACGAAACAACTCCGGCATCATAAAATAAAGTAAAAGTACACAAAAAGGCAGGAAAAACCCTCTCGGCGAGCAGAATCACTATATACATCAGTAGGATAATCCCATTCACAACCGCAATGGCGGGCCTTAGACAGACTAAAAATTCTGCGGTCAACATAAAACATCGGCGATCGGCAACTCTATAAGTCAGATGGTTAGTGCATTGCGCAGTCGCAATGGTGGAAGACAGGAAGACTACAGTCTCCGCGGCAAATACATCGTCGACGAAAGGAAAAATTATATGGCGGATGGTTAGTCCGTTCCGGAGCTGCCGTTGACGAAGACAAAAGAACTATGGCTTCCGCTTTCAAATGAAAAATGCAGCGATCGGAAGTTTCAATGACTAAATGCCGGCGATGATGAGTTCAACGCAACTACCGTGTCAGCGACACAAGCGACTAACCCTCCGGTCAACATTAAAAATGCTCCGACAAAGAAAACAAATCATCGAAAAGCAAAAGGTTTAAGCAGTAAAGCCAAGGAAACATCAAGACTAAGAATTATCTGTCAGCAAATTCATTATCTATCCTCTGAGACGGTGGGCTGCAAAGAGGACTAGTGCTCCGAATCACTCATCAATAGACTTCTGATAGCAATCAAGAACATCATTTAAACAGGAAAAAATCATCGAAAACGCTAAGTGTTCGAAAAATCATAAGGTTGTGCAGCGGTCTAAAAAGTTTGTCTCATTTCCAAAACAGCGACGTCATACAGATCAAAAACCCTGACTCAAAGTTCAACCAACCTCCGACAGCGAAAAAACCAAACCATCAAAAAATAAAGAATGTTAAGTTCCACAGTCAAAAGCATTTACAGTTTTATATCATTCAACCTCCGAAAGTGATAAACAATCGAACTCAAATCAAACTCGGGAGAATTCAAATTCGTAACAGAGGAAAGACAGAGTTCATGAATCTTAAACACTCCCAGGCAAGGTAAAATTAAAAGGAGGGTCCAAAATTTTAAAAAATTTGGGAGAATTGTTGCAGCTGCAACAAGATGTAAAGAGTATTGACAGGTAGGGAAGTTCTTATTTCTTCCACCAAGCTTACAAAAATAATCTTATTAAATAAACACAATTATTATGGATTGCTCTCAGTCTTATTTAATAATATATATAAATACCAACATAAACTTAAGAGAATACATTATTCATAGATAATAATGTTATTAATACAAATAATATTAATAATAATAATAAACAATATTGATTATAAATTAATAATTCTTTTAAACAAACTGAAGAAATCCTTGTGACAGTAATAGAAGTAACAAAGTAACAATACAGAAATTATTACTTAATAAAAGTTAAATAGGATAAACCCTAGCTCATAATCTGAGCATAATCTATCTATATTCGTATATACATTAGAAACCTAAGTTAACCATAAGTTAGTTTTTTTAGAAAAATTATTAAAGAACCAACTAAATCCATTTCACGGGAAATAAATACAATACTGAATAATAAAAACAAAATATATACTGTATCTTATTATTTTACTAACAGGGTGTACCTGTGAAATCGAAAGACAGGGTTAAAACCCTTATATTTATTACAAGAACAAATAGCAACACATTGAACTAATAAATGAAATTCATTTAATTATGAAACCATTAATAACCAGGTTAATATAATTTACTCACAATCCTTCAAGGACAAATAAACAGACAGTAATTATTATAAACTGGAATAATCCATTTCAAACAAGGGTTTCCACAGGATAAACCCTAAATCATAACTCTAAGTAAAAACAAGCAGGAATTAAGTTACGGCTGTAAGTATCAGCCTTAAATTTTTAATTATAAACCCTTACAGAGTATGCAAACAAAGTACAAAAGCTCGACTAACTGTCAAGAAGGGTAAAAACCCTAACATAGCTTAATATCAAATATATGTTAAACCAAACAAGTTTAAAGACAACACTGTCATTACAAAAACCATTAATTTAACTAGGCCGTAAAGCCAAACTTCAACTAAATATAGTGCTCAGTTAAACCGAGTCTACCCTAGCGAGGGTTTGATACTGAGTTTTACAACAACAACCTATAAAAACAAACTTCATAATTCATGGTGAATCGAGGGAGGGTCCCCGAAAACCCTGGGTGATTCCTTTGACCACCCTAATATTAGCAGAGTGAAAAATCCAACACTTGGACTACGGGGCTTACCCAAAATCGAACCACGAGCCACGACCTTCTTTGCTTGACTGTCTATCTCCACCATGAAAGTATACAGTAGCAAGTACCTGCAAGCAGTGTAAATTATCACTGTTAGTTAGCAAGTATAAATTTAAACAACGGTAATAGCAAGGCATTTGCAGCGAAGGAAATAACTCTAAAGTTATTATCTTACCTGTTAACGAAATCAACGAATAGTATGGTAGGAGCACTGTCATCTACAGGCCTTGCTTTTCCTTTAAAACCCAACTACTTGCAAGTGTAACCCTCACACAATGACGAGCAACGAGAACATAGGAAGGTAACTGAAGCAGACACTAAGCCACAAAGACAACGAATGGGAGATTACACAGGCAATGAGCCAAGAGTAATGAAAATCTCCACTTGTTGCAGAGTGAGAACCCAACCATTGAGAATGGCATTCAAAACTACACACCGGAGATAAATGCAGTACTGAAGCAAGGCATAAGACAACCAGAGCAAGGAGGACTGATGGCTGCCATGGAAGCCAAGCAGAGCTACCTCAAGGGCCAGGGAAAACTACGGGAAAGAATGATAAGGGTTAGGTTTACAACAATGTTTTATATCTCCCATGCATGGTCAGGAGACGACCACGTGGTCTCATAAAAATCAAACATGTAGTGGGTCGTAGACTATAGTGCCTGCATAAAATCAAAAACCAATTATTAAATCATTGGGGAACGAGGTTAAACTATAATATCAACCCAATAGTTTGCCATGCAATTGTTAATCATATGCGCCATATCATATGTTAGTGTAGTGACGAAATATCAACGATTTGGTTACGATGACCTATCATTGGAATTTCATGTTTAAACCTTAGTTTTAAGCCCGAAAATCATGCTTGCACATTACTCTTTTCACCTTTTTACCTTACATCTTATATATTATAACATTACAAATGCAAATGGGATAGTTCCATTACTTTTCTTCCAACGTTGTTTTTATTATAAATAGAAATCAAATCTTTTATGCCTTTTTATAGATAGAGCTCAATATTTCATGTCTTTCTATAGTTAAGAGATCAAATATTTTATGGTAGAGATCATGCTAATCAACGAACAACTATAGTTTTCTTTTGTAAAAGACTATAGTTTATACATGGTAAATCTCTTATACGAAGACTTCACAAGTTATATTTTTACTTATAAATGGCATATGGTAACAAGTTGGAAAATCATAAACTCCAATCTAAACATGTCTATAACCTTGAGCTAGGTATAGATTGAATGCCTACTAACATTTAGAGTATACATGTCTATCAGTCACATATGAACTAATAACTCAAATGGTAACAACACTTTGAAATGGACAAAAACTTAATGTAAGAACACTATTATGAAATTTTGTTACACAGTTCTTAGCGACAATACTTCTATGGATTGTGGTTACGACTCAAGCGGGAAGTTACTTAAGATTCACGAGGTTAATTGGATGGTAAAGTAGTTATAGAACTAAACATGATAAATACAATAGAAATGAATCTATTGAGTCCAAAAGTTATTAGAACCTCATGGTTCAACATGAAATTAAAGTATAGACAAAACATGATTTTATGTAGGAAAGCTGATAGTTTGCATTTTGCACAATCAAACTTATACTGTCCAAAGGTTAACAGGCTATAAGATACCTCGCAAAGCAAAATGTGGGACAGCCATTTAACAGATAAGAAAATGTATTATTATACAAATTCTGACAAAGCAAACATTATATCATTGCCAAATTACTTAGACCAAAGTAGAAATACTTTGCAGCTGAGATTCTAATGCTTAAAGTCGCAAACATATCTTACTGTCGTTACTTACTTCTGAACATGACTACTAGAAAAACTAAAGGAAGCCAAATAGTTTTACCTTACAGGAGCTGTCTAGAGTTTAGCAGCTTATTTACTAAGCTTTTAAATTGCAAATAAAATACTGCTGACACTTTAAAGAACTTTTATTACGTACTTGTTTGATCATACCTGTAAACCTGTAAGAATCAGTATTCATCTACGTTAGCACGATTGCTAAGTAAGCACCGGATTCAAAAGTTAGATTCCACCTACTTGACATGAAAAGACCCATAAGTAAATTGAAGTAAAACAACACGCAAGAAACTTTATTCTTGTTACAAAAATAAACTGTTAAGTTATTATAATTGATATTTAGTGAAACTAATTACTTGACTGTTTCTTTTACTTACAAACCGTTAGTTGTTAATAAACTGCAGGTTTTAGCATTTATTGTTATCTCAAAATTTTAAATTTTGTGAAAATTTGGGGTTTTGACAATTGTCCTCTCACATTGTGTCTAATATTGGATAGTACATGTATATGAAGCTTCAAGACATATGGCACGTGACATGTCTTTATTCGACATATTTATGAAGCAATAGGGAAACATGAGCATGGAGCTTAACAATGCTGCTTATGCCATAAGAGGAGTTGGTTCCTTTTACTTTTAGATGCCTTTAGGAGAGGCTCTTGAATTGGATTATGTTTTGTTTGTTTCTATGTTGTAGAAGATTGTTTTTTCAATGTATTATATGATAGATGTACATTGGAGAGTTGTTTTAAGGGGAAACAATGCACCATCAATGATTGTAGTCTAACTAGTATGAGGACATTGGCTAGAGGCATGAGAAAGGGAGGTCTTTACAACTTACTTGTTCATTCAATAACATGTGTACATTTTAGTGAGAGGTTGGATGAGTCTTCTAGTTTCGAGGAGGCTTGAGATCATCTAGGAGCACCCAAATCTCTAATGAGTATAAATCTTAAGAGATATGCTAGTCATATTGCATTGGTTTATTCTATGCATGGGCCTTCCAATTGTCTTGAGGAGGAGAGGCGTGATACCTTAATGGAGGATGATCTTAAGATAGATTCCAAGTTTGCAACAAATGGGATTATTATAGAGTACAATAGTAGGGTTGTTGTATTCTCTTAGACAAAGGGAGTTGCCTTGATGTTACTCTTGCTTTAGGATTCTCTCAGGATGAGGTAGTTGACCTAGTTTAGGTTGTTTCAATTGCAAGAGGATTTGAAATGCATTAGAATGATTCACATGCTAACAAATTGTTGATAACATTGTATAGGTTTTTAACTATACCATGAGATTGGTATTTTAAGATCATTGAGCTGACTTGTGCATATTTTTATCTTTGTAATTTTGATAAATGTGATTCACTTATCTTGGTATTATATGGAGACATGATTAACTTTGCAGGATGTCCTAAACAACCCATGTTATGGTTTCCATTGAGTTTGGCCCATGATGTTGACTTAATGGATGATGAATCTTGGTATATTACTTATATTCTGAGGTTATGCTCCTTCAGATTCATAGGTGGTTAGTATTTTTTGAAGGATCGAGATGTTGTGATAGCATTAGTGACAATACCTTTAAAGGAGATAGTGGTTGATTATGAGGCTACAACAAGTAGATAATTTTCAATTTGCAAATTTAATGGAGTTGCAAAGGGATTTGACAACTGTTGGTGAAAACAATTTCCTCATAGAGGGAGTGTTACCTTTTGGGGTTACTCTACCATGTTTGGGGTCGATTCATGAGATTTTGGATGCATGTTGTATGTTCATCCCCTTGATGGTCCATGGTGGATTTACACGTGGGAGATGGTCTGGGATGGATTTTTACATTAGATATGGCTTAATTAATGGTTGTTTGACTTGATTTGGGTGCTTTCTATGCATTATTCCCTAAGGCATAAGGGATTCCCTAATACCTTGGGTGACATTCTACATGATGACCACACGTAGATGGTATCTTGCTCAGAGAATGCCCTACTTAGGAGGAAGATAATTTTCCTTCTTGGAGGAGGGCATCATGCTCTAGACAACGCAAGGTAGCTTGGATTATTGTATGGATACTTGGAATTAGCTTGTGGATGCCTTGGTTGTGATATTGTTCATGCAGGGGGAGTGGACCTAATGGAGTACATGGCTTATGAGGATTGATGAAGTCTTTGGAGGCTTGGAGCACCCTTGCGTTTGGAGCCATTTTTGTGGATGCCATTTCCCTAGAGCTTGATATGTGTACCCTTGGAGTGTATGAATCCAAATGTGTAAGCTTGCATGTGTTATTATAGGTTGCTTAAGGGTTGGTCCACATGTTTTTTTTGGCATCCCTTATCTCACATAGAGATAGAGGAAGGAGAGAGTCCTCCACCCACTCATTATTAGTGTTTAGAGATGTGATAAAGAGGAAACACCACTTCTACTTTATTTCTTGGATCTTCTTATGTACTCTCTCTCTCTCTCTCTCTTGGAGGGTTTTTTTAAGCTTGTTGGAGCTTCTTGAAGACCAAGCTTAGGTTTTATCCCTTATAGACTTGGAAAATAAAGTTTTGGGATGAAACCCTAGCTTGTACTTGGTTAAGGGTGGATAAGAGGAGACAATGTTTCTTGAAGGACATGCTTGAGTGATTAATTCTTGTTGGATCTCCTTCGTTGAGCTAGGTTTTCTTTGTTTTTTCCTACCTAGGGTTTTGGGGTGCTAGTGGATTGTATTAGCCTTGCGATAATGCTATGGTACACACACAAACTTCACCTTTATACATATTATTGATTTTTCACTTTTCCATTACTTGTGTAAATTGTAGATTTGATTTCCATCCATACATATTCTTCATGGTTTGTAATTTCCAACACTAAGGGTGGTTATGTTAAGTGAGTTAACATTGCAATTAAATAATATAGGGAAAAATTGTCGTTGTTTCTATAATTGTACATGGTGAAACAAGAAGCCATACTTGGATATCAATGTCACTGACCAATTTTCCCATGTGATAAATTATAAATAAAAGAAAATAAAACAAAAACTGAAAATAAAATAGTGCAAAGAAAAGAAAAGGAATCGATATATGTAAAAATAAAGTTTAAAAGTGAAATTATCTTTGTAATTTTGTAAATAGTGAAAGGGTAACGAGAAAGGCCATTACTTTCCGTTATAAAACCTTTCATTTTCTATTTATTTGGAAGGGATGATGATGTATAGGGCATGGAGAAAGGAAATTAGCATAAATCCATCTTAAACTCTAACTTATCAAGCACCGAGAGGGATCTAATTTCTTGAGGTGTAATTTTTTTTTAATAAATTTTTGTACACATTAAGAAAAAATTTACACCTCAAGATATTCGATCCCTCTCATACTTGATATATATAGGTTTAAGATGAAATAAATATAATTATAAAAAAATTAAAGCCGACATCAATTGCACTTTTATTTCCTTTTTTTTATGGGAACATAATGCTACATAATGTTACACAACATTACACGTTACAACATCTCCGCCAAATTGGGTTGTAGAGCACCTTGCTACTCTTAGTGCAATAATGCGAGAAGCTGGTGACCTAGCCAGGGCTATACTTGGATGAATACCGCTTAGGTGAGATCCAGTATAAAGTACATTCTTCTCAACTAAATGTTTTAAACGTGCATATGCATGTTAATAAAAAATGATTATTATGTTTATTCTTTCTAAGAAAAGGTTCTAATCTTGTATATGCATATTACTAAATACGATTATTACACAAATATTTGTATATTTTATTTATTGTCAATCAAATGTAAACAAATAAGAATCCATTAGATTTCAAATGACATAAAAGAACAATTAGCAACAAATGAGTAGAAAATAAGAGGACAATTAACTATTCAACATACAAGTATTGCTAATATATCAACATAAAATTGATCATTATAATAGACATTTCCAATCAATATGTTAAAAATAAGTAGTTTAACTTGTGATAAAAAGTATATATAACAAGTTGACAAAGAAAAAAAAAACATATATGCCATGGAGATAATTTACATAATTAGTGAAGATATTAAGATGGAGATAATATTAATTGCCTTTGCTTTACTATGTTTAGTATAACCCTACATGTTTTATTTAAAGGGAAGGAACCCCACCAATAAAATATGAATATTTAAGTGACAAAGGATAACCTTAAATCGGTAAATACTGGGTTCAATGTTAGTGGTTTATTGCCCATGGTTTTGGGTAACCAGTGGTATTTACCCATGGTTTTAGACTATGATGATGCTTAAGCATTAAATGTAAATACAAATAAGCATTTTTCACTAATTATTCTCAAACTTTTCTCTTTAGATATAAAGGTAAGGAGTCAGTTGTTTTTTTTTAATGTGTTTGAAATGATTTAAGAGAAGTAATCCTAAATCATCATAGTTATGATGAGTTAATAGGTTAGAAAGGTCATAGTTTCTCTAAGGATGGAGAAAATTTTAAAATGGAGGAAAGTCCATCTGATTAATTATGTGACATAATTAATTAATTTGACAATAATAATTATATGCCCATTTTTTATGGACAAAAAATAAGTCTCACTATCACTACAAGATGACCAAGTTGAAATGAAAAGCATATGAATTGGGAATTTATAAAATGATATTAAATCATATAAATTGCTAATTTGTAAAATGATGTTTTATTAATCTCCTTGGTTGATCTTGTAGGAGCTATAGGATGAGTGTAACTGTTAAAAAAAATACATGTGTACCTCTCATTCCTTTTGTAGCTGAAAAGTTATAAGCATTACTATGCTCTTAAAATATAACATGGATAAACAAATTTACAATATCAACAAAATCCTCTTAAAGCTATGATATGTAGGGTGCGTTCCCTACATTCTAACATAATTTTAGTATAATAACACCTTCGAATATGAAGCACCACATGCACATCATCTTCATATTCTCCTTGGTTACATTGTAATGTCCCTAGTTTCAACCCTTGACATGACCTATGTAAATGATGTAATATCGATAATGTAATTGATGGAACATGGTGATGATGTCAAGGAAAACACCCTATCATGGACACCCTATGTATATGTGTGTGTGTGTGTATGTGTAACGTGGTTAGAGGACCATGGTTTGTCAAGCACAATAGTATTGTAAATGTGATATACGTGTGCATGATAATAATAAATAAATCCGCAATTGACTGTGCAAGGAAATAAGGGTAAGATGCATGATTATTCTAAGGTTAGGGAGGGCATATTGAATCCATGAAGCCAATAGATGAGAGCCAAGTGTCCTAGAGAGGACCGATGAGCCATCAACTATTAGTTTGACTCATGTTGCTCAATCATTTAATGCTTCCAAAGGAAGGTAGCTGATATTGTTATTGTCTTTGGGAAAGGAGGGTCCGAGTCTAAATTGGGAGGCACATTATAGTCGAGTGGCAGGGCACTTTGGTATTGAGAAGACAGTGGCAGTTTTGCAGAAGTATTTTTATTGGCCCAAACTCCGACAAGACGTCGACAAATATATCAAATCATGCACTGCCTGCGCCATCGCAAAACCAACTATTAAAAAGCAAGGGCTGTACACTCCCCTTCCCACTCCAAATGGGCCATGGGAATCCATCTCCATGGATTACATGTCAGGACTACCTTCAACTAAGCATGGTAATGACTGTGTTTTTGTGGTTGTGGATCGATTCTCTAAGATGGCCATTCTGATAGCTTGTAAGAAGAGCATCTCTGCTGAAGCCACTGCGAAGCTATTCTTCGAGTATGTTTGGGTTCATTTTGGACTGCCACAGACTATAATTTCATATCGGGACAGTAGGTTCTTGAGCACATTTTGGTCTAGTCTATGGTCATTGATGGATACCAAGCTCACCAAATCGACTGCCTTCCACCCCCAGACTGATGGACAAACAGAGGTAGTCAACCGAATGATTGTGCATATTTTGAGAATGTACAATTCTAAACATCCTCGCACATGGGATGAGAGCCTTCCTTATGTTCAACATAGATATAACCGAGCTCTGCATAGCTCTACCGGACACAGCCCTTTTTAGGCGTGCTTGGGCTTCCAACCATTGGCCCCGATGGATGTAGCTCTACCCCTTGCATCCACACAAGAGGAATCTTCCCATGCTCATGCCGAGATTGATAAGGCCACCAGATTCGTTGAACGAATCCATCACATCCTCCAACAGGTCCATGAAATTCTGGAGAAGTCCAATACTAAATACAAGCAGCGACATGACCAACATCGGGTTCCACACAAGTTCCAGGTTGGAGATAAGGTTTGGTTGCATTTACAGAAAGAGAGGCTGACAGGACCCCATTGCAAGCTTCGTCCACTTCGATATGGGCCATACACCATCACCAAGGCAGTTGGTGATAATGCTTTTGAATTAAGCATTCCTCCATTCCTTGGCTTGCACCCAGTATTCAATGTGGAACTACTTCGACCATATTTTGCACCACTGTTGGACACCTCAGATTTGGCAGAACAATTGACACCTACAGAGCTTAATCCCGACTGCATGGAACAAGCAACCATTGATCAGATCATGGACAGACAGGTTAAAGGCACTCGCCAGCAGAAGATCCAACTATATCGAGTTGTCAAAGCAGGGCAACTCCTCCACCAAGGCAAGTGGCTCACTAAGAGTCAAGTTCAACAGATGTTTCCCCATTTGATGGGGGCACTCAACGCAATGGAGACCATTGCTTCCTAAGGGGGGAAGTATGATCCAGATGGGTATAGGTGGCCACCCACCTATCCAACTGGCTCAAAATAGTTTCTCATGTTAACAATTTTCTTGTAATTTTCTGCAATTTTTCGAGTCCTAAACTTCCGGGGCCGTTTTGAGGCCTTAAACAACGTTTTTTGGAGATTCAGGGCCAAATGGTTGCCATTGGCATGCATTTGGCTGACCAAAAGTTGTAAATCTTAGATAGACCTTTCCAACGAGCTATCGAACGCCCAAATCGGAGATCGTATGCAAAAGTTATGACCCCAGGAAGTTGACTGTTCAACTTACCACCTTGGGGCCGCAAACTTTATGACGGTTCATCTTCTAGGGTTACGTTTTGGAATTTTGGGGTTCTCACCTCCTTCTTATTATAAATAGGCCCCTTTGGCCTCATTTTGTATTTGGCTTGGCACGAATGAGCGTAGCAGCCACATCTCTTCTCAGAGATAGCTACCACCATTCTAGCAATTGTATTACAATATGTTCTATTTCCGCCATTTAATAGAATATGTTTTTACTGTATCTCTGTTATATTTGCAAAATGTCTGTTATTATGACTCTGTATATGTTCTTTCATTTCGTTCACGCATAAATCCGGATCAGTCTGAGTCTAATTTTCCTTGTGACAGAATCATGTCAGTTCCTTGCATCAATATCCCTACAAAACTGCGATGGGAGTTCCTTATTGGGTAAGCAACCAATCGAATTGAATTCATCCTTAAATCACCTATGAATTGGGGGATGGATTATTATCCTATTAGTGAGTCTACTAGTCATACTATCAGTAAGTATATCATATAGTTAATGACTTACGTGGTCAAGTAACTCGATCCCTCATGGGTGTATCTATCTCACCTTGTATTGAGTGAAAATCATATTGTTATCCATTTTGATATGAGGAGAAAGAGTCAAACCTGGTATGAGACAAAGCCAAAATTGAATAGTGACAGAGTAAAGAGTGAATCTAGGCTTTGGTTCATGCTCATGACTATGAGTTGAAGAAAAAACAAGAGACCAAAACTTCTATGCATTCCTTTGTGTATCAAGGAACCATAGTGGCGTCAAATTACCAACTGTTAGCTTAAGCTTGAGCATCTTGAATTGTGTTGAATACCTGTGTGATAGAGTATGTTCCAAAAAGTGGAATGAGTTCGACTACTATAGCGATGAAGCGTTGTGAGTCCTCAATCACGCATATGAGAAGTCTTATTCCTTAATGTTGAGTCAACTCGAGTTTAGTCTCCTATGAGTACTATAAGACAAAGTGGTTTGTTGGACAATGATCAAGTGATTCCCTATAGCCATTATTTGTGCACAACCAATATTTGTAACCCTCGAGAAAATAGAGCCTATAAGCAGATGATCCGGGGTTTGGGTGATCTTTCTACGCACACACCGGTGTAACACTTGGAGGAAGGTGACACTTAAGGGACCGTTGAGTAGTGAAGGGGTACCTTCTTTGTGTATCGTGGGGAAGGAAATGTGGACCCAAAGCTATCCAAGTCTATGTGAGGTTCTTGTGGTTCTGGAGGTAAACCATATATGACTATTTGTCCTACTTGATTTGTTGTGATCCTTGAGAAGTGGGTGAAGCATTGAGCACTGAGTGGATTGGGATCTAATAGCGATTGTGAGACCTCTTGGTGGAATAGTGAGGTTTGGGTGGTATTTCTATGCACACACTAGAATAACACCTTTGCGGTGTTGTGTGTGTGGGTATTGTGGACCCCAAACTAACCAAATTTGTGCAAGGTTGATTGCTTGTATTGAGTACTAGAGTGGTATACAACACAGAACTTGATGTTTCTCCATGGTTTTTGCAGAGAGAATCTTCCTATGTATTGGGTGTTAAATTTGAGCATATAGATCTGTAGACAAACACACAACTCACAAAGAAGATCTCACAATTTACTCAGCCATTGAAGAATGAAACAGTGCAAAAG
>LPNX010267162.1:831943-846580 GCA_001517045.1 Pseudotsuga menziesii
CGTGTTTGATGAGCATGCACAACTCCAGATTGAAAGGGCACAGTTGTGAATCTCCAAAGTGAATAGATGCATTTGTAAAAAAAATGAATGATGTATTTATAAGCAATATTTCAAGTTTAGAAAAGATGTCTCTGTAGTATAGATCGATGTAGCAAAAATTAAGATAGAGACTAAGGAAGACAAGACTAGTAATAGAGTTGAAGACATAAGAAGATATAGAAGTCGAAAAAATCAAATTAGGGAGGCAGGGTGGTTCTAGGGTAGGAAACAAGCCTGCAGGGGGTTATATCCTTCGTCCAGTAGTGGCTAGAGAACAGGGTGTTGGTGCATCCTTGTCTCTGGTAGCAGGCATAAAACATGTGGTGTTGTAGCACCCTTGTCTGTAGTAGCAGGAAAATTCTGGGGTGTTGATACATCCTTTCTGTAGCAGCAGATAAACAATTTTGTAAAATTCATCTTATTAACGAGTTTTAGTTTGTGGTTTTCTCCTTGAGGTTTCCACGATAAAATTTTGTGTCCTAAATTGTTTTATTCTTTGTCTGTCTTGTATTAATTGTTTTAATAAAAGAAAAAGAAGGCAATACTGATTCACCCCACCTCTCAGTATTGCTGTATAAACCAACACAATGGAGAGCTTGGGAGATGAACATAAATAGTTCTTTCAACAAGGATAAAGGGATGCAGACTCAAGCATACAGAAATGGGGAAAAATTTCACTATAGTTTCCTTACTCTCAAATTTTATCCTCCTTCAATGCTTCATAATGGCTCAATATATATCCCTCAAATGGGAAATGGAGGGTCGAATTAGAGAGTTTCCAAGCATATGGAAGGCCAAATATCAAGCTATATGTTACTTGATGAGGAAAACTCCAAATATTATTTATTTTGAGCACAAAAACTAATGTACATGGTTTGTAATGATGCAAGCTGACCCACACATGTTTTCAAAAATTTCCTTTTTAGGGTTAGACTGAAGCATCATGACTATACTGAGTAAGGGAGGTACAGTGACTCTACATAGGGACAAGGGAAGGACATCAAGGCATGATGCATGATGTGTGAAAAATCATGCTATAATAATGGTTCAAGCATCAAGCAAACATTATGCAGATCATTCTCTAGAGAGGTCATGCTGAGTTTACCAATGGTTGGTAAAGGATGTCCCCATCGTAGCCCTAATTAGTCATGTGTAGTATTGACTAGGTGTATTGAGGCTCAAATGCTTAACCTTTGATTAGTCATGAGGGTTTGACTATGTGGAAGGAAATGATCACATATATCACACTATGTGGGAGTGCTTCGTAACAAGGGTGATCTATTCTTAGCAAAGTGAGTTGATTTGCTTATGTGATAAGAGATTTCATCCCTTATGGTATAAAAAAGTCTAATATAATATTGAATTTGACATAGGCTCTAATAAATGTCCAAGACTTATTATATTGGAGTTAAATCAACACTAGAGCTCTATGGAAGATTTTGATCTGCATGTGAGGAGATGGACATCAACGAGGATAATTTTTCTATGATGNAAGAAATGTCCAAGACTTATTATATTGGAGTTAAATCAACACTAGAGCTCTATGGAAGATTTTGATCTGCATGTGAGGAGATGGACATCAACGAGGATAATTTTTCTATGATGAATAAATAACCAAGAAGTTAAGACAATCCATTGAAGAGGTCCCAAATAGCATTAAAGAAGTCCCAAAGAAATTTAAAGGCAATAAAGAGCACAACTACCCTAGTAAAATGNATAACTAAGAAGTTAAGACAATCCATTGAAGAGGTCCCAAATAGCATTAAAGAAGTCCCAAAGAAATTTAAAGGCAATAAAGAGCACAACTACCCTAGTAAAATGGGTAAAATGGCCCTATATTATAAAAGTACAAGTCGACATCAAGAGTGAAAATCAAGTCAACTAAAGAATATAAATAGAAGTGTTCTCACACTTCATTTGGCACACAACAACATCACATCTTCTTCTCTCCACATGTGCACACCTCCTAGGAAGGCATAACTAAGGCAAGAAGTATAATTTTGGGGTTTCTCTTATTGTCTTGGAAGATTAACTACCATTGCCAGGGTTTCTTGTGAAGGAGGGATAACCTTTCTAGTGCTAAGGATCTTCATGATTGGTATTATACTTGAATTTGGATTGATTTATTTTTAGAAAAGTTTGTTGGGTTTTCTCTCTAATGGGTTTTTAAGGGTAAAATCTTTTTGTCTCTTGTGCATGGTTATCTTTTAGTGATCCTTGTTTCATTTTCCGCTGCAAGTGAATATTGATTATGAAATGAAATAAATGTTTGAATAATTATTGTGAAATGATTATCAAATATTGAAAATTGGATTAAAATTCAACATGTTATCAGAGTAGTGCTGAATAGAATCCATTGCTAGAGATTGTTTCTTACCTAATATGGAAGTTAGGGATTCCAAGTTTGGATACTTCTCTCCATAGATTGGACTTCAAAAGAGAATCGTGGAACTCACCCTAGGAGGGCGCACTTATATGTGGAAGCAAATCCCAATTTCATGAAGATTCAATTTTGACCTAATTTCTATCAGAATCAAGAAACTAGGGCTTCCAGCTTTGAACCTTTTTGGCCACAAATTGGATTCAATATTATCATTTTGGAGATCGTCCTAGAAGGGCACATATGCCCATGGAGGAAAATTTTCATCTTTTCCAAACTTCAGTTTTGACCTAGCTCCTGCTAAGGTTTCCAGGTCAAATTTTCAAATTTTGTCTAGACGGTGTCCAAAGTAGAAGCCATGTTGGATGACATAGATGAAATACAATATTGTTTTATCTCTTCTCTTAATGGAACTATTACAAATAATAGTGATACTTGGTCAGTGGACAATAATACTACCAAGCACACAATAATCTAAGAACAAAAGATAAATACAAGTGAAGAATCAACCCAGTTCAAGATGAAAAGGCTATTTCAAAAGTAATATGTTACAAGTGTCAAAATTTTGGTCACTATAATTTCAAATGTTCTCAGAAGAAAATAAAAGTAAAATGAAATTGCAAGAATATGAAAAATACAAGTAGAGGGTCAGCTCTAAAANTCAGAATTTTGGTCACTATAATTTCAAATGTTCTCAGAAGAAAATAAAAGTAAAATGAAATTGCAAGAATATGAAAAATACAAGTAGAGGGTCAGCTCTAAAACAAAAGAAGAAGAATATTTCCAAGATCAAGTGCTACAATTGCCGCAAATTTGGTCACTAAATTTCTCAGTGTCCTTAGAGGAGAAGGAAGAGAAAGCAACATGCATCAACATTTGATGTTGAAGAAATTACACCTCAAAAGTAAACAAGAAGAAGATAGATTTGATGAAGGCTATAAATAGACTTGGGAAAATGTACTTCCAAGTATTCTAGAGCTTCAACATGAAGGTGTTTTGTAGAAGATGTATGCTTGACAAGAATGCCAAAGGAATTCTTCCATGCAGTGATAATAGGTCCAAAGGGGATCTTGGAGATAGTACATCCAGATACATGTAGACAACTAACAATGGAATCCTTGTACTATGTATGATTCTCTTCAGAAGACATGAAGGCCTAAGATGAATAGTTCAATAAGTTCTAGGATTTCATGACTTGACGAAGAAGAAGATCAAAGTCCTTGTACTATGTATGATTCTCTTTAGAAGACATGAAGGCCTAAGATGAATAGTTCAATAAGTTCTAGGATTTCATGACTTGACGAAGAAGAAGATCAAAGTGTTTGATGATTTCAGTGATTTATGCAAGCATGCAGAGATCAAGAGGGAGTCAACAAAACAAGCAAAGATCAATATTTAATGTTTTGTGCAATAAGTGTTATTTATTCAAATTGCCTTGTTATTTTACTGATAAATAACATAAATATTTAAATTAGTACTGGTTAACCCTTGTGTACATTTCTATCATGTATAGGTCCCTTATAAAGGCTGTGAAAACAATGATCCATGAAAATATTCACCCTTTTCTCATGGGAATACATTCATCCTCGGGGATTGAGTCATATGGCTATAGGTGAATGGCCCATCAAATGGCAGACAATATCCCATTATTCTAAGTAATATGGTGTGGGGAGATTGTACCAAGTAGGAGNCCTTGGGGATTGAGTCATATGGCTATAGGTGAATGGCCCATCAAATGGCAGACAATATCCCATTATTCTAAGTAATATGGTGTGGGGAGATTGTACCAAGTAGGAGGATTAGGGTAGAAATCACTCTATTTAGTTGTTCATCCTTTTGATTATTAGGAGGAGTCAATAGAGCCGTCAGAGCTAGTGCATCTTCCTAGAGATGTTGCAGTGATCAGGTAGAGGCAAGCATGGCTTCTCCTAGCGATACTTTCAAGGAAAGAAAAAGACCTCATAGGTCCGTGAGTTTTTATGAGTCACATAATTGATTTCCAATAATGAGGAAGCAACAATCCAACATGATGGCATGATGGACGAGTATTAGTCCATCATGTAGTATGATGTGGAAAATATTGCCGAGACATGAGGGGAATTTAATGGTGACTTCCAAGTCGACCTATAAGATCAAGTATGCAATCCAGATTAGCATCAAACTGTGGGGCTATCTAATTCATAGACTCAGAGAGAGTCACATATGGTATTCAATATTCTTCAGTAGACCCACTTGATGGGATGTGACACAAATGGATACAAAGGGGCATGCAATCTTCCATGATCCTGAGTCATATGGTGTGGGGAAATTGTCCCAGGAAGAAGTAGAGTGTCTAGATGCAGAGGGAGAAAATAATCAAGTGTTGAGGGAGCAAAGTGCTCCTACACAGACCGAGTAGTTGTATCCCAAGTTGTTGATGATAAAGGAAGTGCCCTAGGATCTTCCTCAGTCAGAGGGAGTACATAGTTGAAATCCCAAGAGATTCAGGATGATGGAATACAAGTATGTGGATATACCTATGGAGGGAGATATGGAGAAGCTGAAGGATTCTTCTACATATTCAAATCCAATAAATCCCATGATGTGTAGATCCGGAGAAGCTTAGTGATTCTGCTTCAGATTCATATTTGATGGATCCCACTATAGGAAACTAGACAAGCATTGAGAAGCTGAGTGATTCTGCTTCAGATTCAGACCTTGCAGATAGTTGACTAGATCCTTGATGTATCTTATCAACACCAAACTTGATATTTTTGTTGCTGTGAATACCCCAAGCCAGTTTATGATTGAGCCGAGGCATGTATATTGGGTTGCAACAAAGCATGTACAAAGGTACCTACTTGGTATAATTGGACATGATATGAGAGATGTATTAGGTGGTGAAGTGAAGCTACAAGTTTATGCATATTTGGGCTGGGTGGGGAGTACAATGGACATAAAGAGCACCTTAGGGTGTTGCTTTATCTTGGGATTAACCATGATATCTTTGTCTTGTAAGAAGCAGACTTCTGTTGCACTCAATACAATGTAAGCAAAGATTATTGCAGGTAGTGTCATAAGTCACGAAGCATTATGGATTTGAAAGCTTCTTGCAAGATTATTTGATCAGGAGCTAGAGATGAGTGTGATACACTATGACAATCAAAGTTGTGTCAAGATTTCAAAAANTAAGTCATGAAGCATTATGGATTTGAAAGCTTCTTGCAAGATTATTTGATCAGGAGCTAGAGATGAGTGTGATACACTATGACAATCAAAGTTGTGTCAAGATTTCAAAAAATCTAGTTTTTCATGATAAATAGAAGCATATTGAGATCAAATACCACTTCATCTGAGACATGGTGTAGAAAGGAGTAGTAAAACTCTAATACATATCCATGGATGAGCATATAGCTGACATTNGATAGAAGCATATTGAGATCAAATACCACTTCATCTGAGACATGGTGTAGAAAGGAGTAGTAAAACTCTAATACATATCCATGGATGAGCATATAGCTGACATTCTCACTAAACCTTTGTCCATGACAAAGTTTGTATACTTTAGCGACAAGCTTGGCGTGATGGAGAATGCCCCTATGAGTGAGAGGGAGTGATGATGGATACCCAAACACCAAGATGGTTTTACATATGAGTGGAAGACATTCATGAGAAGTGAATGACCTAGATACTAAGATGGTTTTATAAATGAGTGGCAGAAATTCACGAGAAGTGAATGATCCAGACACCAAGATGGTTTTACAGATGACCGATACTCATGGGAAAATGTCCATGATAATATGGATAGAGATGGATGGCCTAGATGGATCGTCAACATTGGGTTGAATTTTCACTCATAGGGCTATGCTAGAGGTGAATGGCCTTGATGCAATGCACATCCAAAATGGATTACAGACATTCTCACCAAGTATGTGTCTTGGCGTGATGCATAATGTCTCCCTTGTTAAGAGGGAGTCATGATGTGAATGGCCTTGATGCAATGCGCATCCAAAATGGATTACAGACATTCTCACCAAGTATGTGTCTTGGCGTGATGCATAATGTCTCCCTTGTTAAGAGGGAGTCATGATGTTTCTCCATGGTTCTAGCATCAGGAAAACATTCTGCAGATCATTCTCCCAGAGGCGATGTTGAGTTGACCAATGGTTGGTAGAGGATGGAACTGTCGTATCCCTAATTAGTAATGTGAAGTATTGACTCTGTGTATTGAGGCTCAAATGCTTAGCCTTTGATTAGTCATGAGTATTTGACTACGTGGAAGGGTAATGATCACATGCATCACTCTATGTGGCTCCATAACGGGGGAAATATATTCTTAGTAGAGTGAGTTGACTTGTCTACAGTGATAAGGGATTTCATCCTTTGTGCCATATACAAAGTATAATCTAATGTTGAATTTGACATAGGCTCTAAGAATTGTCTGGGACTTCTTTGAGTGGATCCAAATCAACATTAGAGATCTATGGAAGAATTTGATCCACATGTGAGGAGACAAAAATCAACAAGGATAAATTTTCTATGATGAAAAAATTACCAAGAAGTCAAGAAAATCCATTAAAGAAGTCTCTGATAACATTTAAGAAGTCCCATAGAAAGTTAAAGGAAAGAAAGAGCACAACTACCCCAATAAAAGGGGTAAATTGGCCCTAGAAGACAAAAATAAAATTCGGCCTTAAGAGTGAAAATAAAGTCAATTAAAGAATATAAATATAAGTGTTCTCACACTTCAATTGACACACAACAATATCACATCTTCTTCTCTCCACTNAAAGTCGGCCTTAAGAGTGAAAATAAAGTCAATTAAAGAATATAAATATAAGTGTTCTCACACTTCAATTGACACACAACAATATCACATCTTCTTCTCTCCACTTGTGCGCACCTCCAAGGAAGGCCTAGCGAAGGCAAGAAGTATAATTTTGGGGTTTCTCTTATTCTCTTGGAAGATTAGCTACCCTTGCTAGGGTTTCTTGTCAAGGAGGGAACACCTCTCTTGTGCTAAGGATCATCTTCATGATTGGTATTGTACGTGAATTTGGATTAATTTCTTTTGAGAAAAGATTGCTGGATTTTATCCCTATTGGGTTTCCCAGGGTAAAATCTTTGTGTCTCTTGAGCATGGTTTTTTTTGAGTGATCCTTGTTTTATTTGTTGGGTATGGTTGTCATTGATGTCAAAAGGAGCTCATTAATAACAAAGGAAAAATATAGAAACTCGAAAGTATTGAATGTTGGTGTGGACTTATTGCATTATGGTTAAGTGTCTTTAAAATGAAGTCGACCTAGTCGAACTATTATCGACCAATTGTCAACCATTGTCAGATGGAGTCGACCTAGTCGACCTAGTCAACCATTAAAAAATGAATTCCACCTAGTCGACCATTGACGTCGAACTATTATCGACCAATTGTCAACCATTGTCAGATGGAGTCGACCTAGTCGACCTAGTCAACCATTAAAAAATGAATTCCACCTAGTCGACCATTGACATACAAAGTCGACCTAGTCGACCTATTATCAACCAATTGTCAACCATCGACAGACGAAGTCGACCTAGTCAACCTAGTCGACCATTGACAAACGAAGTCGACCTAGTCAACCTATTATCGACCATTGTCAGTCGAAGTCAACTGCTTGNATTGACAGACGAAGTCGACCTAGTCAACCTAGTCGACCATTGACAAACGAAGTCGACCTAGTCAACCTATTATCGACCATTGTCAGTCGAAGTCAACTGCTTGTCAACCATTGTTAGTCAAAGTTGACTGCTTGTTGACCATTTTCAGTTGAGTTGAAGTCGGAGTCGATAGAGTCTCAAAATCATAAGTCAGATTTAGAATTGATGGAATATTGTAATTCAAAGGATAAAAAGGGTCGGGATCTGACCTGTCTAAAGTCACGATTGTGAAGTCGAAATATTTCATAATCATATTGTTAAAACTCACAAGTTTAAACAGATAAGGTACTTCTAAGTTAGTTTTNAAAAAGGGTCGGTATCTGACCTGTCTAAAGTCACGATTGTGAAGTCGAAATATTTCATAATCATATTGTTAAAACTCACAAGTTTAAACAGATAAGGTACTTCTAAGTTAGTTTTATTTGTAAAGGGTCACGATGAAGAGTTGTGATTATTAGGTAAGAGGCACGATTGAAGGTATATAAACAAGGCTTTAGTTTTTCAAATGGTGAGTCTATACACACATATTGCAAATTGCAAAGTATACAGAGAACAAAGAACACATAAATTGTCTAAGGGTGGTAGGGAGGCGTAAGGGCAGGAAACAAAAGGCTATTGAAAGTCATAGCTTCCTTATAGTCGTTGTTGGTAAACAGGGTGTCGGTGCATCCTTCAGTAGTAGATGAAAATATTGGGGGTTGTAGCTTCCAACAAGTTGGTGCTTGCAAAATACTTGTAAGCATAATTTTGCAGTAATAGAAAGTGTTTGTGGTTTTCCCAGTTGGGCTTCCACGATAAAATTATGTGTTTTGTTTTTTTGTTGATTTTGTGTTTAAATAAGATAACAAAAATTAAAGATATCTAAATACTGATTCACCCCCCTCTCAGTATTACTTGATTTTCCATCAATTGGTATCAGAGCGGGTCTCTTCACTAAAGTTTCACCGCTTGAAGAGAGATCGGTTATCACCATGGATCAACAAGGAAAAATGACCTCCAAGGTTCCACTATTCAATGGTGAGGATTATGCATTTTGGAGTGTTAGGATAAGAATTCATTTAATGTATATTGGAATTGAAGTTTGTTTAGCTGTAGAAACATGGTATAGATATCCAAAATATCCTCCCACAAATATTCAAGGAATAAAACAATTTGGGTACAATGCAAAAGATGTTAATGCAATCTTGGATGGATTAAACATAACGACTTTTTCCAAAGTAATGTATTGCAATACAACAAAAGATATTTGGGACAAGTTGCATACCATCTATGAAGTAGATACCAAGGTAAAAAGGGCCAAACTCTAGACATTTAAAGCTCACTTTTAAAGTCTAAAAATGAAGGAAGAAGATAACATCTCAAAATACTTTGAGAGAATAGATGAAATTGTTAATGCAATTCAAGGGCTAGGAGTAGAATGGGAAGAAATTGAAATAGTTGAAAAAGTACTAATATCACTTCCAATGATTTATAATCCTAAGATTTCCACCCTAGAAGATAGAGAGAATATTGACAAGCTTACCATGAATGAACTATATGGGATCCTCATAGCTTATGAGATAAGGATTGGACAAGATATCTCTCAAAAGAAGGAAGCAACTTTCAAGGAATCTAAAGTAGTCAAGAAATCCAAAACAAAGATTCACTCAAAAGACTCCGATGATGAAGAAACACTTATTGTTAAAAATATTAAGAAAGGTACAAGTAAGTACAAAGTGAAATTACCCTTAAAGTGCTTCAATTGTGGGGGGATTGGTCTCTTTGCTTCCAAATGTCGTTATCCCAAATATGAAGACAATGATGAGTGTCTTGCAGACTTCAAGAAGAACAACTGAGAATATAGGAAGAAAAACAAAAAGAAGAATTTTTACTCCATGGATGATAGCTGCTCAGATGAATTTAGTGAAGATGAAGAAGCAAAAGTTCTATTCATGGGAATAGAGAGCGAGAACCCTGAAGAAGAATTAGAAGGAGTGGTAAACCTTGAAGCAGAATTCATAAGTTCTCTTGAAGAATTAAGGAATTATAAAAGAATCTACAAACAATTAAAAACCAAAGTGACAAAGGTTGAACATAATAACAATGATACATAAAGAATTATTGCTGACTTAAACAATTGGCTTCANGAATTAAGGAAGTATAAAAGAATCTACAAACAATTAAAAACCAAAGTGACAAAGGTTGAACATAATAACAATGATACATAAAGAATTATTGCTGACTTAAACAATTGGCTTCAAGAAGCTAAAGAGGTTGAACACAATCTAGAACAACAACTCAAGAAAAGAGAGCAAGAATTAGAGAAATATGAGGCTAAATTAGTATTACTTAGGAAAATGGTTGATGAAGAATCCTTTCAATCAAAATTTGTTAGCATCTTAAAAACTCTAAATGACATCATAAGCTGCCAAATATCATCTAGTAATAAAATTGGATTGGGTTATGACAAAGGAATGAATTCAGAACATCCTCGCCCACAATACAAGATGGCAACAAAAGGAGTTATGCTGATGTACTCAAAGACTCAATTAAAAAGGGATATAGTAAAAATCTGATTCTTTTCAAAATGAAAGGAGGACAAATAAAATACCAAGAAGACCAATGACAAATAGAAATATGCAACTCTTTCTGGTAAATTGCTATGTTTGTAACAATTTTGGGCATAAAGCATTTGAATGTAGGATGAACCAAAAACATAATCAGAAATCTCCCTATAAAGAAGACTATTCTAGTGATCCTCCAAAAGGAAAAAGTCAGAATTCCTTTGCACCTTTATAGAGGTATGGAAAGGAATGTTACAAATGCGGTAACTTGGGACATATAGCTAGAAACTGCAAACCATTGACTCTTATTTAACAAGGATCCCAAACTAGAGACAAGGAGCAAATAAATACTTGGACTAGAATAGAAGATGTGAAAGACAAATGTTCAATAGATCTATGTGCCTCATAAAAGAAAAATCTATGGCATATGGAAAATGGATGTTCAAAACACATGACAAGAGACCCAAGCAAGTTCATCAATGTAAAACGAGATCAAAAGGGAAAAGTTACCTTTGGAGATAATCTATAGTCTAAAATAATTGGGAAAGGTGAAGTGGCTCTTAGAAATAAGGTTAAAGGAAAAAATGTTTTGTTAGTAGAAAACTTAAAACCTAATCTCCTAAGTGTAAGTCAAACTTCTGACCAAGGGCACATTTGCATATTTGACTCTAAGAAGTGTAAAATCAGAAAGAAAAATTTAGGAAAACTTATTGGGACTGTTGTGAGAACTTAAAGAAATGTTTACATCCTAGAAAATGAAGAACAATGTTACATGAGTCAAATTGATGAAAGTTTGTTGTGGCATAGAAGGACGGGGCACTTAAAATTCGACAATCTTGTAAAAATAAGTAAGAAGGGATCCGTAAGAAACTTACCAAAGATCATAAAACCTCCTAACTATGTTTGTAGACATTGTCTTCATGGGAAACAAAATAAAGCAAGTTTTAAGATCAAAGAGAATACAACATCACAACCATTATAAATAATTCACGTTGACCTCTGTGGTCCTACAAGGACTACAATCATGCAAGGTGAGCATTCATTCCTGTTATTCATTGATGGTCATACAATGATGACTTGGGTGGAATTTCTCAAAGAAAATAAGAAGCCTTTATGAAGTTTAAAGCTTTCAAAGCACTAGTTGAAAATGAAACAAATCTCATAATTACATGTCTAAGGTTAGAAAATGGTGGAGAGTTTACTGCAAAAGAATTCAATAATTATTTCGAAACTCATGGTATTAAAAGAAAGTTTTCCACCCCAAAAAATCCTCATCAAAATGGAGTAGTTGAGAGAAAGAACAAGATAGTTCAAGAAGCAACCATAACCATGCTTAATGAAGCTAAACTTCCAAAAAACTATTGGAGAGAAGCATTAAACACAATTTTTTTATGTACAGAACAAAGGACAACTCAAAGTAAATAGTGACAACAAACCTTATGAGCTATGGTTTGGTAGACCATCCTCGGTCAAGTACTTTAGAGTCTTTGGAAGTAAGTGCTACATAAAGAGAGATGGTGATAATCTTGGGAAATTTGACTCCAGAACAGATGAAGGCATATTTATTGGTTATTCATCTACAAAAAAGGCATACATATGTTACATTCTAATGTCACACAAGATCATAGAAAGCGCAAGTGTAATTGTTGATGACACCAAACCAAGAAAAAATAAAGTTCAAGAAAATGAGGACGATGAAGATTCTCAAAAGGAGGAGAACGATAAAGATTCTCAAAAGGAGTCTATAAAAGAAGAAGACGAAGATGAAGATTCACAAAAATAGGAGGCCTTAGAATAAAAAGAGGAAAGTGAAGATGAAGACTCTCCTAGATCTGATAAAAAAACTCCATCTAGAAGAATTAAAAAAGATCATCCTGAAACTCTAATCATAGGTGAAAAATATGCATGAATTAGTACAAGAAGAAGACTAATGCTTCAAGAACAAGCATTAATATCATTGGTTGAGGCAAGAACTTTTGCAGAGGCTAGCAAAAATAATGATTGGATCTGCGCCATGAATGATGAGATGGACCAAATAGAGAAAAATCAAACTTGGGAACTTGTCCCAAGACCAAAAGGCATGAACGTTATTGGGACCAAATGGATCTTCAAAAACAAGTTTAATGAGGATGGTCAAGTGATAAGAAACAAAGCCAGATTAGTATGCAAGGTATATGCTCAAATAGAAGGTATCGACTTTGAAGAAACTTTTGCACATGTGGCAAGACTTGAAGCCATTAGAACGTTTTTAACATTTACATGCNAGCCAAATTAGTATGCAAGGTATATGCTCAAATAGAAGGTATCGACTTTGAAGAAACTTTTGCACATGTGGCAAGACTTGAAGCCATTAGAACGTTTTTAACATTTACATGCTTTAAAGACTTCAAAGTATACCAAATTGATGTAAAATCCGTGTTCCTTAATGGAGAAATTGAGGAAGAAGTCTATGTTGAACAACCTAAAGGTTTTCTATTATCAGAAAATAGAGATTATGTTTGCAAACTAAAAAAGGCACTCTATGGCCTCAAACAAGCTCCAAGAGCATGGTTCTCAAGACTAAACAAATACTTGAAGCAACAAGGATATAAAAGAGGGGCCACTAACAATAATCTCTACATAAAATTTGAAGACTAAAAACATGATAATTGTTGTTGTCTACGTCTCTGATATCATATTTGGAAGTGATCTACAGGTTCTGAGTGTAAAGTTTTCTTCAGAAATGAAGAAGGAGTTTGAAATGTCAATGTTGGGTGAACTAACATTCTTTCTTGTCCCACAAGTCCCTCAATCAGAAAAAAGTATATTCATCTCTCAAACCGAACACATCAAAGATACGTTGAAAAAATTTAAAATCTAAGACTCAAAACCAATTAGTACTCCTATGGTCACGGGTTGTAAATTAAGAAAGGATAATGAGCCTTTGGAAGTAGATCATACCATGTATAGGTCAATGATTGGTAGTTTGCTATATGTAATAGCTACAAGACCAGATGTAATGCAGTCTGTAGGCTTGGTCACCAGATTCGAATCCACCCCCAAAGAAACACATGTGGCAGTAGTAAAAAAAATACTTAGATATCTGAAAGGAACTATGGAGTATGGGTTATGGCATCCAAAAGGAAATGACTTCACTCTGAAGGAGTTTACTGATGCAGTTTGGGAAGGAAGTATTGATGATAGAAAGAGCACCACTGGAGCAACATTTTACTTGGAAAGTTGCTTGGTATCATGACTAAGCAAAAAGCAGTCCTCCATTTCATTCTCGACAACATAAGCTGAGTATATTGCTGCTGCATCTTGTTGTACTCAAGTCATTTGGATACAAGATATACTTAAGAGAACAACACGAGTGGCCAATTGTGATACACTAGAAGATATACTTGTGAAATATGAGGACNATCATGTTGTACTCAAGTCATTTGGATACAAGATATACTTAAGAGAACAACACGAGTGGCCAATTGTGATACACTAGAAGATATACTTGTGAAATATGAGGACCCAATTGTGAAACACCCTGACAACACGAGTGCCATTAACATATCCAAAAATCTAGTTATGCACTCCAAGATCAAGCACATTCCAATAAATATCATTTTTTAAGACAACAAGTGGCACAAAATGTTGTCAAATTGGAGTATGTTGATACAAAGGGAAAAATTGCAGACATCTTTACTAAACCACTGAATTGGATATCCTTTTCCTATCTCAGACAGAAGTTGGGGGTTATCCCTCTTCCTTAGGATAAAACTGGAAAACGTACCTTGTCACAAAAGGTGGATATAGTTGACAGTGGCAGAACTGATTGCAGGGGGAGTTTTGAGATCCTTTGTCATTAGTGTCAAAGGGAGAGAAACATGAAGAGTTGTTGTCATCAATGAAAAAGGGGGAGAATGTTGGGTATGAATTGTCGGAATATCTTTCAGAGTGGTGTGTTCAGGACTAGTAGATGGTAGCTAGTGCTCAGTCTTAAAGTTTTAATGTATTGTCATTGAT
>LPNX010267162.1:852584-940703 GCA_001517045.1 Pseudotsuga menziesii
GCAGTTCGTTTTCTTAGTGCATCTTGTCAAGGGGAGACTAGTCATTAGACATACCGTATCTGCCCAGGTTTATCCTTTGCCCTTTTTGTTTACAGCATGGAATGGTAGTTCGTTTTCTTAGTGCATCTTGTCAAGGGGAGACTAGTCATTAGACATACCGTATCTGCCCAGGTTTATCCTTTGCCCTTGATGTCAAAGGGGGAGAAATGTGACCACTTGAATGAGATATTTCCATCAATGTCAAAGGGGGAGATTGTTGGAATATCTTTCAGAGTGGTGTGTTCAGGACTAGTAGATGGTAGCTAGTGCTCAGTCTTAAAGTTTTAATGTATTGTCATTGATGGCAATCTGCTATAAAGAGAAGGGGAACTGATGTCAAATGGATGTGGCAATCTACTGAAAAAGAGGCAGGCACACAGGTATCAATGAAGAAAATCGAATAGTGGGAGGTGCTATAGATTTAGACTAAAGTCTATGGAAAATCCAGAGCTATTCCATCCACAAATGTCGCAACAAAACTGTGCACCAAACTGCAAACCATTTATAAATGTCACCGCGCATCGCAGTGTATTTGAGTCGAAAGTTTTAGTCATCTGCGCTTCCGTCGTTGCGGAAGGATGATAAACAACGAGCTCCGATATTTTCCTCAGATGAACTCTGACTCAATCGGCTGAGATTCAGACTAAAGTTTTAGATCGGAGGTTGTTTTCTTTTTGCTTCCGCTGTTGCGGCTCCCCAAAGTGGTTAAGCATCCGAAGTGTAACGCGCTCCATAAATGTGAACCGTTTAGTAACTGCTTGTAATGATGATTCAAAGAGTAAGGATGTTGAATGCGGCTCCCCAAAGTGGTTAAGCATCCGAAGTGTAACGCGCTCCATAAATGTGAACCGTTTAGTAACTGCTTGTAATGATGATTCAAAGAGTAAGGATGTTGAAGCTGAACCATTTCTGTAACGGTTTGAGGATGTTGAAGCTGAACCGGTTCTGTAATTGTTTGAGAATGTTGTTTCGATGAAACAGAGAGAGAAATGAACTCAGAAGATGATATATATATTGAGCAGAAAAAGTTGTGATTGTTAGCTGTTTGAGGAGAGTAATGGTGTGCAGAGTATTAAGAGATCAGTGCTATAAACTGATACTGAATGAGCAGAGTAGAGGAATAGAAGAATGTGCTGAATAGTTGAACAGAACAGAGGAGCAGAGAGCCGATTTTGAACAGAGCAGAGTGGTTTGGTAAGCAGAGACATATCTGTATTGTTGCATTTTGATTCTATTGGAAAGTCTAGCAAATAAGGGAGGTAGGGAGGTGCTAGGGGAGACTTTATGTCTCTGTCTGCAAGTGGGTACTTGTAGAAATTGAATATTGGTGTCTTCACCCAGTTGGTGCTTCCACCCGGTTGATGCTGGGTTACAGTGAGAGTTGGTGCTCTCAGCAAGTTGGTGCTTGCATTCAGAGGTTGCAGCCTCTTTGAGTCGGTGCTCAAATAAGAAGTAATGTACAGCCATTGAAGCCTTTGACATCATAGGAAGAAGAGGTTTTTTCCCTTATGGGTTTCCTCGTGAAAATATCTATGTATCATATATGTGATTAAATGTTGTGTTTTATGCTATCTGCTCTTATGTTTATAACTCTGAATTCATAGCAAAGATTGACTGCCATAAAGTTGATTGATTCTAAGTTAAAAGAAGTAATTTGGGTGAAAAATCTTAGTTAATTGATTCACCCCCCCCCTCTTAGTTAATTTATACCTGTAACATGATTGTCATTGGTGTCAAAAGGATCTCATTAATAACAAAGAAAAAAGGTAGCAATTCGAAAGTATTGAATGCTGGTGTGGTCTTATTGCATTATGGTTGAGTCTCTGTAAAATGAAGTCGACCTAGTTGAACTATTATCGACCAATTTTCAGCCATTGATAGATGGAGTCCACCTAGTCGACCTAGTCAATCATTGACAAACTAAGTTGATCTTGTCGACCATTAACAAACGAATTCAACCTAATCGACCTATTATTGACTAGTTGTCAACCATTGACAGATGGAGTCGACCTAGTCAACCATTGATAAACGAAGTCGACCTAGTCAACCTATTATCAACCATTGTCAGTCAAATTCGACCGCTTTTCAACCATTGTTAGTTGAATTCGACCACTTGATGACCATTTTCAATTGAGTTGAAGTCAGATTCGACAGTCTTAGAATCACGAGTCGAATTCGTAGACAAGTCGGATTCAGAATTGACGACATATTGTAAATGAAAGGATAAAAAGGGTCGGGAGTTGACTTATCTAAAGTCGGGATTGTGAAGTCAATCACGAGTCGAATTCGTAGACAAGTCGGATTCAGAATTGACGACATATTGTAAATGAAAGGATAAAAAGGGTCGGGAGTTGACTTATCTAAAGTCGGGATTGTGAAGTCAAAATATTTCATAATCATACTACTAAAACTCGTAAGTTTAAACAAGGTAAGATAATTCTAAATTAGTTTTATTTATAAAGGGTCACAATGAAGATTTGTGATTATTATGCAAGAGGCACAATTGAAGTTATATAAACAAGGATTTAGTTTTTCAAATGCTGAGTATGTACACACTTATTGCAAATTGCAAAGTATACAGAAAATAGAGAATGCATAAATCATCTAAGGGTGGTAGGGAGGCACAAGGGAAGGCAACAAAATCCTGCAGGAAGTCGTATCTTCCTTCCAGTCGTTGATGATAAACAGGGTGTCGGTGCATCCTTCAGATGTAGATGGAAATCTTGGGAGTTGTAGCTTCTAACAAGTTGGTGCTTGCAAAATACTTGTAAATATAATTTTGTAGTAATAGAAAGTGTTTGTGGTTTTCCTAATTGGGATTCCACGATAAAATTACGTGTTCTCTTTTTATTGTTGATTTTGTTTTTAAATAAGGCGATAGAAATTAAAGATATCTAAATATTGATTCACCCCCTCGCTCAATGATTACTTGATTTTTCGTCATTATTTTCCACTACAAGTGAATATTGATTATGCAATGAAATAATTGTTTAAAGAATTATTGTGAAATAATGATCAAGGATTGAAAATTAGATTAAAATTCAATAGAATTGATTAAGAGACTAGTGAAGGTTGTGACCTGCTGGTGGAATAGCGAGCTTTGGGTGATATTTTTATGCACACATTGGAGTAGGACCTATGCGATGTTGTGTGGGGTAGGTAATGTGGACCCCAAGCTAACCGTGTCTATACGAGGTGCCTTTAACTCTTTGGTGAGTCAATAGTTTACATTTCCCCTCTAGTGCCTAGAAAGCCTCTTAACCCAATAGAGGTTGGCTTAGCTGTGGCATTGTGCCTATTTTATAGTAGGAGAGAGCCTTGGTTAGTTCCCCTTTCCTTATTGTAATCATGCCCAGTGAGGGGGTGGACTCTTACCAAAAAGAGTATATGCTAAACAAAGTGCCTATGGTTTGGTGGAATGTTTCTCTTGCACAGTCAATTGCTCGGAGAAGCTTCATTCAAGATAAGTATTATTTGATGCCATTATTCGTATTTTCATTATATGTATGAATGTTGATTTGAATTAATGCTAAGATGCATGTTGTATATAATGATTATAAATATGGATCAATTGCACATAGTTGATTGTATGAATATGAAGTCCCATTACATGTATAACACTAACTATGTAGGTAGCAAGTGGACTTGTATTGCAAGTTAAGCTGCCACATGGTGGTTATGTCATGCAGTGGTTAGAAGTAGTTGCATAGTGAATCACACACCAATTTAACTGTGCGCAACATTGTCCCGTACACATAGATGTTATGCGCACATTACAACACGTAGTGACATGAGATTATGTGGCACAAGATGCTATGCAATAAAATAATTAAGTATTGGACTATAGTGTCTTGGTATCAGAAGTAGAAACACAAGAAAAAAGATCCGCCATGGTCACAACAGGGAATATATAGCTCCAAGGAAGTGACATACATGTTAAACACAAACATTGCACTCGATTTATTTTCTTTTATTTGTCTCTCTCCCATCATTAGATTTAGATTTAGATGTAATGCTTTATTATTATTATTATTATTATTAATTGCTCGGAAAAAATCATAATTTTATTTCCGAGAGAACAAAATTACATTCACAAATGTATAAAAAAGGTAGATGAGTATCCCATACATTGTCAATAGAAAAACAATTTAATGTTTCCATGGTATCACGAAAAACTTTAAACAATTTTTTACAGCCGGTAGAGTTTTCAACATCTTGTCAAAACAGTCTTTGTCATAAAATAAATACATATATCATACATAAAAAAGATATCCACAAGTAGTTTGTCAATTCTTGTCCAAAATAGCAAGAGCTTGTTCCTCATTGGACGATCTATGATAGTAACTATAGCTACTAGCTAGATCTTGTTCTAAGATCTTCCAATATCCAAACGGAAGATGCGAGGCTTCCTTGGAAAGCCTATCAACCACCCCATTTTGTTCCCTATACACATGTGTAAAAGATATATAGTTAAATTTCTGTTGTATAAGAAGCACTTCCTCAAGTATAGGTAGTAGCTGATACACATCACATCTGGTATAGCCTCAAGCCCAGTCAAGTACAATCATGGAATCACCAAAAACTTGCAAAGTGTGACAATTCTTTTCCAGAGCAAATAATAGAAGAAGTTTTAAAGCCATCAATTCAGCATAGTTGTTGGAACCTCTCCCCAGGCCGATCGACAAATGGACAGAGTGTGAGTTGGAAAGAAATAGAAAAAGCCCACCCCCATAAGTAAATTGTTTCTCCTGTGAGGAGCCATCGAAAAACCCCCAAGGTTTAGAATGGTCAATCTCCTCCACCAGGACAGTAACAGTGGAATCCAGATTTTTTTAGGGGAAATGTTGAAAAACATCCAAAATATTGGCAACAATCACCTCCAAAGGAATTCTTAGATCTTGAAAAATAGTTTTGTTTTTGGCCAGCCAGACTCCCCATGATATAATGCACGAAAGTGCCTTATAAGGAAGGTGTGCTTTCTCATTGAACCATAGCCAAAAAGTCTCCAAACAATTTGTCCCTTGCCATATAAAAATAACATTTAGAGCCAATCCAACCCCCTGCCAAATCAGCTGAGTGTATTGACAATGCAGAAGAACATGATCAAGAGTTTCAAGAGAGTTGCAACAGAGTGCACATCTACCCAGACCTTGAAAGCATTGACGTTGTAGTACATCCCAAGTAGGGGCTTTATTTTCCAGTATAGTCCAACAAAGAAGCTTGGATTTTACAGGACACTGTAACTTCCAAAGTTTCTTCCACCACCATAAAATAGGTCGTATATGAACCTCCAAATTTAGTTGAATATACCCATTCTTATGTGTATATTTCCCAGATGTGTGGTGTGCCCAACCCTATGAATCCACCCGATCTGACAGTCTAGTGCGAGAAATTATCAGTACTGTCAGATAATTTTCCCATTCCCTTGAAAGTTCATTCAACAAGCCCAGCTCAGTGCAACCCAACCTTGATGCCAAATTGTTGACAAACCAGGAGCAACCATTTTATAAAGGAAAATGATCCCTCGATCAACCAATATAGTCCTTAAATCCTCCGATAATAAGTGTGCACCATGAGAACCCACCCAGGGGTCTAATCCAACCCAAATCAAACAACCATCGCCAACCCGCCAAATCAATCCAGAACTAATGAGTTCAAAATACTATATTATATCCTTCCAAATAACAGAACAACCACTACTCTGTTTATTAGCCAATCAGATCCAATCCAGAATTGAAAGAGGAGAAATGTATTTTTGATGAATCACCTATGACCATAGACTTTCAAAGTGTATAAGTTTCCATGAGACCTTTGCATCTAGTGCTTTAGCAAAGAGAAAATATTTTTTAAGCCCCATCCCCCCAATGCCTTAGGGATGGATAACCAGTCCCAACAAATCCATGCCATGACCTGATGATCCACACTCCCCCTCCAAAGGTAAGAAAAACACTATTTACACATTCTTTCCAGAATACCTTTTGGTATCCAAGAGAGAGACATCCAAAAAACTTGTATGGCTTCCAAAACAGATTTTATCAAAACCAGTTTGCTAGCCCTAGAAATCCAATGGTAGCTCCAACCCAAAAATCTCTTTTCAAATTTTGCTAATAGCCATATCCAATCCACAATGAAATATGCATTTGAATTTAGATAAAAACCCAAATATTTGAGTCCATCCTCAATATGAAGAGATTTAAAAGGAAATAAAGAGGAGTTCCAACTAATCTCCCTAGCATCCAGAAAGGAGTACGTGATGGTAGATTTATCATTGTTTACAACCATACCCATAGCATCTTGAAACAAGAGGACTCATTCTTTGAGTTTTTGTATATAGTGATGTGAGCCATCACAAAAAATGAGGATGTCATCAACGAAGAGTAAGTGAGTAATATACATTACCTTAGAGATTAGAATGCCTTTAAAGGATCCATGCACCTTTGCATCCATTAAAAAACAACTCAGACCCTCAGCCACAAGAAGGAACAATAATGGAGAGAGTGGACATCCCTGCCTCAATCCACAACCAATAGAGAAGAAAGGGCTAGCAGATCCATTTATAAGAACAACAAAACTTACCGTAGTAAGGCAAGCCATAATCCACTTTATAAAATCATAACAGAAACCCAAGTGTGTAAGTAACATCTGGATATATATCCAGTTAACCCTATCAAAATATTTTGAGAGATCAATCTTAACAATTGCCCCTTTCAACCTACGGGTTTTTAAAGTGTGTAATCCCTCCCGTGCCACCCCAATATCCTCATGGATTTGTCTACCCTCAAGAAAACCAAACTGTTCACTAGAAATACATCAAGAGAGAATAACTTTTAATCTCATGGATATCATCTTTGCAATGATCGTATAAAGGCAGTTGCAAAGAGAGATTGGGCGAAAATCATCAAAATTCATAGGCTGATCCTTTTTGAGGATAAGAGCAATAAAAGTGGAATTAATCTGTCCATGAACATGACCATCCAACCTGGATTCTTCCATAACTTTTAACAAATCAGCCCCAATGAGGTCAAAAAACCCAATGTAAAATTCTACAGGCCAGCCATCCGGACCTGGACTTTTGTCCTTTTTAAATGAGTGAAGTATATTGAGTAATTCATCAACAATGACAACCTCCATCAACTGCCTATTATCAAAGTCATTTACAAATCCAGGAAAAATTTGAGCAATACGAACGATTTCCCTAAGATATGTACTAGGAGGAGTCGAGAAAAGTTCCCCAAAGTGTCGCACCCCCGAACCATCCAAATCATTAAAGGAAGAAACTAGAGCACCCTGATCATCATTGAGTCCCATATGGTGTTGGATAATTTCTTGTCCTTTGCAAATGCTTGATTTTTTTTTTTTCATCCCCATAAGTTAGCAGTAGAACCCAACTTTTTAAATTCCATCCAGCTTCTTTTCCCCACAAAAGTTTCCTTCGTCTATCTTCACACAAAAAAACTTCATCCTTAGTGTTATGATCAAGAAAACCCTTACTAGGCCTATTAAGAATTTGATCCAGAAAGAGTTCACAATGACTAAGATCGTGTTCATCACACACACGTTTATTATGTGCCTAAGTGATAGTAGATTTTTTTAAGATACTCAAATTTTCCATAAAGAGAACCCCAACAAAATCGCCCGTCCCAGATGGAATAGGTATCCAGATGTCTTGTACCAATTTACAAAAATATTGTTCTTTAAGCCATTTAGAATTAAATTTGAAAGGGCTGGGGGGTTTCCGATTCCTACCCTGTATCTCAAAGAAAACAAGACAATGATCAGGTTCCCCCCACTTGCCACCTAATGCCGCACCAAATCACAATCCAACATCAAACAATCCACAACCAGAAATCTATCTAGCCTCTTTGCCACCCGATTATCCCCTGATCTCTTATTCCTTCAAGTTGGATATAGTTTGATAGGAGCAATATCCAGTAAATCATGACAAGCAAAAGCATTAGAAAAAAAAGGAGCCATAGAATCTGGCACAACCCTAGGTCCCTAAACCTCAGCACAACCCAAAGAGAAATTTAGGTTGCCGCCCAAAATCACCTCCCAATTAGAAATAAAGGATTTGCTAAATAAGTTGTTCCTAAAAGGCACCCTATTATGAAAAGGGCCATGTATATTTAATATAGTCAATACCTTTCCCAGATGAGCATCAAAAAGTTCTAGCCCAATACCAGAAGAAAAACTCCACATGCCATCACAACGACAACTCTTCAAATTCCAGCCCGAGGCTAAACCACCAGATGGACCACAAACATCAATTGCAACAAACTTCCAACCCAGAAGCAAGGATTCCAAAATACAAGACACCTCAACATTTAAACCCAGTGTCTCTTGAAGGAGAACAACATCAAGACGGTTTATATCAATCAAACGCCTGAGTGACAATTTTTTGGAGGGGTTCGTCAACCCACGACAGTTGAAGGACATAATCTTCTTGAGGTAACCCCATCCAGGGCTTTCACTGCTCCAAGTGCCCAATTTATAGAAGACTGTTTACTCGACACAACATCAATAAGTGCACGTTCTTGTCCCCGGGATAAATGTGATTTCCTCTCACGAATCCTCAAAGAAGTGCAACCACGAGAAATTACAGAAAGACCCTTAACCCTGGATTCCTCACCAAGAACCTCACGGTTTCTTAGATTGTAATAGATACTCGTCCCCTCAGAGGTGTTGGATGAAGAAAGTTCAGTAGAAATAATGGACGGTGAGAAAAAATTACTCACCCCAGGAATCGTATAGGGAATCCCTCCAGAAAGAAAGGGAGTACCGGCTAAGGGAGAGGAGACCACCGAACAATCATCCATACAAATAGGTACTATAAAATAAAAATATGATGGAGAAATGTGTGCAAGCATACCCAAGTTTTCAGCAAATACAATAGGCTAAGGCTCTGGAGTGGAAGTACCAGCATCAACATCAATATTAGGAACTGTTATCAACCAAAATGGTAATTCTCCATTCGAGTACTGACATGCAATATGTCGGGACATAAAAGGACAATATGATTGAAGTTTCCCAAACACTATAGATGTGTATGACCATTGATACATAAAATCTTGACCAACTTCATACATTTTCATTTGAATATTAGGGATGCACACACGATTATTTGCATTGCAACCCATCTGTCATACGTGACTATTTGCATTGCAACCCGCATGTACATTGAACACACGAGTTTCCTTTGAGCAAGAAGAGTGTCATACATGAATTTCCTATATACATACTTGCGTGTACCTTAATCCAATGTTAAAAATAATAAATCATGATTAGTCGAGATCAGTTGAGCCTTAATCAATAACTATCTCAACTGTCTCAACCATCCTAACCTTGGAAACCTCTCTATTTCCCCATGTATAAATAGAGGGCATGGGATAGGGATAACCAATCATTCCTAGAAGAGCAAATTTATGCTGGTGGTATGCCTTGAGACCTATTGGAGCAACAGAACTCAATGTCCTCGGTTTGCAGAGGAGTCCTTGTTTCAGAAGCTGGGTTGTAATCTTACCATTCTCTGTTCATGAATAAATAAAGTTCTTACAATCTTTTTGTTGTTATTTTCTCATGTATGATGGATTATGAATGATTTCAATTATGTTATTATGAATATGCATTTCACTAACCATTAATACACATATGAGATATTGCTTGAAGAACTTGTCTTTTACAGGTCAATTGGGAGGGCCATGGAAGCTTTGAAAGAGACTGAAAGAGGAGAAGATCGAGCTTGGATCAACCGTCATAAACTGGGTAAGTCAAGCCTTCTTCCTATTCCTATTTCATTTTGTAGGTAAGATGATTGTCTGCAAGTGTCTTAGTAAGTTGGTAACCCCAGAGGCCCTAGGTTACAAGGGTGCATTTTCCTGAACAACATAATTGGCGACTCCATTAGGGGGTCCAACTTGCTGTGGGTCCATTATTTAGGTCCCCTTACCAGCCTTTGCTTCTTTTTTATTCTGGGTGTGTTCAGCCTATTTTTGGCCTTTTAGTTATAGTTTGAATTGTTTAGAGTCCTTGTTGCTAATCTTTTTTCTTTGAAAAAAATTTAGTAGCACACTGTTGGGTGTGTTCTACTATCTTAAATAGACCTAATATTTAATTATCGACCGGGGTTGGTAGGCTTAGAGTTGATACAAAATATATGCAAAGGTAAAAAGGCTCCTAGGGTGTCATGGAGATATTTTAATAAACAAAAGATTAAAAAATCTTTCAAAATGAAAAATCGAGTCAAACTCCTAAGAATTAACTATTAAAGTAATTGGATTAAAACATAAAACAATATGAGCAACTCTACTATATTTGAAACAACAATTGAATTAAAGGGTAATTAACCTTGGATGAAGATACTATCAACAATTATCTATTCAAATGCAAGGTTAGGGTATACGGAGAAAAACTTATAAGCAAAAACATAAAACTTAAGGAAAATAAGCAAGTAGAAAACTTAATAAAGATGATAAAACAGAAGCAGGTAGAAAACTTAATAAAGATATTTAAACTCCATTCTTCAATAAATACATACCAAAAACAAGAATGATTCCTATAATTACAAATAATCTAACTTCCTCTTAAAAATAATACATCTAACCCTAAACTCTATATGCAAACAAAGATAATCATGACGTAAAACAACATAAAAAGAAATCAGTGTTTAATATTCAAGAAATAAGAACAACTTAATCCATATTTAATTTAAGATGAAAATAAAATAAAAGAAGAATAATAAAACCTTAATCAATAACCTAAAACAATCAAACTTTAATTGTAATGCTTACATAAAATGATCAACTACAAACATAATCCAAATATTGACAAAACAAAACTAGAAACAATCTTAAAATACATAAAAATATTAAAACCAGAACTGAGGGTTAAATGACAGACTAAACAGTAAGTCTGTAAGGGGTGGCTGAATGGCAGACTGGACAGATAGTTCGAATGGCAGTCCGTATGGTTTAAAATGGTAAAAGCTAACCTAAATGAACTAATTCTTCAGCTGAAGTTATGCAGATCTAAACCTAATGCATGGAATCAATAAACAAACCTATTTAATCAACAAATTAACTTTAAATTAACTCTCAAACAAAAAGAAAGCATTGCATATTAAACTAATTAGTAAGCCAGAAATTAATTTAAACAAACTGGAAATTAACTTAAGCAAGTTCATGGCAGGAAATAAACAAACATAAATAAATCTAAATGAAAGCACGCTGTTTTATATAAGCAAATTCATAACAAGAAATAAATAAACAAGACCGAATTCAAATGGAAGCAAACTATTTTATGTGTTTGGAAATAAAGACTGAAAGCAATACTGAAATGAAATGACTGTAAATAAAATAACTGAAAGCAAATATCTAAAAATAAATGACTGAAAGCAAAGCTATGCGCGCATCTATTTGTTTAACTGCTGAAATAAAACTAAGCTAATGCAATTCAGGAAATAAAATAGCATTTACTATTATCTAATGAAAACAAACTGGAAATTAAACTAAACTAGCTAAAATAGAAAAGAAAGAACTGAATTAAACAAAGAAATGAACCTTTGGTTGATGAGGGGCCCTCTCAACAATCAGGGGTGATGTCAGCTAACTCCTACTCAAAGCAATCTTCAACGCCAATGCATACAAATCTTTATTCAAATTCAGAAACATGATTACAGTGTTTATGAAAACTATGAACTGCTTAACAAAATACTTCTCTAACTCTCTTCTGACTAACTCTGCTCTTTATTCAGATACTGGTATATATAGTTTACATGAGAGATGAGCAATTCGACCCTCAAAGGTTGACTGCTCTCTAATTTTAGTCAATCTTTAAAGGCACATAATTGATTTCAGGCCAGTGCATGAACGTCTTCCTTCTTCAGCGCGAGCGTGACCTCTACAGCGTGAACGTAGCGTGATATTCCTCCTTTCACATGGTTAGATCCTCTTCAGCATGGCGTCAATCCCTTCCTTAGCGTGGTTGATGGACTTGTGTTGAATCCAGGCTTGTACACAGCAGCAAGTTTCTAGAACGCAGGTCCCTCATCAGCGTGAGCGTGTGGATTGATGGTGTTGTGGAGAGCGAGGGTGATGAAATAGTCGGTCTTCTAGAACGCAGGCCGTTCTATCCCTTTGAATCGCGTGGATAGTGAGCATCTAGGTGGCAATCCTTCTAGAGCATAAGTTAAATGCATCGGTCCAGCAGAGAGATGGTTGATGTGGTGGCGAGTGAAGGAGATTGCAAGCTGGTGTGCGATCCAGAACATGGATTTATTACCCAAATGCGTGGATGATTAGTTTGGTTGCGGGATGTTTCATGTTTAAATGCCCAAAACCAGTTATGGACAGCGTCCAGGCTGATGGGAAAGTTGGATGGAACATTGAACTGTGAGCTGGAAATGTTGGGTTTCAATCTAGGGCAAACATGGCAAACCACCAGGGAATTTTGCGCGACGGTTGGATGATGAGCTGAACGCCAAGTTGGATCATGAGCTGGACATGTCAACGAAAGGCAGACTTAAAGCGTTTTGGTGTTAATTTGCCCAAACAAACTATGAAATCTGCAAATAAATATACATATAAGATAATACATTAAATATGCTTTAAATAATATAATTTTGAGTTAATAAAATCATAAAAATGAAATTAATAACCAAAGTTGTAATAACATCAAATTTGTTCTTACCTTATGCTGAAATAACGATATGCATGACATAAAATATACTAAAGATAATAAAATATGTGTTAAAATGTGTTATTTAATTGCCAAAAATGATAATAAAACAAGGCTCAACATTCCCCCAAACTAGAGAAATGCTAGGTCCCACTGAGCAAAAAGAAAAAGATTGAGGAAGAAGGCAAAGTTGCGCTAGTAACTGCCTTCTACTTGGCGAATGAAGGGAGTAATTTAAACTTTAATCTTATAAAAGAAAAGATTTTAACAGTCTTGTTTTAATAACTTGTCAGGTTCAAAAATAATTTAGCATTTGTTCAATGGTTATGATATAAGATTTATAAGATAGAAGGTATAAGAAAATAAAAGTAAAAAAATGATGGAATAGTAAAAGACTTGGATTTCTTAGGAGACCATGCTATTATAGCGAAATTCAAGATGTGTGTCTTTTAACAAGCATATGCGTTTGATAAATAAGTTTATAAAGTTATAATTAGTTCAACCATGTCCAAAGTAAAACTTTGGACAGCTTGAACATATATCACAAATGCATAAATAACATTCTTAGTTAACAAGAAAAAATAGTTTTCATGTGTATTTAAATAAAAAGATGCTAACAATAAAATGATAACAAAAGAAATTTTAAGGTCCAAGCATCCATACAAAAATAAAACTATGTTCAAAAACAAAATTTGGTTGACAAATTTTAATCATTCATGCTATAATACCACAATATCTCATTCAGACCATCATCTGAACCATTATTCAGATCCTTCGTATAGTCTTCCATCAAATCCTTCATATTGATCGATTGATTTGTTTTTTTTTGTAAGAAAATGCTTCATGCTATAACCTAAAAACACTTTAACATTTGTCAGAGATAAGCAATTTTGTCATAATAATAAAAGATAAAAGCAGACAAATATTTTTTTTCTGAATCTTCCTAATCCTCTCCCAAACCAAAGATATGGCATGTCCTCATGCAAAGGAGAAGAATAGTTTATTTCAGATAATAAAAAGTGTGAGTATGTTGTTATTGTTTTATAAAGAAAAGAAAAATTGACTAGTAAAGGAAAGTGATTCAGATATGTATATTTATGAAAAATAACAGTGATTAGAAAGACCATATAAAGAGACAACAATATAATCGAAAGAATGCCATAGGAAAAGCTAGACATCTATGCCTCATTGTAAAGATATCTTGTCATCATAAAATACTTTAAGTTTACCCTAGAGTGTGTGAGAGATGTAACTATGGGTCTCATTTCTAGGATAATAACATCCTAGGTATTGATTGAATTAGATGGCTAGGTCCAAGCCCAACTTATAGCGATTCTCAAGTGATAGTAAAGATAATGGGCCGTAACATTTTATTTAAATTTTTTTTTAACGAAAAATTTCCTGTATATGAGCATTATTTTACGAATCATGTGCATAGTAGTGCATTAACCAGACCTCTTTACCTGATATTGCCCTGCTTCCAGCAAGCCTGTTTAGTACCCCGACGAGTTTATCTTGGTACCATGCAAGTATAGTCCCGTTGCCAGCGAGCCTGTTCAGTACCCCGGCAGGTTCACTTGCATTTATCGAGCTTCCTGGTTTTAATTTATTATGCAGCATTGACCCGCTCCCAGCAGGCCTGTTCAGTACCCCGACAAGTTTTTTTTGTATAATGATATTAAATATATGGAAGCCTATTGGTACTAGAGCGTGTTAAGCCCTGCTTAAAACACATAATTCAATTTTACAAAATAAACTTACAAATAGCTTTTCATACTGGCCTTAATCACAAATCATGTCAAAAGAGAATAACTTAAAGCTGTTCTTTGACCTTAGAATCCATCTTTTTCAGAAGAGATAAGTAATGTTCCGCACAAGTAAAAATTCCACCTACTCTTGATTTATCACAAAGAGATATTTAAGAGCCAAGTTTTGATAACAAGTATAGGATGAACTAGTAATCCATAGGCACAAGATGAATGATAATGAAAATAGGTCTTATCAAGCACTGTTTGAAAAAACAAATCAAAAATATACATATCTGAATCAAAATATCAGAAATTATCTGAATCATAAAAGGAGCGGTTAAGAATGATATGCAAGGAGTTATCCTTAATTGTCACTACAAACTGCAAATTAAGAAAAGTTAAGATAACTTACGAACGTAATTACCTTTTCCAGATAATACTTCATGAGCTGCTTATAGAGATAAAGTATCCATGGTCAAACTGCAAAACCACTTGTTAGATGATTCAATTTATTCATAAAAACATAGAAAGCAAAAGAGTTGCATGTAATTCATTTGATCAGAAATGACTCTTATTTATTGATAGAAGCAAAAACAGAGTCTACATATATACAAGTGATGATAACCCAAAATGATTTCACGGATCAGGAGGAGGAGGAATAACTTCCTCTTCAATCAATTCCATTTCTCTTTGTTGTAAAACATTTTGTATGAAATCCTGTCTAGATGTTGGTTGGTGGTAAAGCCTAAGTCTATGTCCATTCACTATAAAGGAAACTTCTGAGCCGTCAATTGTTTTAATTTTTACTGATCCATTGTCAAAAGCTGCAACTACTTCATAAGGGCCCAACCAACGGGTAGATAATTTTCCTTTAAAGTTTTTAAACCGTGAATCGAATAGTAATGCCCAATCTTCGGCATTAAATTTCTTTTTCTTAATAAATTTATCATGCCATTGCTTCCGTTGATTTTGTATTAGCATGGTTCTTTGGAGTGCATCCTGTCTAATTTCATCTAATTCATTAATCTATAGGATTCCTTGTTTCTGTGCTTCGTCCAAATCCATACCTAACTGTGCTGCCATACGAAAGGTTTTAACTTGAAATTCAATAGGTAAAAGGACTTGTTTACCATATACTAACTCATAGGGGGTATGTCCGGTAGTATTTATCCATGTTATCCTATAGGCCCTTAAAGCCTCTAGAAGTCTATCCGCCCAATCCTTATGATGTAAGTGAATGGTCTTGGTTAAAATAGCTTCTAATACTTTATTGGTTGATTCTACCTGGCCATTAGCCTGAGGATGGTAAGGTAAAGACTTGCAATGTCAGATACCATACTTCGTAGTGAGCTCTTGCATTAATTTGGAAGTGAATTGAGTACCTTGGTCTGTGACAATTTCTCTAGGTACACCAAATCAGGTAAATATTTCTTCATATATGAATTCTACTATAGATTTCTCTGTAGCCCTAAACAAAGCTTTAGCTTCTACCCATTTGGTAACATAGTCTGTGCAAACCAAGATATATTTATTTTTATGAGACGTGGGAGAGATTGGTCCTACAAAATCAAGATCCCATTTTTCAAAAGGATCAATCACAACCTGAGGTTGTAAAGGCATTTGGTCTAATATCGTGGGTCTAGCCATTGTTTGACAACTATCACATCCTTTAACGTACTTGGTAGCATCCTTAAAAATGCTTGGCCAGTAATAACCAGAGTGCAGCACTTTGTATGCTGTCCGTTTATCAGAAAAGTGTCCTCCACATGGTCCATCATGGCATGCTCAGAGGATGTCTGTCATTTCATCCTCCCGCACACATCTTCTAATAATAAGATTTGTGTCAGTGCGAAAGAGGTCATTATCAACTCATGAATAGTTAGAGCTTTGTACTATTATGTGGCGTTTCTCGTATGGAGCCAAATGGTGTGGTACTTTTCCAGTCGCTTGATAGTTTGCAATATTAGAAAACCAAGGGGTTTGGATAGATACAAAAAACAGATGTTCGTCAGGAAAAGTATCATCAATAGGTTTAGTATCACTATCGTGTTGTATATGAGAAAGAAAATTCGCTACTAAGTTTTCTTTACCAGGTCGATCAATGACAGTAATATTAAATTCTTGTAATAGCAGAAGCCATCGGGTAACTCTACCATTGGTGATCGGTTTATTCATTAAGAATCTAATGGTAGAGTGATCAGTGTGCATAAAAAATTCGTACCCTGTAATACAATGGCGGAATTTATTAATAGAATAGACTACTGCCAAAAATTCTTTTTCAATAACAATATAGTTTAATTCGGCAGGAGAAATATTTTTGCTGATAAAATAAATGGCATAAGGTGATTGTCCTTCTTTTTGGCCTAGGACTCCTCCTATGGCCGTATCGGAAGCATCAGTAGATATATGAAAGGGAAGGGTCCAGTCAGGGCCCCTAAGTATTGGTGCTACTAATAGTTTAGCTTTTAAAATCTCAAAAGCATTTTGACAAGATTCTGTCCATTGGAATTATACATCTTTTATGAGCAACTTAAACATTGGTGTAGCTATCTTTGTAAAGTTTTCAATAAAATGACGATAATAGCCTACATGACCCAGAAAGATTCTCACCTCCTTTTGGGTTTTTGGAGAGGGAAGGCCAACTATTATTTCGATCTTAGCAGTGTCTACCTTAATTCCTTGAGAAGAAATATGGTGTCCTAAAACTATACCTTCTGTCAGTAACATTTTACACTTTTCATGACTAAGAGCTAAGTTTGTCTCTTGACATCAGATCAAAACTTTCTTGAGGTTGTCAAGAGCTTCTTGGAAAGTATTACCATAGGCTGTAAAATCATCCATGTATACCTTGACACAGTCATGTATAAGATCAGAAAAGATGCCTAAGATTGCTCACTGAAAAGTAGCGGGTGCATTACATAAGCCAAATGGAAAAACTTGATAGGAAAATGTCCCCCAAGATATGTAAAAGTGGTCTTATCCTGATCTTCAGGTGCTATTAGGATTTGATTGTATCCACTATATCCATCAACAAAGGAGAAATACTGCTTACCTGACAAGGTATCTAATACTTGGTCAATAAAGGGAAAAGAAAAGTAGTCTTTAAGAGTGGCTTTGTTCAGTTCCCTAAAATCAACACAAATACGCCATTTCCCTATAACTTTATTTGGAACTACCACTAGAGGAGACACCCATTTGCTATAAAAAATAGGACAGATGAAACCGACGGTAAGGAGTTTTTGTAATTCTTCTTTTACTATATCCTTCAAAGCAGGATTCATCCTCCTCTGAGGCTGTCTTATAGGTGGTATATTTGGATCCATATAAATTTGGTGAATACAAGTGTCAGGGTGTATTCCCTTCATATCAGTGTATTCCCATGCAAATGCTTCGGCTTGTTTTTTAAGAACCTTAAGTAGTTGAGCTTTTTGATCTTCACTTAACCCTGCATTTATGTGCAGAAATTTTTCAGGGCCGACTTCACAAGGTATGGTGAAAGGTCTCGTATGCTCTTCGATTGTGAAGACACAAGGTGTTTCTGTAAACATTGAGAGAGCCCTATTTTCCTGAAACTCATCTCCAAATATTTGATCAAATTTAGCAAATGAATGAGGAAAATCTATACTAGTGGTGGAGGAAATAAACTGATTCAATATATTTTCAGTAGTCTGCTCCTGTAATTCCTAGGAGAAATCACTAGGAAAGGAAAGGTCATCAAAATATTCGTCCCCAAAGGAACAATTTAACCACCATGAATTTTCACTTACCGGTTGTGCTGAGGGATATAAATTAAGTCTTTGGGTAGAAAACCCATTGGAAATGGTCATCTCCCCATCCCTACATCCTATAAAAGCATTGGCAGTAGCTAACCATGGTCTTCCCAAGATAATAGGATGTCCTTTAGAAGGATCCTTTGATTCTATGACCATAAAGTCAATAGGGTATTCCCATGAAGCTACTGATAAAATAACGTCGTCTAGGACTCCATCAGGATTTACCATAGTACGGTCTGCTAGTTCCAAGATGGAAGGGGTAGGTCGAAGAAATTGTCCCAACTGTAAAACTTCTAAAACCGATGTGGTCATCAGATTGATGGCTGATCCTAAATCGATTAATGTGTTATCTATGGCAGTATTATTTATAAGTACAGTCACTACTGGGGCTCCTGGATTTGTATATTTTGCAATCCGGGACTGATTTGACATATATTCAGACATCTCTCCTATGACATGAATTGTAAGGGGGTATTTTTGTTTCTTCCCTGGGCGTTTAATGCACAATTCCTTTATTACCTTACTGTAAATTGGTATATCTTTAATAGCTTGCAATAATGGGATTAAAGATATACCAATTTACAAGCTATTAAAGATATATGGGTAGGTACTGGAACTTTTGGAATGTTCACATCCTCCAAGATGGCATCATTTATGGGTTCATTTGAATCTTGTTCTTCTTTGTTTTCCTCACAAATGACGACTGATGTTCTGGGTTTATCATTAACAACTCTTCTAGGCCGTAATTGAATCTCATGTATAGGTACAGTCAAAACAAGGTAGGATGGAAGAGTTTTCAACTCAATAATGTTAAGAGCTTGAGTTGGTTTATTATTAGGGTTATGTATCTGTTGTGCAGGTAATAATGTCGGTTGCGGAGGATTTGTATTCTGGAAGTGATGAGGTTGTTGTGCAATGAGAGGAACTAGAGGTACAAATTCAGGCAAATGCTGCTGGAAATTCGGTTGATGTTGAGGATAAGGATGATTAGGTGGAGGGATAGGTTGTGACTGAGGGTATGGATGTCCTCTCCACCCTTGTGACCAATACTATTGCTGTGGAAATTGAGGAGGAGGATACTGAGGTGGCCAACTCTACCAACTAGGATTATTCCATTGTTGGGGTTGTTGGTATGGAGAGTAATAGGGTGGGGATTGTGGTGGAAAACTCTGGTATGCTAGTTGATCTCTATATTGCCAAGGAGGCCTCCTAGATGTTTCACCTACATCCCCACTCTTATAGATGGCTTGCAACCCAGGAAAGGATGGATAGTTATATGTCAGATGTTCCTCTCTATAGATATGACATATAGAAATGTTGGTTAATGGGAATTCCCTTTGAGGATGTTTTGTGCTACACATTGGACATAAAATACTCATTGCTTCCCGTTCTTCATCTTGCCTTTTCTTGGCTTGTAAATCATCTAATTGAGAACCCATGGCGCCTAAGATGTCAGTCTTAAAATTTTCCAATAGGTTACCCAATTCCATCCTTGTAACCCCTCCTGAACTAGGAGCGTTTCCTCTTACATTTCTACTATAAGTCTCTCAAAAGTTTTTTCCAACTTCCCCCCTACTTCTAGAATAATTTTTACACATCTCACCGATCTGTGAAAAGGTCTTATGAGAAATATCATCGACTGCCATTAGATTAAGACTCTCTAGCAAGTCCTCGAAGACTCCTTTGAGAAAAAGTGTACGTACTGCATCTTCTCGAAGGTCATGATACTTTGATTTATGAAGTGTATAAATGAACCTTTCGAGATAATCCTCTAGGATTTCATCTTCAAGTTGTTGTATCTTGAATATATCGTGGGAAGAATATTTAGGTTTTCAGTATTCTTGATACTTTCACAAGAATGAGGTTCTCATTTCATCCCAAGTCCTGATAGTGGATTCACCTAATCCCATGAACCATCGCAAGGCGGAATATTTTAATGTAGTGGGAAAGAGTTTTAGTTTTTGAGCATCTTGTAGATAAGTATATCTCCTACAGAGAATATCAAAATCGAACAAGAATGTGTCCGAGTCCTCATTACTTTTTCCAGAAAAGGTAGGTAAAGAAGAAGGAGGGATGTTTTTCATATTTACATCCAGTACAGTATCTAGAATAGGAAACCTGAAGGTGGCCTCAATTTAATTTTCTCCTTCTCCTTCATTATTTATAACTTCGTTACGATCTTTGTTCTCTCCCCATCCCTCTATATAGGCTGGGTTTTCAATATAAATATACCTAGGAAGCTCCTTTCGAGGTGATAATGGAGCGTCCCAACGCTCTGTTTTGGGAGAGATCTTCCTTTGGTTAACCATTTTCTTATTGAACCCTAGAGGGATAGTAGGTTGTACTATGGATCTCTCAATTTGTGAGATGAATGTATCTATGTGGTTTCCAAATAGGGATTTTACATGCTTAGGATCAACAAGGTCAACAAAGTTCAGACTTCCTACTAGTGAAAAGGTCGTATCCTTTGGTTTTGTGACTAGTGGAGAACTAGAGGTTACTAGTGGTTGATCCTTCTAAATTTCTTCTGAAATCAGGTTCTCAGGACCTCCGGTCAAGGTTCCTTCTCCTTCTATGGTTCCCTTGGTAAGATCTCTTGGAAGAGTTTCTTTAGGTTTCCAAGCAGAATTACTCCCTACAGGTGTTTTTCGATACCTTTCTGGTGAGTTAGTAGTTGGGGTATTACGTCCCCTAGAAAAGTTACTAGAAATGTCGATAGCTTTTCCTATCTTAATAAATGTACCTTGAGGATCTCTAAGTTTGTTCACGAAAAGAAAACTAAATTAAAGGAAACTTATGCTATTAGTATTGTTGTTGGGTTTGGGGGCTCCTGTTATAACAGATGCGCCTGTTCTAAAAAAAGAAAAACAAGTACATGAAAAATGCAGAAAATAACACACTTACAAAAGCAACAAAGGAACAACAAGACTTTGGGGCACCCCACTATAGTGGATGCGTTTGGCTGTTACACCACGGAAATTCTGGGAATTTCGTAGTGAATTCATCTTTTCATCTTACTGTTCTCCCCTCCCTCTTGATGTGTAATATAAAAGTAATCTATCTATATATCTAAACTTCATAAAGGAACCCTATTTATTCTACCTTATAAAACAACTCCCCAGCAACGACGCCAAAAATGTTGGGTGTGTTCTACTATCTTAAATACACCTAATATTTAATTATCGACCGCGGTTGGTAGGCTTAGAGTTGATACAAAATATATGCAAAGGTAAAAAGGCTCCTAAGGTGTCGCGGAGATATTTTAATAAACAAAAGATTGAAAAATCTTTCAAAATGAAAAACCGAGTCAAACTCCTAAGAATTAACTATTAAAGTAATTGGATTAAAACAAAAAACAATATGAGCTACTCTACTGTATTTTAAACAACCACTAAATTAAAGGGTAATTAACCTTGGATGAAGATATTATCAACAACTATCTATTAAAATGCAAGGCTAGGGTATACGGAGAAAAACTTATAAGCAAAAACAGAAAACTTAAGGAAAATAAGCAAGTAGAAAACTTAATCAAGATGATAAAACAGAAGCAAGTAGAAATCTTAATAAAGATATTTAAACTCTATTCTTCAATAAATACATACCAAAAACAAGAATGATTCCTATGATTACAAATAATTTAACTTCCTCTTAAAAATAATACATCTAACCCTAAACTCTATATGCAAACAAAGATAATCATGACGTAAAACAACAGTAAAATGAAATCAGTGTTTAATATTCAAGAAATAAGAACAACTTAATCCATATTTAATTTAAGATGGAAATAAAATAAAAGAAGAATAATAAAACCTTAATCAATAACCTAAAACAATCAAAGTTTAATTGTAATGCTTAAATAAAATGATCAACTACAAACATAATCCAAATATTGACAAAACAAAACTAGAAACAATCTTAAAATACATAAAAACATTAAAAATAGAACTGAGGGTTAAATGACAGACTGAACAATAAGTTTGTAAGGGGTGGCTGAATGGAAGACTGGACAGACAGTCCGAATGGCAGTCTGTACAATTGAAAATGGTAAAAACTAACCTAAATGAACTAATTCTTTAGCTGAAATTATGCAGATCTAAACCTAATGCATGGAATCAATAAACAAACCTATTTAATCAACAAATTAACTTTAAATTAACTCTCAAACAAAAAGAAAGCATTGCATATTAAACTAATTAGTAAGCTAGAAATTAATTTAAACAAACTGGAAATTAACTTAAGCAAGTTCATGGTAGGAAATAAACAAACATAAATAAATATAAATGAAAGAAAACTATTTTATATAAGCAAATTCATAACAGGAAATAAATAAACAAGACTGAATTCAAATGGAAGCAAACTATTTTATGTGTTTGGAAATAAAGACTGAAAGCAATACTAAAATGAAATGACTGTAAATAAAATAACTAAAAGCAAATAACTGAAAACAAATGACTGAAAGAAAAGCTATGCGTGCATCTATTTATTTAACTGCTGAAATAAAACTAAGCTAATGTAATTCAGGAAATAAAATAGCATTTACTATTATCTAATGAAAACAAATTGGAAATTAAACTAAACTAGCTAAAACAGAAAAGAAAGAACTGAATTAAACAAAGATTAAATGAACCTCTGGTTGATGAGGGGCCATCTCAACAATCAGGGGTGATGTTTGCTGACTCCTACTCAAACGCAATCTTCAATGGCAATGCATACAACTCTTTATTCAAATTCAGAAACACAATTACAGTGTTTATGAAAACTATGAACTACTTAACAAAATACTTCTCTACCTCTCTTCTGACTAATTCTGCTCTTTATTCAGAGATTGATATATATAGTTTACATGAGAGATGAGCGAGTCGACCCTCAAAGGTCGAATGCTCTCTAATTTTAGTCAATCTTTAATGTCACATAATTGATTTCAGGCCAGCGCATGGACGTCTTCCTTCTTCAGCGCGAGTGTGACCTCTACAACGTGAACGTAGCATGATATTCCTCCTTTCACATGGGCAGATCCTCTTTAGCGCGGCGTCAATCCATTCCTTAGCATGGTTAATGGAATGGTGTTGAACGCAGGCTTGTACACAATAGCATGTTTGTAGAACGCAGGTCCCTCATCAGCGTGAGCGTGTGGACTGGTGGTGTTGTGGAGAGAGAAGGAGATGACACAGTTGGTCTTCTAGAATGCAAGTCGTTCTATGCCTTTGAATCGCGTGGATAGTGAGCAGCTAGGTGGCGATCCTTCTAGAGCATGAGTTAAATGCATCGGTCCAGCACATAGATGGTTGATGTGGTGGCAAGCGAAGGAGATTGCAAGCTGGTGTGCGATCCAAAACATGGCTTTATTACCCAGACACGTAGATGATCAGTTTGGTTGCAGGCTATTTCATGTTTAAATGCCGAAAACCGATTATGGACAATGCCCAGGCTGATGGGCGAGCTGAACGGAACACTAAACCATGAGCTGGAAATGATGGATTTCAATCTAGGGCAAACATGGAAAACCACCAGCGAATTTCGTGCGACGGCTAGATGACGAGCTGAATGCCAAGCTGGATCATGAGCTAGACATGTCAGGCGAAAGGCAAATTGAATGCGTTTTGGTGTTAATTTTCCCAAACAAACTATGAAATCTGCAAACGAATATACATATCAGATAATACATTAAATATGCTTTAAATAATATAATTTTGAGTTAATAAAATCATAAAAATGATATNGACCTTATGCTAAAATAACGTTCCGCATGACATAAAATATACTAAAGATAATAAAATATGTGTTAAAATGTGTTATTTAATTGCCAAAAATGATAATAAAATGAGGCTCAACACACACGCGGGTTGTCTGCCTAGATAGTCGTGTGTTTCACTGTGTACACGTGGGTTTCCACTTGGACAGTCGCGTGTCGTATGTGGGTTGTCTGTATAGACAATCGCATGTTTCCTATAGCAGTCTTTTGGTCTGTCAGGGTTGGGTTGTCCCTGCTTTTTGGCTTTTTGATTGCTTGTGAGGCTCTGTTTATGACACGACTCTGTGAGTCTGAGGTATGCACGTCACATCTTATGATTGATTTTGTCAGGTCCTTGAGATTTGGTGTTTGATTTTCTTGCATTAGTGAGTGTAGATGGTCCTCCTGCTTGGTTTGTAAATCCAAGGGTTTGTGTTCTCAGGTCAGTGATCAAGTCCTTGAATGCATTATACTATGTGTTGCTTCTTTTAGTCTCAGTTTGTCACTCTTTTCTCCTTGTGAATCTAGTAAACTTTTAAGTTTGTTAGTTTCTCCAAGTCAGGGTTTGTTCCAGTCTTCTTCCTCTTGGTTGAAGTAGGTCACTTTGGGATCCTTTTGCCTCATTCTGCTTTTATATGCTTAGATTAGTCAAATTGCTCAAGCATTGCATTCATTTCCATTATAGTTTTTGAAGTTGTTTGAAAAGAAAAGACAAAAATATTTTGCATTAGGTTGCATGTAGCATTTCTTTTCATTTTTTTCAAAGAAAATTTTAATTTTTTTAGAAAGTCTTGTAGATTCTCATACTTAGTCTTAAGTTCATTAACTTGCATTTGCAAAAAGAAAGGAAAAGTTGGCTTAGTAGTTGCAATTTACTTTGAAAATTTACTTTTATGCATCATTTTTCTTTCTTTTATCGAGTCCATAACATCACATAAGTTTCACGCCATTTGCCTCCGACTAAAAACAAGCTATTAAAAAGAACGATATAATTGAAAAATTATTAGTAAGTTTTCTTTTTTAGGCTCCTACACCAATTAGCTTAGGCTAGACTTGTGGATTAGGGAGTTTCAACTCTCCACAAGTATTTTATTTCAGACGTAGTTGGCCAATAAATAGGTAAATCCTCATCTATGTTGATTGTATCTAGAAAACTCCTCTCAAATGGGACTTAAGCACGGGGCCGTGTAAGGACCTGGATTGAGGAGATAACCCTCTGATTCCTTGTTCGAGCGTAGACCAAGATTTTTACACATATGGGGACTTCTGTTAATACCATCTCTTGAGCCCCGTGTGATGCCAGTGTTGACAAGGTTTCGAGCTTTGCTATCCTGCCCCTGCATACGAATCAGGCTTGCGACTGTCAGTATAGTTGCGATAGCCTTTAGTCTCTTTGACATCTAGGGTTCATACACAAGTATACCAGAAGGCTATTTTTGGTCTACCTTGGACGTGCTTGGAAGGTAACCCCGATAGAAGGTGTGGGAGGGTGTTTGGGTGATTCCTCCACTTGTGCCTAAGAACATCTACAGGGACGCCAAGTAACCATTTATCATCTTTCTTCTGGAAAGCATATCTTATACCCACTTGTCTGTCTGGCTTTAGGAGTTTTTTTAGTGAGTGTTGTGTGGTTTTTTTGTGTTTAGTTAACCTTAGGTTGTGTGAAGAGTCAATTTTTAACCGTGGAGGACCAACCTCTCAGAAGGTCAAGAAGGTTACAAAACCTTCCTCCAGCTTTTATAGTGGAGCCTCCACCACACCCTCAAAGGCGAAGATTAGATACTGACAGTTCTTTCGAACCGGTAAGAGTAAGCGAAGTTCCAGGTGAACCGGAACATAGGACAACTCAGGTTGATACGACCACAGTAGAGATTAAGGACTTGCAAGTTGACGAGTTTGCAAGAAAATTTAACCCCCCTCTTACTGACTTAAACGATCTTGTGATCCTCCAAGTTCTTCAATTCACTTCTCTTGTGATTGGTGTTCCCATGAGCAGCATTATGGAAAGCTCTGCGGAGGGTATGTCTACACCCACTTCAGCCGTGTTGGCTGGAGGAGTGCCACCTCCCCCGGTTGGTACTCCTAGACCAAGTACATCTACTACTCCTTTATCACCAAGTAGTCGGGTGGTTCAACAATTGACTTCCTCGAATGTAGTAGGTCCTTCTAGTGGGGTTGTCACTGGGGTTCCCAATGCACCTTTTGCTTCACCCTCTTTTATGCACATTGCTCAGAGTGGTCCAGTTGGATCCTCATCATTTTTCTAGGGATTTCCATGGAATGGGGGGCACATTCCATCTACGCCTTATGTAGATCCTACACCTGCATATGTGGGGATGCGGTTTGGAAATACAAAAAATTATGGTCAAGGTTTCCAAACTCCGATTTCAGCTCCGTTTACGAGCTCTCCTTTATTGCTTTTTAGTGGAGGGATACCCGCTCTAGTCTTTCAAACTCCAGTTTCATCTTGAGGGGCTCAAACTACTTATACTGCACCGCACACAAATAATCCACTAGCTTATGGGTGGAATCCATTTCAAAGTATTCTAACTACTTCAGAACCAGTAGCTGGGGGCAACCCCACCTTTAATTTTGGGAACCAAGGGGTAGGTCCTTCTACTTCCCAAACTCATGCTTTTTCAGCTTCGGTTAGGACAAAAATTTTGTTCCTGACAACTTTAAACTTGCTAGATTTGACCAAGTTGATGAATGCCCCGGTGAAACATAGTGCCACCTGTCCCAATCAAGTCACCCTCGGACATTCCCAAGTTTGAGGGAAAAACTAGTGAATATCCGGGTGTCCATATCACCACTTTCCATTTATGGTGTTCTTCCAACTCATTAAACGACAACACCATTCGGTTGAGGCTGTTCCAAACAAGTTTGACAGATGTTGCAATAAAGTGGTATATTGAATTGCCTTCTGCTGCGTTTGACAGTTTTTGGGACTTAGCTAATGTTTTCTTGAACCACTTCCAGCTTCCTGTCTAGTATGATGCTGGCACAGACCTCTTGTCTACTTTTAGGCAAGACAAAGCCACTCACATTTTGGATCATATCCAAGAGTGGCGAAGATGGAAGAGGCTTATAAAAGCTACCATTCCCCCCCCCCCCGAGTTTTTGTTATAGTGGTTCCTTAAATCTTTGTTGCCTTATATATCTAAGGATGTATCCACTTCGGGGGTGACGACTGAAGAAGAGGCCATCCTCAGGGCCCAACTAACGGATTTGATATATGATCAGTCTGGGATATTATATGAAATCATACCTGAGGCACCACGGTCTACCCATAGCATTGAGAACCCAAGCCTGGACCCAATGTTGATGGCGTGGTTGGTTCAATGAATTCTTCCACTGTAGAGTCTTTGGCAAAGCAACTCCATGATTTTTCCATCAAGCAGTCTACAACGGAGGCAACAAAGGCTTCCCCCTTACCCCAAAATGCAATTTTTTTTGCTCAATCCTCCCAAAAGGGCAATCAACAGCCCGGTGGGAAAAAGAAGAAGGGGAAGAAAGGTGAGGGAAACCAAAACAAGCCTAAACCCACGAATAATGCTAATGGGGGAAACAAGGATAAGAAGAAGGTGAAATTTCCCTGTAAGTTGTGCCAGGGAGATCACTTAAACTCATCAATGCCATCTCATGGAACAAGCTCAGAAGCTGCTCAAGACCCAACAACCGCCTGTCCTGAAGGACTCTTTTCCTTGAAGACAGAATGCGGCTTTTGTTTCTAATGTAGCTGGGGGCACTTCGGGTACCCCTCCTGACAAAAAATATATCAACATGGTACGATATAGTACCTTGCTCCAGACAAGAAATAAAAATTATGAGACGGAGGCTCCTGAGAAGGGTAAATCTGTCGGTGAAAGCTCTAATCCTCTCACAATCGAGAAACCTGTTGATCCAAAGCCCAAAATACTTGAAGGTATATTTAAAAAGGAATTTCACAACCCAAACTCTAGGACTGCTTCTAACTACTCCGTGGTGGAAGATTTGGCCCAAACTCCTTGTGTGATGTCCGCATTGGAAGTGCTTCAGAGTTGTCCTGCTCAGTGGTATGCCCTTTTAACAACTTTAGGCAGCGTGGATTCTTTGAGTCCGATGGCAAAGTTCAATCTATCAGATGTTAAGATGCACCTACCAAATAAATCATTCCTAGAAGAGCAAAGTTATGCTGGTGGTATGCCTTGAGACCTCTTAGAGCAACAAAACTCAATGTCCTCGGTTCGCAGAGGAGTCCTTATTTCAGAAGCTGGGTTGTAATCTTACCATCCTCTGTTTATGAATAAAGAAAGTTCTTCTTCCAATATTTGTGTTGTTATTTTCTCATGTATGATGGATTATGAATGATTTCAATTATGTTATTATGAATATGCATTTCACTAACCATTAATACATCTATGAGATATTTCTTGAAGAGCTTGTCTTTTACAGGTGAATTGGGAGAGCCTTGGAGGCTTTGAAGGAGAATGAAAGAGGAGAAGATCAAGCTTGGATCAACCATCATAAATCGGGTAAGTCAAGCCTTCTTCCTATTCCTATTTAATTTTCTAGATAAGTTGATTGTTTGCAAGTGTCTTACTAAGTTGGTAACCCAAGAGACCCTAGGTTACAAGGGTGCATTGTCCTGAACAATAGGAACATAAACAAATAGAGAATTATTAACAACCCCTTCTCTCGAACATCAACACATGGAGGAGGACCTTTCGACACCTCCCCGTGACGAGGAGTATACATGGGAAACCTTAGCGACATCCGAGCCTTGCTACCAAACAAAGGACCTTTTCCCCAAAAAGGTAAAGTGCAAGACGCCAACAAGTGTCCATACGCATGGCAATGATGGCACTGAAAAGGAACCCCTTCATAATACAGTATTTTGGTGATGTTATCCATCGGAGCCTAAATTTTTATATCCTTTGATAGCCCAAGTTTAATGTCAATTTTGACTAAAATGCAAGCCACTATCATAATCCCAGAATCCTTAAAAGAGAGATCAATTGCAACATGCTCACCCAGATAATTTCCAATGGCGGCAAAATGAGGCGGAGTCCACAAATGCATGGGGAATCCAGGAAGCCAGACCCAAATTGGTTCTAGTGCCACCTTGTCCTTCTTGGAATCGAATAGTGAATCCCAACGCTTCAGAAACAAAGGAACCCAATCCATACTCCACTAAAGGTCCAATACCTGATCAACCAAATTAATTGAATAAAAAATAAAGGAAAACCATCCCTTTTCCAGTACCTTAGTCAGGTTTAGCCGAGGAAGAAAATCCCCCCACTGTTCCTTCGCCCACCGATTGAGATATTCACGGCCAAAATGTCGACCACGATCCTGACCCACAACAACAGTTGTAGCAAAATACACCACATCGTCCATCTATAAATCCATCCCAAATATTAATGAGTCATGGTGTGCCCTAGGGTTGACACAGTGCAGTTTTTTATGCATGGCCCCCCACCGACCCAATTTCACCTTAGAATAAAGATGCGAATCCACCTCTGTACTATGCCCATCTTCCATAGCAGGGGAAACACCCTAAACACCTACCCGAGCAAAGGAAAATGCCACAGGGACAGTACCCACCTCAGGTCTTCTCTGCCTTTCACTATCAGATCTAGTAGTGAGGAAATCTCCGACCGAAAAGGAGGACAGGATCATCAAGGACCATGGAGTAAATCTAGGCGCCACTAGAATAGGATTTGTAACCATAAGGAGTTCAACAAAAGTCACAATAGGGACTTCCACCGACAAATCCAATTCAACTCCAAAACCATCCAAATACGCAATCACTCTGCTAACAGGCCCAGAGGATACCAAAAACGCCAGTTCCTTCGAAACCCCTTCCAGATCAGCAAACCCAATATGAGAAGTAACTTGAGGGTGAGGTAAACCCCCAGGGAAATCTGATACAAGCCCTTCCCCCGATGAAGGATCAGTAGACCAGACAATCTCAACCAGTCCCCCATTGGACCCATCAGGAAATGACACTTCCATGCCCACGTCAGACGAAATCCCCACATCCATCACGACAAACCCAAGAAATGGTATGATCCAGACCGCTGTCAGAAACCCAAAGCAACAAAAAACCTGTGTGATGTCTCCCTTGAAAAGAAGAACTCACCGCAAGTAATCACCGCCACCCAGTCCACAATAAAAACGACAAATCGCATAGCCAAAGGTACCCACTTCCAAGAAAGAGAAATTATAAATAGGGAAACCACAGACAATTACCACATCCCATGCCACAAAAGTGGTGGTGTATTTTGGAAAACCCTCACAACCAAAGATACCCACCGCCAAGAAAGAGAATTTACAAATAGGGAAACCACAGACAATTACCGCATCCCATGCCACAAAAGTGGTGGTGTATTTCGGCAAACCCTCACAACCAAAGATACCCACCAATAAGAAAAACAACAACAGGGCAAAGAATTGTGGTTCAGACAAAAATTTGTGTAATCCAACAAACCCTCACAGCCAAAAGTACCCACCGGTAAAAGAGTAGTACCGGGTAAGAAAACATGGTTCAAAGAATAGAGTGAAGAAATAAGGAAATCACCAATGTGACCCTAGCCGAGAACCCAGACCCGAGCCAGAAAACCTCCAATATCCTCCATCTCGCAATGAAGATCCCTCCAAGAAACCTAAAATCGCTCCAAGAAACCTAAAATCACTCCAAGAACGTGGTTCATGATTTTTTTAGTGCCCTAGTTTCCATTATTATTATTATTATTATTATTTATAGTGACTTATTTATTGATTCTCCAATGATTTAACCAAGGCTTGGCATATTTTTTCCAAACCCTCCTTGAATTGCACGTAGTTTTGTTCAAAGAAACTTAGGAATCCTGTTGTCTTTAATGTTGTTGATCTTGTTCTTGTACATTAGGTACTTAGTCATAGCCATGCTCTTAATGGGGGAAATACTTGCATTTCCTTAAATTTAAGGTGATTAGTTATAATTTATTATTATTATTTGCTCTCTCATTCTACATGATTCTCTAGCCTGATTCTACAATCCCAAATTTCACATATTACATAAGATAATACAAGTGACCAATGTCTCAAATAAGAGTTTTGTCTTATCCTAGAGCCAAAGGACCACGTGTTACAATTGTTTACAAGTTCATGATAAGCTTTCAACTCTCAATTTAGCATCTATTTAATGTTGTAGTGTTTATGGAGATCAGATGGATTCTTCACCATAAAAACAATATCATCAAAGTAAAGAAAAATAATGACGACTATACTAATTTTTGGATTTGTGGCAATTTATATGTTATTTTTAATATTTTATTTTAATAGATTGATATTAAAAGAAATAGTGGTTAGTGTTTCTCGGAGGATGGAGAAATTTTCAAATGGGGGACAGTGCATTTAAATTATGTGATGAAATCAATATATATTAATCAACACTTTGACCACTCTATATTAATTATTTAAGATAATTATTTAGAAATTCTAATGAATGAATGTATGCAACATAGTATTATGGTCAAGTTTTTTACTAGTTAAAAGACCCAAACTTTGTTTCCTATGCATTTATAGTTGTAGAGGAAGGTTCAAGTTTTGAGTTATGTAGATCAATAATAGTGGAAGTGACAATGATTTGCATTTAGTGATGTAATCTCAAAATATTCAAGCTTACTTTCAGTAGTCTTATTTCATGTTCAATAACAATATGAATAGTCTATTCATGTTTCAAGTCTACCACTAAAGAAAGACAACTAATAGATAGTCAAAAATTTATATTATAAGATCAATCAATATCACTCTGAATATCAAGTTGAACTTAAAACTAAGGTAATTTTCATTGTTGACTAAGAGAGAGAGAGAGAGAGAGAGAGAGAGAGAGAGAGAGAGAGATCCTCAATTTATGCTTGAAGATATGATTACGTTAGCTTAATCCCCAATTATACCATGTAGATATCAATCATGACCTAAATATATGGCTTAAGGATAATTCCTTAGTTTACATCTGTGAGCTAATTCTTTTCCAATTGTGAAATCTAGACTATGTCAAAGTTATAGAGAAATTTCAATTTGATTCCAACTTGAGGTCATATTAGATTCGTTAAGGATATAGAGTCATGTGATCGGTTTATCAAGAGTATTAATGGGTTTAAATTTAAGCTATGCAAAGTAATAATGAATCCAATAGCCCCGAGGGGTAGCTCAGTTGATTGGAGATCTGCGTCCAAAGGTTGTAGATATTGAGGTTGGAGGTTCAATTCTCACGAATCCAATTCTCTGGGTCCTTTGGGGTTAGGATCCCAAAACTGGAGCCGATAGGGCAAGGCCCCTTTGGATGCCACCCTAGAATTATTACTGTGGATGTAGTGAGATCCGACCATAATTGTTGAGGCTGTGAACCACGGGAAAAAATAATAACAATGAATCCAAGAACACTTTATTATAAAACTAAAAGTATAGTATTTGGTTAAGAGATTTTTATTACCATATTTCAAGTAATTAAACACTCACATTAAATCTATTAAGAAATATGTGACGGTGCCTTTAATAGTTAGGAGATGATTTATTTTATCTATTTGTATATTTCTCAATTAAATTAGTCTCCAATTATTATCCTCTATGAATCATTGTTTCCTTATAAAAGGGAAGAGCACTCTCACAATTGGAATAAGTAGAATTTTTGAGAGTTGTGTGAATATAATGTGTGAAGATTATGCCACGCCTTGTTAAACTCTCTAATGTATCTTGATTGAGAAAATCATAATAGTTGCACCACTACTCAATAGTTTGTTAATGATACCATGTCCATGACCCTCCTTTATATGAATAGAAAATAATTTCACGAGGGCACATACTAGTAGAATGGTCTAACTTAACCTAACTAAAATACTAGCTAAGAGAGAGGTGTTTTAAATAGTGGAACGAGTGATGGAGATATTGGGAAAGTTAAATGCAATTGACATGTAAAAGTGGATTTCATCTTAATACCCGGTGTTCAATTCTTAGGTGGATGTTTTCCAGTTACTTATTGACTCTTTTTATCTATAGTTTGATGCATTTCATTAAGATAATTGTGGGATGATAGGCACATTTAAATCAAGGAATTAATAAAATGATTATGTTGTTATTAATTATTGAATCCACATGAACAACATATCCATTGGGGCTATGCTCAAATCCTAAAAGGAAATGGATCTAGGTAGATGACTGAATATTCTATTCTAGTCATGCTACAACAAATGGTAATGTGATGATGGTAGTACCATATTATGGTAAAGGGTGGAATGCTCATTTTTTAAAATTTGTATATAATTGTAATGGTACATTATATGTGATTGTTTGATTTAAAAGTAAACAAATAACCATCAACATTTCTTTTAAGTTGTATGATTTATGAAATTCACAAGGCATATGTTTTATGCTTAATAGCTTAATACATGGTGTGTGATAATGAATGAAGTCTTATGAAATTTATGTAAAGTGTATATTCACCAAGATTTAAGATATATATTTAAAAAAACACTTATATTAGGAGAATTATATCAAAGTATTTCCAGTATTAGCGACATTCAATATAAGAGACATAATCACTGATACCACTAGCATTCATATTTGTAATATAGCTTGTATATTAATAGATTTTGTTTGATCTTATACTAATTTATCAATGTTTGTTGATTTATGGTTTTCATGATGATGTTTGAGGAAAAATAAAAACAAAAATAAGAATAAGCGATCCATGATTTTCACGATGATGTTTGAAAATAAAATAAAATAGATGTTGAATATTTTTACAAGACATTTTTTTTCTAAAAGATATATGCAGATGGAGTCAATGATGGTGAGGAAATCATTAATTAAAGGAGGAGAGAATGTCACAAAGCAATATTCCCATGAGATCATTTATAACTAAAAGAAAAGAAAAGAGATTTGAAAATAAAATAAAATAAAATGATATATGTAAAAATAAAGTTTAAAAGTGAAATTATCTTTGTAATTTCGTAAATAGTGTAAGGGTAACGAGAAAAGTCATTACTTTATGTTATACAACATTTCATTTACTATTTATTTGGAGGCTAATGCTTAGGGCATGGATGAATAAAATAACGAGAGAAGCCAATGACAGGACAAAAGTGTCCCTGACCAGGGTTATACTTGGATGAATACAACATATGCGAGATTTGGTATATAACGATATTGTCTGATAAGACATTGCATAATTATTCCATGGGGATCCTTCCGGGGAACTAGACTATTTGTGAACAAGATCAGTTCTATAACTTGTATAACTTGTACTATTGTTTTGATGGATGAATAAAGTACATTCTTCTCAAGTAAATGTTTTAATCTCACACATGCATGTTCATAAAAAATGATTATTATGTTTATTCTTTTTAAGAAAGGGTTCTAAGTCTTGTATATGCATATTAATAAATACAATTATTACACAAATACTTGTATATTATTATTTATTTTATTTATTGCCAATCAAGTAAATGTAAACAAATAAGAATCCATTAAGTTTCAAAAGATATAAAATAAAAATTACCCATTAGAATCAAAGACTAAGATAATGAATAGAGAGTTTCTCCCCCCCCTCTTACTATAAAAGAAAAATTAGCCATCACAATCAAAGACTAAGACAATGAATACATAGTTTCTCCCCTCCTCTTACTCTTTGGTACCCAAAACTCTCTCTAGTTTCCTCTTGACCCCACTGCCCTTCATCTTATGTAGCATAGGAATTAGTCAAGGTGGTTCATTCCTCAATTTTCAATCACTTAGTTTTAATTGTTTATTTTCTTCACAACTATTAAACCTAGAATTTAATCAAAGAATCCTAGACAAATTTCTATACAACCACACTAACCCCTACAAGGATATCACTTCATTTCGACATTTTTATTTTGTATATTGCAAATTTTTGCAATCTTTACTTGTTGGGATATTGTGGGATAATAGTTTAATCTCATATTTAACTTCAACTCATTTGTGACTTAATTTTTCAGATTTTTGGATGAACAAAATATATTTGTTTAATGTTTTATCATTTCAAGTAGTTTAGACAAATATTTTACTATTTTTGTTTTATACCTCATTTGATTTTATTTTTTCAATTTATATTTTCATATCTAAAATTTTATTATGTAATGGGCATGTCAAACACACCATTTAAATGTTAATCGCACAACTAAGTAAATAACACACTCATGGAATTTTGTGTTCTGATTTTCTGCAATGGTTGTCATTTGCAACAATATGCACTTAAATTAACACTTTTACTTTGCTGGAATTTACATTATTAATAGCCATATGATTTTGTGTTAATATCTCATGGTCTGTTAGCATTTTTTTTCAAAGCTATTGTGTGTAATCTTGGAATTTACAACTATTTTTTGTTGGCAACCACAACAACAAAATAAGAGTTATTGATTGGATACACCACATTTTTACTTATGTTATTTTCATATTCACTTGCATGAAATATCCTTCTTAAATCAACACTTCCAATGGGTTTATGTTTCAGTTTTGATTTTCAAAATTTAGATTTACATTGTTGATTCATTTTACTAGAAAATCCTTAACAACAAATCGGCATTGGATCATTTTTATCAATGGGTTTCCTCACATGGTTTATTTCCAATTATTTGCTTAATAATTCATGATCCAATCTTTTGGTAGCTTAGTTATTTTCTTAGCATATTTACATGTGATTTTGCTCTGAATGATTAATGGTTCTTAAGTTTCTAATGCATGCGTTAATTCATCTATAATACATTCCAAGTCACTTCATTTTATACTTTTAAGAGCATTCATCTATTCACCAATCAAGTATCCTTGTCACCTTTGACTTAGTTGCCTTCGAGATCACCCCAGTAGTGTAGGATTATCTCCCCACTTAAATTAAGGGAAACTTTACTTAGGTGATGTAAAGTTTTCATAGTTGCACTTGACTAGAACCTTTTAGGAAACTTTGCTTTAGGTTGTTAGCTTTTGTGGCAATAAGAACCAATGAAGATATTTCAACAATGTCCACATCTCCAACCTTGAGGACAATGTTGTTTTTAAGGGGAAAATCATGTTAGGGTCCTACCCTAACCTGCTTAAATAGATAGATATCTTGTTATTTATTGTGACCATTTATACTAAATAAGGCCCATGAACTAGATCTAGTGTTAAAGCAATATTTGTAGGAATACTTACTAATAGGTTTTTCCTACTAGAAAGTTCCTTCACTAGAAACTATACAAAGGAGTAGAAGCAATGTAATAAGATGTATTGTAAAGCATATTGTAATGGGATATTTGCCCAATTGGAGGTTTCCCTTCAAAGAGGCAAGTGAACAAGAGATAATTGCTTCCACAAAATGATCAAATGTAAAGTGTTTCCCTACCTTAAGGGTTTTCATATTAATAAAGTAAGGAGGATTTCTATCTTATTCTTGGATATGTTGCATGTGTTCGCAAATTCATATCAAAGGTACATAACATTCAATGCCAACTAGTTGATAGTTACTTGAACTATTCATAATGGATGAAGAAGACAACCAAATCACAATGCTTATATTCATAATTAGTTTCAAAGAATAAGAGACCAATTAAACAATATATTATTCTAAAATTAGAAGAAAAGTTCGCTAGGAGTACACAACATTGAACCAACTCCAAAATGAAAAACACTACCAAAAGCACAAAAGAGACATTGCCAAACAATGCAAGAGAAATTATATAAATATATGAAGATAATGAATCTATAATCCGTCATTGACAAGGTCCGATCCATCTCAATTATGTTGGATCTTTCATAAACAACTTGAGAACATGTTGGACCCTTCCTCAACAAACTTGGTAGACCTTTCTCGAACATCATATAAGTTAAAAGTACAAATGACATTAGTGAGGACCCTATATAGAAATCATAAGATAAAAATTGTTCAAGTATTACATGGAAGGCCTTGCTCAGATATCATAAGTTGGATCTTGCATAGGCATGATAATTTGGACCCTAATCAAACATTACATTTAAAACCCTACATATAAATCACATTTTAGACCTTTCTCGTATATGTTTATCCAACTTGTTGGAAAATAATGGAAGAAAACTACCATGAGCACGCGTGCATGCATAGACACACACACATAGAAAAACAAATTTAAAGAGTTATATATATATGGAGACGATGGGTCCATAATCCTACAATAATAAAGGCAAGGTCTAATCCATCTTAGACATGTTGGAAGTCTTCAACTGATGGCAGGTGAAAGCTATCAGACCTAAAGTTATCTTCTTCAAAGTAAAATGCTGATTGAAATCTCCTTCTGCAAGTAGGATTCCGCAACTATGCTCCCGCAATCAACTTTCTGCAAGCTTGGATTTTCCCACACCAACTTTCTGCAAGCTTGAGTTTCCGCAATTGAGTTTTTCCGCAACCGTATTTCTGCAAGCTTGAGTTCCCGCAACTCAATCTCCACAATTGAGTTCTTCCGCAACCGTCTTTCCGCAAGACCCTTTCTGCAGTTACAGATTGCGGATTGCAGATACACCTTCCCACTTTTCCATAATGAGCTTCCGCAATTTTCTTCCCGCAACTTCCTTTTCTGCAATTCTTTTGAGCCGTCGATTTCTTGCGGGCTCCTCCCGACAGTCGATCTGAGATCAGATGCAGATCTCACCTTAACGTTGCAGATATTCACTTTTCTCTTGCAAAATTTATCCACGACCGTTGATCTGCTGAAATACGCAGACTTTGATTCATACTATAACAGTGGAATTGATTCATGAGCGATCGATCTTCTCTGCAATTTATACATCTCCGCCTTCGGAAATCATTTAAACATTACTGAAGATTCATTCATACAAAGAAATAAGAATACGTATGGTTATTGAAAAGAAGACATTAGATAGTCGCATATATGCAGAGTATTAAGACTCTGTTCTTCATTTTATTAACCATTGTTACATACAATATCTCTCGCTCGCTCACTCTTTCACACTTCTATTCCTATTCCTCTTCTATTCATATATATCTCTGATTATTACATTTGATTCTTAATATAGAATTCTATCAAACCTGTTAGATCTGCAATAGGAGGATCTGAACTCCTAAGAAAGTAAATATGTAACTAATATATCCTCGAGCAACCTATTACAAGATTCGAGGGAATTTGTAGAAAATTGTCCTTATTCATTCAAACCTTCCATATCTATAAAACATATGACAAAAATCAACAACCAACCCTATATTCTAGAAAATTTACATGGAAGTAGAAAAATAACATTTACTACTTATTAAGCAAACATAGAATTTTGACTAGATGCTCTTGCATCACTAGACAACTTATACTATGAGCATGTTGGACCCTTTCTTAGGGAACTTGTAGACCTAAAGACATAGTATACGTTGAATGTACAAATGGCATAAGTGGGACCTTCCCTACTTATATGTCGCATGTCATACTTTATTTAGACATAATCCAAATCCTACACCATATATCACAAGTTGGAATTTCCATGGACATGAAAACTTGGACCCAACTCAAACATTGCATTTAAACCCTACTTAGAAATCACATTTTAGACTTTGCTCAAATATGTTAATCCAATTTGAAGTAGAAAAAGTATATGCCATGAAATGAGGACTTGCTAACAATTACAAAGGTGACTAGAAAGACTTGTATAAAGGGCATTTTCAACATAAAAAGAAGGGAAAAAGCAACAATCCTCAAGAGTAGAGCATACACAAGTCCTTACTTAAGATCCAAACACCTCAACTTGCAAAAACAACTTGAGAACACAGTGAAAGAAATTAAATACTTCAAACTTGTTGGGTACATAACCCTTGGTGTTAGGATTATTGTGCACCATTCACGTGTAAAGAAGACCGTAAGCCTAAGGGGAGACCAAGAGTCACCCAAAAGTCCAAGAAACCTCTTGGAATCCGAAAACCAAGGGTCATCTCATGTAATATAATGTACATTTATGAATGAGAAATATGTGCTTTCACACCTATCTCTTTGTTTTAGTGCATATTTGGCTTGTGTGCTTAGCCAATTACTCAGTGTTGTGTTGTGGGTTTTCTTTTGCTGGTACGGTACATTGGTACTTATTTAATCTACCACGAGCTACCATCCAAAGACTGTGTTGGTAAACATCGGTGCATAGTCACTTCTGCTTGAAGACTTGAAAAACTTTAAGAACATTGTTGGAGGCTACGTTGAAGAGATGTAATGGAAACTACTTCGAAGACCAGTGAACCCTGACGCGTGTGGTGCCTAACTCTGCATGAACACTACTCGAACTTGTAGAATTTTCAACACTCTCCCAACCCGGTTTCCAACTTCGTTTTAAATATTGTTTAATGCCCAACCTAATTTAACATTATGCTACGAATTAGATATTTCTCATAAACAATATAGGACTGAAACACAAGAAGAATTTCTACAACTTTTATGAGCAACAATTAAAACACATTCACACATAAATTTTCAGAGATGTAAATTTTTGGTCCAATGACCCAGGAAAAACCCCAATCCCCGGGGAAAATCCGTGAGAGATAAAATCTTTATTTATCTTTGAAAAAATACAGCAGTAGAAAAAAATATCATTCACAACGTATCTCAACCGGACGATAAAAATTCTACCTCGAATTTTGTGCCAACCCAAAAATTTGCAAACTCGAATTTTTTTTGTTTTGTACCCTACTCGATTTTCGTGTGCTACTAGACTGTACGACCACTGTAGGGACAGTCTATACACCCTGTACTGTACGGTACTACCTCGGGAAATGTGTTGGGTGCACATGCCTCGAAAATCATACCCAAAATATCAACCTCGAAATTCATGCACATACTTCTCTGCCTCGAGAATCGTGCCATGTACAGAATCTATACAGTATAGACTGTACGGTACAGTGCAATAAATGCACTCAACTGCATCCTCAAAATCCGCGCCCATGCTTGCTGTTTTCCTCTTCCTCTATTTGCATGCAAAGAAAAAAATCCCTCCTGCGTTTTTCTCCTCTATCTCGGAAATTGACTCTCTCTCTCTCTCTCAAAATGCAAAAGTGCCTCTTCACTTAGAAAATTTTCCTTTTACGTAAAAACAATTAGGGTGAGTGAAAAACCATCTAATCCAAGGGCCTATATTAGATTAAATGAGTGGTTGTGATAAAATCACTTTTCTCCACAAATTAAAAATTAATTCACTCACTTTTTAAATTTTCACTTAAAGTACACTTTATTCTCTAAAATGCATTAAATGCCCATCTCAAGTCATTAATATAAAGTCCAAGTGACTTAACCCCTTTTCCTAGTGACTTAGGCAAATATCACTCAGGGGAACAACTCCAAGGTATAAAATTCAACTCTCCCTCTTACCGAGGAAGTTGTTCTTCACCACACCCAACTTGTCTCTTAAGTGAATAAACTTGCCTCTTCCAAGAGACTTCGTCAGGATATCTGCAAACTGCTCATCAGTGGAAATGTACTGTAATGCCACAAATCCTCTCTGAACATAATCACGAGTGAAATGGTATCTGATCTCAATATGCTTTGACCTATCGTGGAATACAGGATTCTCAAAGAGCTAGATGCAACTCTGATTGTCACAGTAAATCACCGTAGGCCTCATCTCTTGATCAAATAAATCCACCAACAACTTGCGAAGCCACAACGCCTTGCAACTGGCTTGATTGGCTGCCATATACTCAGCCTCTGCAGAAATCAAAGCAATAGACTTTGGCTTCTGACTAGACCACAACACTGCTGTCAAGCCCAAACATAAACAACATCTGGAAGTGTTCTTTCGGTCTGCCACACTGCCTGCCCAATCTGGATCTGTGAAGCTAATCAATCTAATCCCATCTGATCTCCTATAGTCCAGACCATAATCCATTGTACCTACAAGGTATCTCAACACATGTTTTGCGGCAACCTAGTGCACTCTCCTAGGCTCTACCATGAACTGACTAAGAGTGTTCTCCGCAAAACACAAATTTGGCCTAGAGTTGACCAGATACATCAAAGAACCTATGAGCTGACGATATAAAGTAGGGCCCACCAACTCTCCCTCAGAAGCATGAAGCTTCTTCTAGTTGGTGACCATAGGCGTAGACATCGGCATGCAATCCTCCATCCGAAATCTCCTCAGAATATCAACTGCATACTTTCCTTGTCTCGGGAAAATATGACTAGGCTCCTTCCAAACCTCCAATCCCAAAACATAGTGCATCAACCCAATGTCTGTCATCTCATACTTTGAAGCAAGATCTCTCTTGCAAACTGCAATAGGTCTCTGCCCCCTGTGATAAACAAATCATCCACATACAACAGAAGAATGAGTAGATCATCTCCAACCATGATGAAATAGAGATTCGAATCAGCCTCACTCTTCTGAAAACCCATCCGCAGTAAGTAATAGTCTATCCTGGAATACCAAGCTCGAGGAGCTTGCTTCAGCCCATACAAGGCTTTCTTCATCATGCATACATGAGACTCTCTCCCATGAATCTCAAAGCCTTGTGGTTGCGCCACATAAACCTCCTCCTGTATGATTCCATTGAGAAATGCAGTCTTCATATCCATCTGATGGATCTTCCAACCAATTTCCACAGCAATGGAAATCAATGACCCGATAGAAGTATAACGAGCAATCGGTGCAAAGGTCTCATCATAATAAACTCTCTTTATCTGTGAGAAACCCCGAGCCACAAACTAAGCCTTGTATTTCTCCACACTGCCATCTGCAACATGCTTTAGCTTGTAAATCCAACGAGAAGTCACCACCGAATTCCGCTCAGGTCTCNTATCTGTGAGAACCCCCGAGCCACAAACTAAGCCTTGTATTTCTCCACACTGCCATCTGCAACATGCTTTAGCTTGTAAATCCAACGAGAAGTCACCACCGAATTCCGCTCAGGTCTCGAAACAATATCCCAAACATCGTTCTTCATGATGGAATTGTACTCATCCATCATGGCATCTCTCCAAACATGATGCTGCGAGGCCTCCTCAAAAGTAGATGTCTTTGAATCATGAAGACTGGCAACCAATGCCATACCCAACCTGTCTGGCATCACTATAGCCCTCACTGGCTCCTTGGGCGTTTCAAACTCTTGAGCTTCCTTTAGAGTCTCCCAAATCCATTTAGGCTTCTTCTTCCCTGAAGGTTGCTCCCAAACTGGTTTGTCGTCATCTGATGAACTCCAAAAGGTAGAAGTCCCAGAAACCTGTGTACCAGGAGCTGGTGAACCAACAACTGGTGAGCCCTGTGATCGTGAAGCTCTATATGGTGAACATGTGACCTGAGAACTAAAACCTGTCCCCGAATACCCTGCTGGTTGAACCACGGAAACTGGAGATCCTGTGCCTATACTCTATGGTGCAGTAACCCTGGAAACCTGTGAACCCGTCATCTGCACTGACGGTACCTGTGAAGCTACCTGAGGTGTGGGAACCTGCTGCTCTCCATGCTCTAACTCTCTAGACTTCCTGAAGGACCGATCCTCCTCAAATCTCACTTCCCTCCTCACAACAACCTTCCTCAAAGAAGGAAGATAAATGTGAAAGGCCTTTGAAGTCTCATCATACCCCACAAAGATGCCTCTCTCTGCTGTGGGATCAAACTTTGCCCTCTTCTCATAAGGGACATGTGAATAAGTCAAGAAACCAAATATTCGAAAATGAATCACCTCAGGATTCTTGCATGTGAAACTCTCATCGAGTGTCTTCTTCCCCACAACACAATGGGGACTCCTGTTCTGAAGGTATACAATTGTACTACATGCCTCTGCCCAAAGGATGAAAAGAAGTGATTGATCATGTAACATGGCTCTCGCATCTCCAATAATAGATCTGTTCTTCCTCTCTGCCACTCCATTATGCTCAAAAGTGTATGGTACTGTCAATTGTCTTTGAATGCCCTCCTGTCTGCAATACTCAATGAACTCCTTGGAGGTATACTCACCCCCGTTATCTGATCTGAGTGCCTGAATCTTCCTCCCAGTCTGGTTCTCCACAAGAGCTTTGAACTCTTGGAACCTCTACAAGACCTCCTCAGATTTCTTGGTCTTCAGGAAGTAGATCCAGGTCTTCCTGGAATGGTCATCAATGAATGTCACATAATACTCGAACCCTCTCAGAGAAACAACTGACATAAGACCACACAAGTCGAAATGTATCAAATCAAGAACTCCTGCTGACCTGCTATCACTGCTCGTAAAAATAGTCTTGGTGTACTTTCCCAAAGTGTGCTCCCTGCATACATCACTGTGCTCAGTGCCGAACTTTGGAAAACCTGTAACCATATACCTCAACATCCTCAAAACTGGATGATGCAGATGAGCCATCCACATGTGCCACAACTCACAAAGTTCGTTGTCGTTGCTATGTGTCAAAGCATGTTGGGGCTGAAACAAGAGCTTGTACAGTTTTCCACATCGGACTCCAATGGTGTAAGAAGCAAATGGTCCCGTAGTCTTGGGAAAAACACGCACATTTCCATCCATGAAGGACAACCCAAGACCCCTATCCTCGATCATGGAAACTGAGATCAAGTTCTTCTTCAGCCTAGGTACAAACAATACATCTCTCAAAATCATGGGACTCGTGGACTCTCTCTAAAAAGTAATGGTCCCACCCCCAACAACTTTGACAACTGTGTCATCCCCCAACACTACCTCCACATCAATCCCTTCCTGTGAAAACTCGGAGAACATATCTCGAGCACCTGTCATGTGGCTCGAAGCTGCACTATCAATATACCACGTGCCGGTGGTGGATGCACTCAAAGAATGGCCAGTGAACAAGGAATACTCCCTCTCAATATCAATGTCTGCACTGGTGATGATGGATGCTCTCTCTCTATCAACATGCCCAGTATAGAGAGAAAACTCTCTCGAATCTCGTTGTAAACTCCTCAACCTCTGCAGAAGCTATTGTCTGCTGCTGCTTCTTCTTCTTCTTATGTGGGCACTGTCCAACATAGTGCTCAAAATTCTGACAAGAAAAGGACTTTACAGTGCTCAAGTCCTTCTGTCCACCCTGCTGCTTAGCCCCACCCTTCTTGGGGCCTGTCTTGAACTTCTTCTTTCCTTTCGCAGTCAACGACACATTCTCCTCATCCTCCCCGCTAGTAGAAGAGCTGCCCTGTACAATACCTCTCTGAGTCTCCTCCTGAACAAAGTCATCCCAAGTCCTATCCCAAGTAGGTAAGTTTTCCCTGGCCACTATAGCCTCCACAAAAACAACCCAAGGCTTTGAAACCCCATTCAAAGCTGCCTGCACTAGTTCCGAACCAGGAACAACCTCCCCCATTGCTACCAGTTCATCTCTCACATATGAGATCCTAGTAAGGTAGGAAATCACACCCTCAACTTTGGCCATCTTGATACTTTCCAACTTCTCCCTTAAAACCATTTTCCTATTTCCATTTGAGCTTTGAAACAAGCTGGTCAAAGCATCCCACATCTGATATGCGCGGGTCTTACTTGAAATATGTGGGATCACGTGGTCTTTTACTGCATCTAGGATAATTCTTCTATCATTTATGTCCTTCTTGTTGAAGGAAGAAAGTGCTTGAGCATAGGTGGAAGCAGGTATCACAATAGGATTACATGTAGTGTTGTAAACCACCTCATCCCATAACTCATTTTCCTCCAATATCAGCATTAGCCTAGCTTTCCATGGGACAAAATTCCCAGCCCCATCAAACCTATCATCCAACCTAAGTCATGTTGTCATTTTTCTCTGCAAAGTTCAAATCTCAACAAGGTGATGCCCACTGACAAAAGAAATCACTGATGTCTAAAATTTTTCACTGTGTAAAAATCTGCCCTTTCTTTAACAAACTGATACCATGTAGAATTTTCAGCACTCTCCCAACCCAATTTCCAATTCCGTTTTAAATATTGGTTAATGCTCAACCCAATTTAACATTCTGCTGCAAATTAGATATTTCTCATAAACAATATAGGACTGAAACACAGGAAAAATTTCTACAACTTTAATGAACAACAATTAAAACACATTCACACATAAATTTTCAAACACATAAATTTTTGGTCCAATGACCGAGGAAAAACTCCAACCTCCGGGGAAAACCTGTGAGAGAGAAAATATTTATTTATCTTTGAAAAAATACAGCAGTAGACAAAAATATCAGTCACAACTTATCTCAACCGGAAGATAAAAATTCTGCCTCGAATTTTGTGCTAACCCAGAAATTTGCAAAGTCAAAAAATTTATGTTTTGTACCCTCCTCGACTTTCGTACTGCTACTGGATTGTACAACCGTTGTACAGACATGATGTACGACCTATACTGTATGGTATTGCGTCGGGAAATGTGTTAGTTGTACCTACCTCAAAAATTGTGCCCAAAATCATAGCCTCAAAATCCATGCCCAGACTTCTCTACCTCAGAAATCGTGCCCTGTACAGAATCTGTACGGCACATACTGTATGGTATGATGCAATAAATGCACTCATCTGTCTCCTCGAAATCCGTGCCCTTGCTTGTTGTTTTTTCTTCCTCAATTTGCGTGCCAAAGAAAAAAAAACCCTCCTGCGTTTTTCTCCTCTATCTCAAAAATTGGCTCTTTCTCTCTGAAAATGCAAAAGTGCCTCTTCACTTGGAAAATTTTTGTATTAGGTAAAAACTATTAGGGTGAGTGAAAAACCATATAATCCAAGGGCTGAGATTAAATTAGATAAGTGGTTGTGATAAAATCACTTTTCTCCACAAATTAAAAATTAATTCACTCACTTTTAAAATTTTTACTTAAAGTACACTTTATTCTCTGAAGTGCATTTAATGCTCATCTCAAGTCATTAATATAAAGTCCAAGTGACTTAACCCATTTTCCTAGTGACTTAGGCAAATGCCACTTAGAGGAACAACTCCAAGGTATAAAATTCAACAGGAGTGCCTCATAGATCAATGTCCACCTATAGATTGAGCCCTATCAACAATTATTAAGTACATTTCATGTTGTGTCCACACTCCACTTTTGTGTGAGACCACTACGTTTCCCTGAAGACTCATTGGTAAAGACTGTAACATGAGAGAAACCAGTGTGTGGAGAAGCATTACAAACCAAATAGACTACCAAACTCTTGAAGCATTGAAGAGCATGACCTCCTCCGCAACTATGTCAGTTTGCACAAGTACTTGTATTAATTTATTGAAAGTTTACTCATGTATTGTCGATGGAAATTTGAGCTGCAGGTGGGGCTGAATTTGAATCTCTAGGCTTGGAATGAATGAATTGTGATTAAAATTATGGTGTTGTAGAATTGAAGTTATAGCATTCATAGCATTGTAGAATTGATTTGTATGCTACTGCATAATTGAACTTGTATGATGTAGAGTTGCATGTTGATGCAGAATCAATTTGCATGATGTTGCAGAATTGTTTTTAAGGGCTGCAAAATTGTTTTAATAGTGCTACAAAGAATTGAATTTACATAATGTTGTAGAATTAAATTTGTGTTGGAGAATGTGTATGCAGACTTGTATAATGCACATAGTTTCTTGAAATGCAAGATTGACTGCTCTTTCTTTAGAGATCAGTTTCCCCACAGTGGCATGTATTGTGAAGATAAATTGCAGAAGGAAACGGTCTAAAACTAGTTTGGAGTCGAGCAAGCTTGCAGCTATTGCTATAGCTGCTCCAAAAAAAGAGAAGTTGCAGAACTAGATCCACATCATTCAAGTATTGCAGATTCCTCAATTCAACAATCATAAGTGTAACTAGAAAATGTGATTGGTTTGTAAGTTATAGTGTTTGTTTTTGGTATTTGCATATGTGTTTTTGTACAGTACCAAATTGAAGTTAAGTTGAATTGCACATTGTATGTGGGTGCATTTTCAGCTGAGATCAACACCCTTCTCATTTAAGTTTGAATTTGTTGAAATGTTGCTTGTAAAGGGTGGAGATACAAGAAGGGCCTGGTTTGATCGAGTCATTGTACTTGGTCCTACCTGCGCAAGGAGGTCTCAAACTGTCCTCACCATGTCTAATACCAAAGAAGCATTAGAGTTGTTGAATACTCTAGTACATACAACTATAGACTCAATCACAATCAACAAATCTACAATCCAAACTGTCATTAATCAACTACAAAATTTGAAAGCCAAAAAGGAAGATGCACAACACAAGAGGCAACATTTTGAACTAGTGCTTCTTCGGAATAACCCTTTGTTTGAAGATGATTCCTATCAACTGCCAGGAAATAGTGAAATCATGTTAGATGTACTACCTCTTCAAAGTCTTAGATGCCAACAATGTGACCGAGTTGGCCATATGAAAAATTAGTGTTTTGATCTTCATCCTTGTTGGTATTGCAGGAAGTGTAACCATTCTTTAGATCGGTGTGTGAAGCTTAAGAAACATGCAAGAGTGAAACTTGTAGTAGAATATCGTATTGCTTCTTACTTTGTACCTGACAAGGGGGAACATGATGCATGATGCCAGGCTTCAAGTTTTGAAGCCTTGTCCCTCTGACAACAAGCAATCACAACTTTCCTCAAGTTAAGGTCGCATCCAATGACCCTGAGCCACAGTGAGTTTGGGAGACCACCAGATTTAGAAATGCTTGATCCTAAGAGGCATGTATCATGAAGATAGAAGAGGACCATTTCAAGAGTACTCGTGTTTCATGTCTAATTGCGACACCTTGAGACTCTCCTCTCACATTTTTCTTGACAAGGGGTGTATGAAGACCGTTAGAAACAAGCGAGCCTGTGAAGAGCTATGTTCGACTGAGCTTCAAAGTTGGTGGTCATCCTAAAACCACCGGTATCAAGAGCAACTTCGTTTAGCAGAAGGCAATCCAAACTTCTAGCTAACTTACTTGGCAACATATTGTTAAGCTGAAAATGTTCAGCAAGTGATAGCTGCTCACTTCCTGTTTTCAACTCTCCAGTTGGCTTGTGGTCAGTCTAAAACCACCATTCCAGACAAAACCTTTGAGCCTTCGTGCCAAGTTCCAAAGAACCTCTGAGTGAAAGGTGCCACCAAGTTCCAGAGTTTGTGGTTAGCCTTAAACCACCCACATGGTAGAATATTTAAACTTCTGCTAGCACCATTGGTTGGTGGTCAACCAAAACCACCCCTTCAAAGAGCACTTGTATTTAGCAGAAGCTAGTGCAAGCTTCTAGCTAACATTCTTGGCAAAAGAGTGTCAAGCTGGAAATGTTCAACAGGTGGTAGTTGTCCACTTCCAATTATTCAACTATCTTTTTTTTTCTTGGACTCGTATACACCCTTTGGATTAAGGGGAGAATTGTTGGGTACATAATCCTTGGTGTTAGGATTATTGTGCACCATTCACATGCAAAGAAGACCAAAGTCTAAGGGGAGACCAAGAGTCCCCTGAGAGTCCAAGAGACCTCTTAGAATCTAAAAACCAAGGGTAATCTCATGTAATATAATGTACATTTGTGAATGAGAAATGTGTGCTTTTACGCCTATCTCTTTATCTTTGTGTGCTTAGCCAATTAACCAAATTCATTTTTAGTTTAGACTATTTTCTAAAAAATGTGGATAAACTCAAAAAACAATTAATTCCATAGGATAAATAACTTTTTGACTATTTAAAAAGGCACATTAATAAAAAGAGCCCATTCAAGACTGTAACAAAACTATTTACCAAGGAAACATTAAGTCCATGTTTCTTGCACAATGGTGTACACCAAATATTATCTGCTTTAACAATTGGGATTTTCATATTTTTAACTAATGCTTTTCGTTTCAAAGCATTTATTCTGTCTTTTACTAAAAGTATTTATGTGCAGCCTGTGAAAACGTCAATGCTTTATTTTTCTGAAAAGTGAATCTCTTAAATCATAAACCTCACCAACGGGGCCTAAGTTCACTAGTGAGGCTACCAGCAGTATTAAGTCATCCACTACAGTTCCATTCTCATTGTGGTTTGCAGCACCCAATTGACATGTAAAAAATGGATACAGGAACAAATCCCAAGCTCTTTTGGCAAAATAGACACACTACAGACTTGGCATGTAAGTCTAAGGAAGTATGTATTATGCAATGCAATACCTAACCATGGGGTATGTTGCTAAAAAAAACCATAAAACCTGCAATACTTTATTATTTTCATGCAAGGAAACCAATCAGGTAATAATTATGACTCGTTCCAGGGAGTGCCTCTAGAGTCGCATCACTTTGCTATTCCATGCAATGTGTTCAGTCACTTTTCCACCCGATGAAGAAATGTGTTTAGTATTGATGGGCTTTCTGAATCCACTATGGTCACTTGTCTACCTCAAACATTAGACATCTCCTTGGTTTATCTGTATATATAGAAAACTCCAACAATTGCACATCTCACAATATCTTCCACTCATGTTTCTAATGCATGGAACATATTCGGGGATATGGCTCAAGACATTTTTGTAACTAATAATTGTTTCTACAGAAAGTGATTTAGTTCAAATCCTCTCAAAGGGGGCACCAATTCAAAAACAGGGCAAAGGATAAAGAAAGCCAATAACCCTTGCATCTTAGTTTTATGGGTATAAGCTTTAGCACACAACTTTGCTCCATCTCCTATGGCATTAGCATACTTCCACCCTTTTCTGTTCCCTGGTGATAAACTTGTTATATTTAGCATTTTTTAAAGAAATGGGCCATTGCATTCTGATTGTTAAAAAGCTTGTTTTTAGGTGAAGTAACTCATAGTTTCCTTTGAAAGATATATTCAACTTAGAGCTATGTAATACAATACAACTGCTATCTCATTGTAATTTGCAGACAAACAATAATGCTTATACACTCAAAACAGAAAACATTATTTACTTACAAGCAATAATATTGTATGGCCTACATATGCATATGAAAAAATCCCAATTTGCCTAGAAATTTTTATACATCGGCCAAAGGGTTTTGTCAAACAATGAATTAATTGTCCCACCACATAGAATAACCTTAGGGATGTGCCTTTGAATGTTATCTACATTACACACCAACACCCATGGTAGAAAATTCCAGCCTAAAGTTACAAAACATAAGTTTCTATCATAACTTCTTTTTTCCACGGAAGTTTCTATCATAACTGTGCACATGGCAAGCTACCAAGTAACTAGCATACAACCTTCCAACCATTGCTATATAATATAAAATGGAATAAAATGAAAACACCTCCATCAAATAACAATTTGCTTCTCTCTATGGTCCTTGCTCTTTGTTGAACATCAAAGAAGAAAGCACCAAACAGAAATCCCAACACAAGATTCATTTCACCATGTATTCAGCATACCATCAGAGGTAAAAAGGTCTAGAATGAACTTCAAAAGATTCTGTAGATGTCAGTTGAGGCTCCTGCAAAATTATCAAGAGAAAACACTTAGGCATATACTTGAATATTTATTTCAGTATCTGTTGTCAAAACTCAAATGCATTACACCAAAGATTTGTATTGATACTGTAACTTGGGCATATTGCAATTCCTCATCGACAAATTTGGATTTTCACATCAACCCAAGAGAACAAGACATAAACTTCATTCATTTTCAATTGGCTTGTTTACTAGTGGTTGAGTGGCTGAGAAAAGACCAGTGTCAGAACTTACATGTATAAAAAAGACAGACAATTATATACTAGATAAACCAATTCTTAGAGAATGATATGTTTATTGAAGAGGATATTATTCTATAGCTGGAAGAAAAGTTAAATAGGTGTACACAAAAGTTAAACCAATCCCCAAAAGAAAGAAAGTACCAAGAGCATCAAAATGATAGATAGCCAAACAACTCAAAATGTTCTTCTCTCACATATATGGAAAGATTATAGAGCCATCATCCCTCAAAGGGACAAGGTCGAATCAATCTTTAGACATGTTGGATCTCTCTTGTATAACTATACACTCAAGAACATGTTGAACCCTGCTTAGCAAACTTACCAGACCCTACTGACACATCATACAAGTTGAAAGCACAGATGACATAAATGGAACCCTACCTACTCAGATGGCACATGCCATACACTACTCAGACATAATAAGTGGGACCTGCTAAAAAATCACACACCAGACCTTGCTCAAAAGCCACAAGTTGGACCTTCTAAAGCAGGGATCATACTCATGTGTGACTTGGCAGATTTTGTAATTATACACTGTTTCAACATAAAAGAGTTCTACAGAAGTGATTAAGTTCAAATCCTCAAAGCAGATACCAATTCCAAAACAGGACAAAGGATAAAGCAAACCAATAACTTTATTGCATCTTAGCTTTTTAAGTATAAGATTTATCATACAACTTTGCTTTATTTCCTATGATAATGGGCATACTTTTTCCCTTTTATGTTCCCTGGCAATAAACTTTTATAAAACAGCATTTTTTAAACAAATGGGCCATTTCAATCTGATTGATAGAAAGCTTGCTTTTAGGAGAAGTAAATTGTAGTCTGCTTTGAATGATTTATACAACAGCAACTTAGAAATGTTTGATTGAACACCATTACTGTCTCAATGGTATTTGCAGAGAAACACTGATGCTTCTGCTCTCAAAATTGAAAACATTCTACACGTGCATGCAATAATTCTGCATGGCTTGCATGTGCATATGAAATGCTCCCAACTTGCCCAGAAGTTTTTATACGATGGTCCAAGGAGTTTTTCCAAACAATGAATTCATTGCCCAACCACATGGATTAACCTTGCGGATGAGTCTTGTACGTTATCTGTGCATTACACACCAACTTGCTCATGGTTATAAAATTCCAGTCCTAAGTTGCACAAAAGAAGTTTCTAGCATATCTGTGCACATGGCATACTACAAATAGACATGACATGTAGCTAACATACATCCTTCCAAGTTCCTTGATACTGAACAATAATCCAAGCATTGCTATATAAAAATAAATAATGCAATAAACTAAAAAACACCTCCATAAAATATGGAGTTGCTTCTTCTCTCTATGGTCTCTGCTCTTCGTTGAACACAAAAGAAGAAAGCACTAAACAGAAAGCCATCACAAGCTACATTTCACCATGTATTCAGCTTACCATCAAAGATAAAATGGTTTAGAATGAATTTCAAAAGGCTCTGTAGATGTCAGCTGAGGCTCCTGCAAAATTATCAAGTGCACAAACTTAGGAAAATACTCAGATATTTATTTCAATATCTGTCGTCAAAACTCAAATGTATTACACCCAAAGATTTGGATGGATACTGTAACTTGGAAATATTGCAATATCTCATTAACAAATTTGGATTTTCACACTGACCAAGATAACAAAAAAAAACTTCATTCGTTTTCAATTGGCTTGTTTATCAGTCATCAAGTGGCTGAAAAAAGGCCTGTGCCAGAACTTACAGACCCTACTGCAAGGTGGGGAAGAGAGAGATATGTATATATATTTTATATTACTTCTGTTTTGGATGAAACAAAGCCACCCCTTTTTCAAAAGAGAGACCATTATATACTAGGTAAGCAAATTTTACAGCAGGAAGGCAGACTGTCGTCCTTTTCATGTGAGCTAAATATGCTCATATGGGCAGGTCAACAATTAACTGAAAAAGGGAACCGTAGAAGACTTTGGAACTTGACATCCATCTCTATTCATTGCCTACTTTGAATTCCAGCATAGAAATTCAGGTATCTGATATACAGGAGACATACTATGTTAAATTTGATGTTTCATGTAGTCCAAGAGAGTGTGGGAGAAGAATTTTTTGCCAGTCTTGTGATGAAGCAAAGTAAAAACACAGTCAATGTTACAGCATGGAGGATGCTTCTGTGAAAGGGTTTGAAGTTTCCAAGTTAAATTACATTACTGATTACTGTGCTTTAAAATTTATTTTGTGGATCTCAGATTCCCAATGTCATATTAGGCAAATAACATATTCCCATACTGAAAAGGATTTGCAAGAATATATATTGTATTCTTGCAATTGATGGGCATCTTTAAGCAGTGTCACATTAAATAAAAAGTGGAATTTCTATGGTTATAAATGTTACCTGGGTAAGCCCACCACTGTAACTGCCTCCAGTTAAAAGCATAGTGATAATAGAACTGACAGGACCACCACCAGTGCTTGCTCCTGTTTCACGGATGGTATTACGCATAGAATTCAATAGACTTCCATAAGTTGTTCCAGCTCCCTTCTCAATTGCTTGAATAAAACAGTATGTCATGGCTCCAGTTGATGTGATCCTTGAGAGAGCCTGCATTCAAGAAAGCCGAAGGACAAATCATAAAAACGCAAAATAGACTAAATAAAATAATGCTACTATCATGAAAATATTATATTGCTCTAGAAAATTATCTTATGCACTAAAACAATAATAGAGATTGAATGCCTTGAAAGTTGATATTACAGAAACCATATAAATTGGCTTCACATGGAAGATTAAAATCTAAAGCCTAAACCTTGCCTTACAAGTTACTGGTGACCATTCTAAAACAGACTTAATCAATATTTGATGTGTATTGGACCACTGGTCACCTTCCAAATTCAGAACAGTAATTCTCAAGGATTGAGATGTTTCAGAATGGCCTGGCACTGAAGCACCCTGAAAAAAGTCCTATTCACTTTGCCAGCCAACTATTAGCATTATAAAGGTACCAATGTCAAATTCAAGCAGCTACCATTAGAATTGATAGTGCCCATCTTCACGTGGTTGAATTCAAACTTCCAAAGACAAAAGGTGGAAAATTTATGAAGTTCTTAAGGAGAATCAGAAAACCCAAACAGAAGGGCAAAAAGGGTCAGGGGGCTCATAGCCCCTGCAAGGAGCTTGTTAAACCACATTATGTATAGGGTTGTTGTACCCTCATTTTTGCTGAGCAGATCAGGGGTGAGATTATTTTTGCCTGAGCAGAGACGATTTTCGGAGCAGGGTTATTCATGGTTGCTGAGATGTCATGTTTTTCGTTGCCATGTGTCGTCTTGGGATGATTCCTGTCATTATATTTGCAGTACAAGTAGCATGCCCTGAGGATTTTTCTTATGGATTATATGGTCTATAGTGGTGATTGTACTAGATGTTACTCATGTTGCTTGCACTTGTGATTTTGATAAGTAATGTTAGTAGGAATGTTGTGTAGATTAATGCATAGAAGTTGTCATTGTTTTATGCACATACCATTAGCTTTTACATATCTTGATTATTACATGGATCATAAACTTCTTTTGGTTCCACTGTTGACCTTTACATCTCCATGTCATGTCACCCTTGTACCTTGAAACCCGTTGGCCTGGATTTGACAGATTGACTCTTGATCTTCCCTCTGTGACCTCTTCATTATGAAGGCCTCCCTGTTTTCCCTTGGTGTCTCAAGTTTGATGTGTGCAGCAAAGTTCTTTGATGTCTTATGCTTTTCTGCTTGTAAATCCGTGTGGATTGGCTATATACTAGGAGAACTGGGTTTCTGATGTCTTATGCTTCTTTGCTTGTAAAGCCTTGTCGATTGGCTATGTACTAGGAAAGCCGCCTTCTGACGTCATATGCTTGTCTGCTTGTAAACTATGTCACAAGGTTTGCCAAATTTGAACCTTCAAATTGAAATTTGGTGTACCTTAATCAAAAAATCGAATTCGTCTAGGTTCACCCTATAAAATTCAACCCTCCTGGTTCCTCAATCATTATAATGTCATATATATTTCTTGGTTCCTCAAGCATAGCATATATCTCTGGGAGTTGTGACATACGTGGGCCGAGGCGACTCGTTGCCTCCACTATTGCAAGCTCTAACTACAAAAACAGTCATATACATGCAAACAACAATTTTATTATCTCTACTGGGTATATCTCTCAGAGTTAGAGCCATGACATACGTGGGACTGGGCGATTGGATGCCTCCGCCACTTCAAGATCTAACAACAAAAACCCAGTGTTACACGGGTGCGAATCCCCAAGGGTAGGAGACACGTTTCCATGCCCCCACACATCTCAGAAATGTAAATTTTCCTTTAATATTCAACTAGGGCTAAACAGTGCATTCAAAATATCTACTGATAACACACATGAATATCTTTTACAATATGCAGTGGAATATAAAACTGAAAAATAACTCAACATCACAGCACAATAATGACAGTTATTTTGGGTATGGAAACCCCCGAAAAAACCCAATATGGGAAAAGCGGTGCAATAGTCAAATTTAGATTTTATTATGAGAAAATATGGAATGTTACAATCACTGCAAATTCACCCCAACCTAGCGAATGCAGCTACTTGGCAGAAACATTGGACGAACCCCCAACTAAACCTCTGCACCCCCTGAGAGAGTGTACGGCCTCACACGTGCGGATCCGTACGACTGCTTTACGGAATGGTAAGACCTTCCTCCTGCAGCTCTACCTGTCGACCTATGTCGGTTCTGTCTACTTGGTGAACCTACTCCTCGATCCTTTGTCTTCCCAACTAAATCCTCTTTTTGACTTTTCTCCTCTTGTCTGTATCCTGTCTCTGTTAGAATACAAATGTGTGTCCTCTCAACCAATTGACCTCTCTTATATAACTTTAGGTAAAGCGTAAAACCTAATTTCACTTTCACTTAAAGTCAATAATCATTTTAATTATTTTCCAAAGTAAACTTAGGAAAAATAATTAAATACAACTGGTTTCCTGTTTTAGAGTCTTCTGCATGCAGGAAGACCTTCCTTGTTGCTTGCTAATCTAACACTCCCTCTCAACGAGGAAGGGATTCGGTAGCAACCCCAACTTATCCCTGAACTTCACAAAACTCTGTCTAGAAAGTGCCTTGGTGAAAATGTCTGCCACCAACGCATTTGTCTGTATGTACTCCAACCAAATGGTTCCTCTCTAAACACAATCTTTCAAGAAGTGGTACCTGATGTCTATGTGTTTGCTCTGGTCATGGAACACTGGATTCTCAGATAGCCTGATGGCACTCCGATTGTCACAGTGAACTACTGTAGCCTCTAGCTCACACTTGAACAACCCTGAAAGTAACTTCCTCAGCCACATACCCTCACATGCAACCATGCTGGCTGCCATGTACGCAGCCTCTGTCGAGCTCAATACAACTGACTTCTGCTTCCAGCTGAACTAAGAGACAACCCCTGACCCAATGTTGAAACAACAACCTGAAGTACTCTTCTGGTCCTCTACACATCCTGCCCAATCAACATCTGTGAAACCTGCTAACTGTACACGCCCCTGCGCTCATAACCAATCCATACTCCATTGTACCTCTTGTTGTCCGCCGATTGCACACCAGTAGCAGAAATCTTTTGAAAGTTGTCTCCTCACTTAAGAAAGTGGGAGAGGTGTGACCTTGGGGGCAAGCACAGAGCTAGGTACTGTCACCTACTCCTAGCTCCTCCATTTGGGCTAACTCCTAACGAAGCCAAGGGGGGTAGTCCCTAACAAAGAGTTTTCTATGGCTCAATGTTTTAAGTTAATTTTTAGATGTTTTTAGATGCAGATGGGTGTTGTTTAGGAGTTACTGTGATTTAAAATGATTAATATTAGGGGGATGATGATTAATCAAAGCAATCCACGTTGCTAACAAGAGATCACATAGATAAGCAAAGATTCGAAACTTATAACTTAAGCATTCAAATATGATCAATTGAAATGGCCCATAGACAGTTGATCAAGATAGAAAATTAATCAAATATAACAAAGGACCAGTGCCTTATGGAGTCAAATAAATGCGTGAAATAAAGTCTAGGAATCAAGCTAGTGAGTATTAGGTTTTGCAAGTGCTCTTGGTAGATTTTAAAAGTTTTTGATAGTGGTCTTGCTTAGAGTGTCAACAAAAGTTTGTCAAAGCCGGGAGACTCTTCTAAGTTCCCTCCGTTGAAGACATGTCGGGCCCACCCAGTATCCCAGGCTGGTATCACCAAGATTGACCAGCTAGCCGAGAATCTAAGACAGTGGAAGGTTCCGACGCCTCTACTAGGAAGTACTTTGGAAGAATCCCTACAACGCCGATGCATTGGTTACAGGTGTTTAAGTATTATTAAATTACTCTTGTAGGGATTAAAGATCCAGTGCCGTTTCTGGGTATTCCGATCTGGGATCGGTTAGAGCATACTCCGGCAAGGAGGGGTGGGAGTTAATTAATTAAAAGGGGTGTGTGTGTTAAAGGTTTTATTAAGTTGATTAATTAAAACTCTCCGACAGAGAGCGCTCTTGACCTCGTCTTATGACAGTGGTTCAAGAGACTTAGCTAATCTAGATGAAACTAATGCAAGGGTTATGCAAACCTAAGATGCTCTCCGATAGAGACTGCTCTTGACTTGTGTTTCTGCAAGTTCAAGAGTCTTACTTATGAGGATTAATTGATTAAACAAGCACAAGATGAAATTAGTTGATTGGACTCTCCGATAGAGAGCACTCTTGATCCACCTTATGGTGTGATTCACGAGATTTGCACAGTTGATTTACTTAGAAAGATAAACAATTAAAAGAACTGAGTAATCAACTTAATTAAAAAGTGATGAATTGACAATTAGTATTCTAAAATTAATAAGCAAATCTAATTTAAGCATGAACAAGTAAACACAACACAATCCTCCCCAAATGGGGGAGAAGGAGAGTGGGGACTTAAAAACCCCACTCAAGCACAAGATCTTTATTAAACTTTATTGCAATATGTCTTAAGGATTTTAATCCTTGAAAGGACTTTTCCAATGAAAACAAAGTAACTCTACAATTATTAAAACTTGTAAAAAGGAGAGTGTTTTTTCTTTACTTGAAACTTTTCTTGAAATTTTTCTCAAACTTTGTGAAAAAAAAAAAGAAAAAGCTTGAATGAAAATAAAAGAACAAGATAAAGGAAGGCTTAAAATAAGAAGGAAAGGCTAGGAAGAAGGAAGGAAAACAAAAAAAAGGTCAAAGACAAGAACAGAGAAAAAAAGGGCAACCAACTATGAGGCCAAAGGAGTATGAAAAATGATGAAAACGAGGCAGCGATGAAGAAGGGAGATGGCTGTCATAAAAAATGCTAAACGGGAAAGCAAACAAAAAGTGGCCAAAAAGGCCAAATACAAGGTTCAAGAGGGTCCAAAAATTAGGGCAAAATAGAGGCAAAAAGAGGGCATAAACTAGGGTACACTAGGGCTGTCCAAAAAAAAGAAAATGAGTGGTGAACTAAAGCAAAAAACGGGCAGCAAAGAAGAAAGAGTGAAAAAAACAAACAAAGCAAAAAGGAAAGGGGCTAGCAAGCAAGAAAACAAAAGGAGGTCAAAGAGAAAAAAGAGAACAAGAGGAAGGAAGTTCGGTAACCAGGTGTATTGTTTAATCTTTGTTGATGAAAAGAAGGAAAAACCCTGACTGTTGTATTTCTTTCTTGGATTGAGAAGCGCTTAAGAGAACCTGCAAAACGAAGGAATTAGATGAAAATAACCACCGGTTTATGAAGAAGAACTTGATCTTTAAGCTTGTCCTTCACCTTTGACGATCTCTGCAAAACCCTTGAAAACAAAATTAAATCCGAACAAAATACTCATAAACTAGATTGTTAGCCCTTCAAGAGTATATATTGAATAGTGATTTAATAATTGAAAAAGAGAAGGGTAAGAGAGATATCACCAAAAGACGATGTGAATCCACAATTCCAATAGCTCATACATAGACCTCCAAAGTCACAACTTTATTCCAATCTTTAAACAAATATTACAATAATTTTGGCAGTGTTCATACCCAAAATCTCCTTCTCAATAGAGCTGAAAGAGCCTCTTTTTAACAAATGAAAGAGTGCTAAAACCCTAAAACCAAAAAACCAACCCTAACCAGCTTAGCCACCTAACAAAGGGCTCAGACCTAAACCGGAGAACCGGGAGTGAGGGGAGGCCTCCACCTAAGCAAGGCGCCCCCACTCCAAACCTATGCACTGAAAACAAGCCAAGGATGAGGCCACACGTGTGATGTAGGTAAGCTCATCCTTAGGTCTGGCTGGAGCCTCCGTTAGGTTTGGGAAGCCCATTGATGGTGCAAGCTTTAGTCTTCACCTCGATCAAATCACCAGACCAATGAGTGCTCTCCATCTCATCTTTAACTGGAGATGACATGTCTGCTAACTGATAATAAATTAATTGCTCTCTTAATGATGGCTGAAGCTGAGTTATGATAACTCCAATCATCATAAATGCCCTATGAGATGTCATTTAGCCTTTTATTTTACTGAATTTGGATTAATTTGGAGAGTTTTATTTTTCTCCAAAATAATCATTTTTTTAACAAAAATCATTTTTTAATAAAAACCATTTTTTTACTAAAAATCATTTTTTACTCAAAACTGACTTTTTTGAGTAAAAAGGCATTATGTGTCCGATTGCTGATCTGAAAGTTGGCTCTGACTGGCTGGCTAATCAAGAATGATTTTTGGCTTAAGGTTAGAGCCTTCAATCACTAAATTTTGAGTCCGAATCACGAACGGGTTTTTTCCATTTAATTTATGAAAAAATTAACCCAAAAAACTTAGGAAAAGTTATTAAAAATTAAAAAAATAATTTTTCACTGTTCTAAAAAGATTTTTTCGAAATTTTTTCTATGTGTCCAGATGACTTAGGACATGACCATGATCCATCTAAATAATGTCTAGTAGGCTTATAACACTCAGTTGGACTCTAATAACCCCCCAAGGCCCAGAATTCAACATCGAGCATTCCAGCTTTGGAGGAAGCGGGAGAAAACCTCATCAATTATACTCCGCTGAAGGCAAAGCATAATTGTCAGGGGCAAAAAACTCCCTGGAATACCCTATTTGAGATTCTACGTCTCGGGAGACCGAACCACTCAAAAATATCCTACTAGCACATTTTATTACAAACCCCGCGGGGCCATGGTCAAAATTATTCAAATAAAAAAGTGACTAACCAATATTGGCTAGACAAGCAGACGGATCAACTGATACACTGGAATCAGACTTTGAACAAGTCTGTCAACCGGCGACTCCTCAGGTAACCCAACTATGGTACAAAAAGTTGGATAACATCTGGCTCCAACTGTGGGACGTGTGCTCGATCTAGTCTCTTATGCAAGGAGAGCATACGAGAACCCCAGAATCTCTGGTTTCCATACCCTGTAAAAACATCTTAACTTGACAAGAAAACCTTAGTAGTACAAGTTTTATGAAAAAGAGCCAATGATCCAAAAGTTGCTTTATTCAAAGAAAAAACTTCACTGAAAAATTTATTTATTTCTAAGTACATAAAGAAAATGCTAAAGTAAACGCTCACTTTAAAGAGCCTATTTTCCTACTCTAAGCATGATACACAAAAGGTTAGGTGTAATCATAAATCCAATGCAACCACCTAAGCATTTTATTAATGTAAAAAGGTTTTGCCTTGTCTTTGGTTACCAGCCAAAGTAAGGACACAATTTCCAGAAAATGCAAACCTGCATGATGATCCAGAATGGGCGGGCTGGATGGGGAATCATAGGCATGAATAATGTCGTCAAACTTCTTCCCAAACTGGTAGGTGATCGCGCAGGCTGCTTCTACCCATGACTGGATAACGCTGATATACAAATCGAGATGATGCCACAGGTCGACTAGTCCATCATGCTGATCATCAAGGCCTATCAAATAATAACCCGTTGTATAAGTCCCAAGCTGCTCCAAAACATAAGGAGCATCTATATGTAAAAACAATGGTTGAGAAAAAACTTCAACTAGTTGTATCCCATTTGACTCTTCACCGCACTGCTTCCCCAAGTCCTTATTACAGATACTCAGATACAATTCCGACTAATTATAGGAAAACTCCAACTGCTCTTCTTTATAAGTCTCAGAATAACAACTCCTCATGCTGGACACATCATAGATGAGATTCTCAAAAATATTTTCAAAAGTATCATAGGTTGGATTTTCAATAAAAGTCCAATAGTCATCATCGCCATCTATGTCAGATATGAGAGATGCCTCATCACTGGTATCAAGTCCCTGGCTACACTCCTCATTCTGCTCAAAACAATCTTCTTCAAAAAGTTGGGTTTCAAAGATATCACATGGGACCCAACTTTCCAAATATTTGTCATCCGATGGAGAGCATGGAGGACTCTCATCACATGAAACTTCTAAGATTGGATTTTCAATTAAAGTCTCGTAGTTGTCATCCATCTCAAAAGAAAGGGGTTCTTCCTTGCTTGTATCAAATTCCTGGCTATATCCCTCCTCATGATCATAGTCATCTTCTTCAGAAAAAAGGTCACAAGGTAGTAAACCTTCCAAACTATCATCATTATGCTCATTAGTAGGATTAGTGCTAAAGTTTTCAGTGAGGTTATCCAATTGTTGACTAAAATCTTCGACTTGACACCGGGTTTCTGTGGTGACAGGATGGAGCTGTCCAACTGCGTTAATGTACTTAGGCTCTCTTGAATACTGTTTTGCCTCTCTCCAACTTTCTCCAGAAATATCATGCATGTCATCTACATAGTTTATGTACTTAGGCTCGCTTGATGATGCTTTAGGACCACAACCCTCTGGAAAACCATGCTCCTGAATATAGCATGCATAATAGCAGGAAGATTCTTCATGAAGGTCTTCACATGCCATACAAAATGGCATGTAAGTTTCAACCACATTAGTGGCCTCTAGCTGATGAGGAGGCCTCTGCTCATGGTTGGGGTTCTTTCTCTGCCATGTTGGTTTTGCAGGGAAAGATCTAGGAGGTGGCGGAGGTTGAGTTCTTTCCATTGTAATTACCCTATTTTGAATCTCCTTCAATTGTACTAAGTGTCTCTGTTCTGCTTCCTCCATATTTTTCTTCATCTCCCTTTTCATTTCAATCATTTGTTTTTCGTAGGTATCCTTCATAGATTCTAAAGGATCCTTGTCTTTAGGTTCACTAATTTTCAAAGGAGTTGAAGACCTTGAATAACCCTGGAGATTAGATTCAACAGATGACTGCATATTCTTATCAATTTTAATGGCCAAATTCTGAGCCTGAAGTAATGTGGTCGGCTCCTTGTCTCTACTCTGGTACTGGATCTTGCCACTTAATGCTTCAATGTAATAATCCAAAGTGGAAGCTACAGGAGGAGCATAAGTAGCAGGGATGGAATTTGATAACTCTGTGAACCTATCGTTGAATTCATCCATGGTTTCCGTATCAGACTTCTTTATGCTGGTCAAAACTGCTAATAGATGTCTAGGCTCCTTTCTGCTGCCAAACTTTCCAAGGAAAGCAGCCTTGAAGTCTGTTAAGGTGGCGAAAGAATTGTCCAGCAAATTATCGTACCAGTTGCCAGCCTTTCCATCCAAAGACAAGGCAAACAAGGTCATGTAAACATCTTCATGCCTATCAGTACCCCTGACATGGGCACCACAGTGTCTGGTGAAATTCCTGATATGCTGCTCAGCAGAGAGGGAGACATCAGTGCCATTATATGTCGTAAGCTTGTCGATAGCTTTGTCAGGGATATCATGAGGATGACCTGCTATCTGAGCAAAGTTAAGTTGAGTGAATAACTCACCCATTGGATTAAGGAAACAGTTATTATTTTGCAAATTTTCTAAGTTTTCTGGAAATAAAAGATGGATGTCTGAAACAGACTCAGATCCAAGTTCTGCAAGAATCCTATGAAAAGATAGTTTGTTTAATCTCCTCCTTAAGACCTTGTCGGGGTCAGGGATGAAATCGACCAAACCTACAAAGTTTCTTCTAGTAGAATACCTTGAGGTGTTAACTGATAGTGGAGTCGCTAGGTGGACTTAAGTCTAATTTCAAAGAGTGATTGAACTAAAAAATCTACCAAAAAGGATAAAAAGGTAAAAAACTAAAAGAAACAAAGGTCGTCCAGGAACAAAAAGATTTGTCCCCGGCAACGGCGCCAAAAAATGTTGTCCGCCGATTGCACACCAGCAGCAGAAATCTTCTGAAAACTGTCTCCTCACTTGAGAAAGTGGGAGAGGTGTGACCTTGGGGGCAAGCACAGAGCTAGGTACTGTCACCTACTCCTAGCTCCTCGATTTGGGCTAACTCCTAACGAAGCCAAGGGGGATAGGCCCTAACAAAGAGTTTTCTATGGCTCAATGTTTTAAGTTAATTTTTAAATGTTTTTGGATGCGGATGGGTGTTTTTTAGGAGTTACTGTGATTTAAAATAATTAATATTAGGGGGATGATAATTAATCAAAGCAATCCACGTTGCTAACAGGAAATCACATAGATAAGCAAAGATTCGAAACTTATAACTTAAGCATTCAAATATAATCAATTGAAATGGCCCATAGATAGTAGATCAAGATAGAAAATTAATCAAATATAACAAAGGACCAGTGCCTTATGGAGTCAAATAAACGCGTGAAATAAAGTCTAGGAATCAAGCTAGTGAGTATTAGGTTTTGCAAGTGCTCTTGGTAGATTTTAAAAGTTTTTGATAGTGGTCTTGCTTAGAGTGTCAACAAAAGTTTGTCAAAGCCGGGAGACTATTCTAAGTTCCCTCAGTTGAAGACATGTCGAGCCCGCCCAGTATCCCAGGCTGATATCACCAAGATTGACCAGCTAGCCAAGAATCTAAGACAGCGGGAGGTTCGGGTGCCTCTACTAGGAAGTACTTTGGAAGAATCCCTACAACGTCGGTGCGTTGGTTACGGGTGTTTAAGTATTATTAAATTACTCTTGTAGGGATTAAAGATCTAGTGCCGTTTTTGGGTATTCCGATCTGGGATCGGTCAGAGCATACTCCTACAAGGAGGGGAGGGAGTTAATTAATTAAAAGGGGTGTGTGTGTTAAAGGTTTTATTAAGTTGATTAATTAAAACTCTCCAACAAAGAGCGCTCTTGACCTCGTCTTATGACAGTGGTTCAAGAAACTTAGCTAATCTAGATGAAACTAATGCAGGGGTTATGTAAACCTAATATGCTCTCCGATAGAGAGTGCTCTTGACATGTGTTTCTGCAAGTTCAAGAGTCTTACTTATGAGGATTAATTGATTAAACAAGCACAAGATGAAATTAGTTGATTGGACTCTCCGACAGAGAGCACTCTTGATCCACCTTATGGTGTGATTCAAGAGATTTGCACAGTTGATTTACTTAGAAAGATAAACAATTAAAATAACTGAGTAATCAACTTAATTAAAAAGTGATGAATTGACAATTAGTATTCTAAGATTAATAAGCAAATCTAATAACAAGTAAACATAACACAATCCTCCCCAAATCGGGGAGGATGAGAGTGGGGACTTAAAAACCCCACTCAAGCACAAGATCATTATTAAACATTATTGCAATATGCCTTAAGGATTTTAATCCTTGAAAGGACTTTTCCAATGAAAACAAAGTAACTCTACAATTATTAAAACTTGTAAAAAGGAGAGTGTTTTTTCTTTACTTCAAATTTTTCTCGAACTTTGTGAAAAAAGAAAAGAAAAAGCTTGAATGAAAATAAAAGAACAAGATAAGGGAAGGCTGAAAATAAGAAGGAAATGATAGGAAGAAGGAAGGAAAACAAAAAGAAGGTCAAAGACAAGAACAGGGAAGAAAAGGGCAACCAACTATGAGGCCAAAGGAGTATGAAAAATGATGAAAACGGAGCAGCGATGAAGAAGGGAGATGGCTGTCATAAAAAATGCAAAACGAGACAGCAAACAAAAAGTGGCCAAAAAGGCCAAAAACAAGGTTCAAGAGGGTCCAAAAATTAGGGCAAAAAGGGGGCATAAACTAGGGTACACTAGGGCTGTCCAAACGGAAGAAAATGAGTGGTGAACTAAGGCAAAAAACGGGCAGCAAAGAAGAAAGAGTGAAAAAAGACAAACAAAGCAAAAAAGAAAGAGGCTAACAAGCAAGGAAACGAAAGGAGGTCAAAGAGAAAAAGAGAACAAGAGGAAGGAAGTTCGGTAACCAGGTGTATTGTTTAATCTTTGTTGATGGAAGGAAGGAGAAACCCTAACTGTTGTATTTCTTTCTTGGATTGAGAAGCGCTTAGGAGAACCTGCAAAACGAAGGAATTAGATGACAATAACCACCGGTTCATGAAGAAGAGTTTGATCTTTAAGCTTGTCCTTCACCTTTGATGATCTCTGCAAAACCCTTGAAAACAAAATTAAATCCAAACAAAATACTTATAAACTAGATTGTTAGCCCTTCAAGAGTATATATTGAATAATGATTTAATAATTGAAAAAGAGAAGGGTAAGAAAGATATCACCAAAAGACGGTGTGAATCCACAATTCCAATAGCTCATACATAGACCTCCAAAGTCACAACTTTATTCCAATCTTTAAACAAATATTACAATAATTTTGGCAGAGCGTTCATACCCAAAATCTCCTTCTCAATAGAGCTAAAAGAGCCTCCTTTTAACAAATGAGAGAGCGCTAAAACCCTAAAACCAAAAAACCAACCCTAACCAGCTTAGCCACCTAACAAAGAGCTCAGACCTAAACCGGAGAACCGAGAGTGAGGGGAGGCCTCCACCTAAGCAAGGCGCCCCCACTCCAAACCTGTGCACTGAAAACAAGCCAAGGATGAGGCCACACGTGTGATGTAGGTAAGCTCATCCTTAGGTCTGGCTCGAGCCTCCGTTAGGTTTGGGAAGCCCACTGATGGTGCAAGCTGTAGTCTTCACCTCGATCAAATCACCAGACCAATGAGTGCTCTCCATCTCATCTTTAGATGGAGATGACATTTTTGCTAACTGATAATAAATTAATTGCTCTCTTAATGATGACTGAAGCTGAGTTATGATAACTCCAATTATCATAAATGCCCCATGAGATGTCATTTAGCCTTTTATTTTACTGAATTTGCATTAATTTGGAGAGTTTTATTTTTCTCCAAAATACTCATTTTTTTTAATAAAAATCATTTTTTAATAAAAATAATTTTTTAATAAAAATCATTTTTTACTCAAAACTGACTTTTTTGAATAAAAAGGCATTATGTGTCCGATTGCTAATCTGAATGTTGGCTCTGACTGACTGGCCGATCAAGAATGATTTTTGGCTTAAGGTTAGAGCCTTCAATCACTGAATTCTGAGTCCGAATCACGAACGGGTTTTTTCCATTTAATTTATGAAAAAATTAACCCAAAGAATTTAGAAAAAGTAATTAAAAATTTTAAAAAAAAATTTCACTGTTCCAAAAAGATTTTTTCGAATTTTTTTTTATGTGTCCAGATGACTCAGGACATGACCATGATCTATCTAAATAATGTCTAGTAGGCTTATAACACTCAGTTGGGCTCTAATAACCCCCCAAGGCCCAGAATTCAACATCGGGCATTCCAGCTTTGGAGGAAGCGGGAGAAAACCTCATCAATTATACTCGGGTGAAGGCAAAGCATAATTGTCAAGGGCAAAAAACTCCCTGGAATACCCTATTTGACATTCTACGTCTCAGGAGACCGAACCACTCAAAAATATCCTACTAGCACATTTTATTACAAACCCCGCGGGGCCATGGTCAAAATTATTCAAATAAAAAAGTGACTAGCCAATATTGGCTAGACAAGCAGACGGATCAACTGATACACTGGAATCAGACTTTGAACAAGTCTGTCAACCGGCGGCTCCTCAGGCAACCCAACTATGGTACAAAAAGTTGGATAACATCTGGCTCCAACTGCGGGACGTGTGCTCGATCTAGTCTCTTATGCAAGGAGGGCATACGAGAACCCCAGAATCTCTGGTTTCCATATCCTGTAAAAACATCTCAACTTGACAAGAAAACCTTAGTAGCACAAGTTTTATGAAAAAGAGCCAATGATCCAAAAGTTGCTTTATTCAAAGAAAAAACTTCACTAAAAAATTTATTTATTTCTAAGTACATAAAGAAAATGCTAAAGTAAACGCTCACTTTAAGGAGCCTATTTTCCTACTCTAAGCATGATACACAAAAGGTTAGGTGTAATCATAAAGCCAATGCAACCACCTAAGCATTTTATTAATGTAAAAAGGTTTTGCCTTGTCTTTGGTTACCAGCCAAAGTAAGGACACAATTTCCAGAAAATGCAAACCTGCATGATGATCCAGAATGGGCGGGCTGGATGGGGAATCATAGGCATGAATAATGTCGTCAAACTTCTTCCCAAACTGGTAGGTGATCGCGCAGGCTGCTTCTACCCATGACTGGATAACGCTGACATACAAATCGAGATGATGCGGCAGGTCGACTACTCCATCATGCTGATCATCAAGGCCTATCAAATAATAACTCGTTGTATAAGCCCCAAACTGCTCCAAAACACAAGGAGCATCTATATGTGGAGACAATGGTTGAGAAAAAAATTCAACTAGTTGTATCCCATTTGACTCTTCACCGCACTGCTTCTCCAAGTCCTTATTACAGATACTCAGATACAATTCCGGCTGATTATAGGAAAACTCCAACTGCTCTTCTTTATAAGTCTCAGAATAACAACTCCTCGTGCTCGACACATCATAGATGAGATTCTCAAAAATATTTTCAAAAGTATCATAGGTTGGATTTTCAATAAAAGTCCAATAGTGATCATCGCCATCTGTCGGATATGAGAGATGCCTCATCATTGGTATCAAGTCCCTGGCTACACTCCTCATTCTGCTCAAAACAATCTTCTTCAAAAAGTTGGGTTTCAAAGATATCACATGGGACCCAACTTTCCAAATATTTGTCATCTGGTGGAGAGCATGGAGGACTCTCATCAGATGAAACTTCTAAGATTGGATTTTCAATTAAAGTCTCGTAGTTGTCATCCATCTCAGAAGAAAGGGGTTCTTCCTCACTTGTATCAAATTCCTGGCTATATCCCTCCTCATGATCATAGTCATCTTCTTCAGAAAAAAGATCACAAGGTAGTAAACCTTCCAAACTATCATCATTATGCTCATTAGTAGAATTAGTGCTAAAGTTTTCAGTGAGGTTATCCAATTGTTGACTAAAATCTTCGACTTGACACCGGGTTTCTGTGGTGACAGGATGGGGCTGTCCAACTACGTTAATGTACTTAGGCTCTCTTGAATATTGTTTTGCCTCTCTCCAACTTTCTCCAGAAATATCATGCATGTCATCTACATAGTTTATGTACTCAGGATCGCTTGATGATGCTTTAAGAGCACAACCCTCTGGAAAACCATGCTCCTGAATATAGCATGCATAATAGCAGGAAGATTCTTCATGAAGGTCTTCACATGCCATACAAAATGGCATGTAAGTTTCAACGACATTAGTGGCCTCTAGCTAATGAGGAGGCCTCTGCTCATGGTTGGGGTTCTTTCTCTGCCATGTTGGTTTTGCAGGGAAAGATCTAGGAGGTGGCGGAGGTTGAGTTCTTTCCATTGTAATCACCCTATTTTGAATCTCCTTCAATTGTACTAAGTGTTTCTGTTCTGCTTCATCCATATTTTTCTTCATCTCGCTTTTCATTTTAATCATTTGTTTTTCGTAGGTATCCTTCATAGCTTCTAAAGGATCATTGTCTTTAGGTTCACTAATTTTCAAAGGAGTTGAAGACCTTGAATAACCCTAGAGGTTAGATTCAACAGATGACTGCATATTCTTATCAATTTTAATGGCCAAATTCTGAGCCTGAAGTAATGTGGTCGGCTCCTTGTCTCTACTCTGGTACTGGATCTTGCCACTTAATGCTTCAATGTAATAATCCAAAGTGGAAGCTACAGGAGAAGCATAAGTAGCAGGGATGGAATTTGATAACTCTGTGAACCTATCGTTGAATTCATCCATGGTTTCCGTATCAGACTTCTTTATGCTGGTCAAAGCTACTACTAGATGTCTAGGCTCCTTTCTGCTGCCAAACTTTCCAAGGAAAGCAGCCTTGAAGTCTGCTAAGGTGGCGAAAGAATTGTCCGGCAAATTATCGTACCAGTTGCCAGCCTTTCGATCCAAAGACAAGGCAAACAAGGTCATGTAAACATCTTCATGCCTATCAGTACCCCTGACATGGGCACCACAGTGTCGGGAGAAATTCCTGATATGCTGCTCAGCAGAGAGGGAGGCATCAGTGCCATTATATGTCGTAAGCTTGTCGATAGCCTTGTCAGGGATATCATGAGGATGACCTGCTATCTGAGCAAAGTTAAGTTGAGTGAATAACTCACCCATTGGATTAAGAAAACAGTTATTATTTTGCAAATTTTCTAAGTTTTCTGGAATTTGATAACTCTGTGAACCTATCGTTGAATTCATCCATGGTTTCCGTATCAGACTTCTTTATGCTGGTCAAAGCTACTACTAGATGTCTAGGCTCCTTTCTGCTGCCAAACTTTCCAAGGAAAGCAGCCTTGAAGTCTGCTAAGGTGGCGAAAGAATTGTCCGGCAAATTATCGTACCAGTTGCCAGCCTTTCGATCCAAAGACAAGGCAAACAAGGTCATGTAAACATCTTCATGCCTATCAGTACCCCTGACATGGGCACCACAGTGTCGGGTGAAATTCCTGATATGCTGCTCAACAGAGAGGGAGGCATGAGTGCCATTATATGTCGTAAGCTTGTCGATAGCCTTGTCAGGGATATCATGAGGATGACCTGCTATCTGAGCAAAGTTAAGTTGAGTGAATAACTCACCCATTGGATTAAGGAAACAGTTATTATTTTGCAAATTTTCTAAGTTTTCTGGAAATAAATGATGGATGTCTGAAACAGACTCAGATCCAAGTTGTGCAAGGATCTTATGAGAAGATAGTTTGTTTAATCTCCTCCTTAAGACCTTTTCAAGGTCAGGGATGAAATCGACCAAACCTACAGAGTTTCTTCTAGTAGAATACCTTGAGGTGTTAACTGACAGTGGAGTCGCCAGGTGGACTTAAGTCTAATTTCAGAGAGTGATTGGACTAAAAAATCTACCAAAAAGGATAAAAAGGTAAAATACTAAAAGAAACAAAGGTCGTCCAGGAACAAAAAGATTTGTCCCTGGCAACGGCGCCAAAAGATGTTGTCCGCCGATTGCATACCAGCAGCAGAAATCTTCTGAAAACTGTCTCCTCACTTGAGAAAGTGGGAGAGGTGTGACCTTGGGGGCAAGCACAGAGCTAGGTACTGTCACCTACTCCTAGCTCCTCCATTTGGGCTAACTCCTAATGAAGCCAAGGGGGGTAGTCCCTACCAAAGAGTTTTCTATGGCTCAATGTTTTAAGTTAATTTTTAAATGTTTTTGGATGCGGATGGGTGTTGTTTAGGAGTTACTGTGATTTAAAATGATTAATATTAGGGGGATGATGATTAATCAAAGCAATCCACGTTGCTAACAAGAGATCACATAGATAAGCAAAGATTCGAAACCTATATAACAAAGGACCAGTGCCTTATGGAGTCAAATAAATGCATGAAATAAAGTCTAGGAATCACGCTAGTGAGTATTAGGTTTTGCAAGTGCTTTTGGTAGATTTTAAAAGTTTTTGATAGTGGTCTTGCTTAGAGTGTCAACAAAAGTTTGTCAAAGCCGGGAGACTGTTCTAAGTTCCCTCCGTTGAAGACATCTCTAGCCCGCCCAGTATCCCAGGCTGGTATTGCCAAGATTGACCAGCTAGCCGAGAATCTAAGACAACGGGAGGTTTCGGGGCCTCTACTAGGAAGTACTTTGGAAAAATCCCTACAACACCGGTGCGTTGGTTACGGGTGTTTAAGTATTATTAAATTACTCTTGTAGGGTTTAAAGATCCAGTGTCGTTTCTGGGTATTCCGATCTAGGATCGGTCAGAGCATACTCCGGCAAGGAGGGGAGGGAGTTAATTAATTAAAAGAGGTGTGTGTGTTAAAAGTTTTATTAAGTTGATTAATTAAAACTCTCCGACAGAGAGCGCACTTGACCTCATCTTATGACAGTGGTTCAAGAGACTTAGCTAATCTAGATGAAACTAATGCAGGGGTTATGCAAACCTAAGATGCTCTCCGATAGAGAGTGCTCTTGACTTGTGTTTCTACAAGTTCAAGAGTCTTACTTATGAGGATTAATTGATTAAACAAGCACAAGATGAAATTAGTTGATTGGACTCTCCGACAGAGAGCACTCTTGATCCACCTTATGGTGTGATTCAAGAGATTTGCACAGTTGATTTACTTAAAAAGATAAACAATTAAAAGAACTGAGTAATCAACTTAATTAAAAAGTGATGAATTGACAATTAGTATTCTAAGATTAATAAGCAAATCTAATTTAAGCATGAACAAGTAAACATAACACAATCCTCCCCAAATGGGGGAGGATGAGAGTGGGGACTTAAAAACCCCACTCAAGCACAAGATCTTTATTAAACTTTATTGCAATATGCCTTAAAGATTTTAATCCTTGAAAGGACTTTTCCAATGAAAACAATGTAACTCTACAATTATTAAAACTTGTAAAAATGAGAGTGTTTTTTCTTTACTTCAAATTTTTCTCGAACTTTGTAAAAAAAAAGAAGAAAAAGCTTGAATGAAAATAAAAAAACAAGATAAAGGAAGGCTGAAAATAAGAAGGAAGGGATAGGAAGAAGGAAGGAAAACAAAAAGAAGGTCAAAGACGAGAACAGTGAAGAAAAGGGCAACCAACTATGAGGCCAAAAGAGTATGAAAAATGATGAAAACGGAGCAGCGATGAAGAAGGGAGATGGTTGTCATAAAAAATGTAAAACGGGACAGCAAACAAAAAGTGGCCAAAAATACCAAAAACAAGGTTCAAGAGGGTCCAAAAATTAGGGCAAAAAGGGGGCATAAACTAGGGTACACTAGGGCTGGCCAAAAGGAAGAAAAAGAGTGGTGAACTAAGGCAAAAAACGGGCAGCAAAGAAGAAAGAGTGAAAAAAGACAAACAAAGCAAAAAGGAAAGGGGCTAGCAAGCAAGGAAACGAAAGGAGGTCAAAGAGAAAAAAGAGAACAAGAGAAAGGAAGTTCGGTAACCAGGTGTATTGTTTAATCGTTGTTGATGGAAGGAAGGAGAAACCCTGACTGTTGTATTTCTTTCTTGGATTAAGAAGCGCTTAGGAGAACCTGCAAAACGAAGGAATTAGATGAAAATAACCACCGGTTCATGAAGAAGAGCTTGATCTTTAAGCTTGTCCTTCACCTTTGATGATCTCTGCAAAACCCTTGAAAACAAAATTAAATCCGAACAAAATACTCATAAACTAGATTGTTAGCCCTTCAAGAGTATATATTGAATAATGATTTAATAATTGAAAAAGAGAAGGGTAAGAGAGATATCACCAAAAGACGGTGTGAATCCACAATTCCAATAGCTCATACATAGACCTCCAAAGTCACAACTTTATTCCAATCTTTAAACAAATATTACAATAATTTTGGCAGTGTTCATACCCAGAATCTCCTTCTCAATAGAGCTGAAAGAGCCTCTTTTTAACAAATGAGAGAGTGCTAAAACCCTAAAACCAAAAAACCAACCCTAACCAGCTGAGCCACCTAACAAAGAGCTCAGACCTAAACCGGAGAACCGGGAGTGAGGAGAGGCCTCCACCCAAGCAAGGCGCCCCCACTCCAAACCTGTGCACTGAAAACAAGCCAAGGATGAGGCCACACGTGTGATGTAGGTATGCTCATCCTTAGGTCTGCCTGGAGCCTCCATAGGTTTGGGAAGCCCACTGATGGTGCAAGCTGTAGTCTTCACCTCGATCAAATCACCAAACCAATGAGTGCTCTCCATCTCATCTTTAGCTGAAGATGACATGTCTGCTAACTGATAATAAATTAATTGCTCTCTTAATGATGACTGAAGCTGAGTTATGATAATTCCAATCATCATAAATGCCCCATGAGATGTCATTTAGACTTTTATTTTACTGAATTTGGATTAATTTCGAGAGTTTTATTTTTCTCCAAAATAATCATTTTTTTTAATAAAAATCATTTTTTTACTAAAAATCATTTTTTACTCAAAACTGACTTTTTTGAGTAAAAAGGCATGATGTGTCCGATTGCTGATTTGAAAGTTGGCTCTGACTGGCTGGCTGATCAAGAATGATTTTTGGCTTAAGGTTAGAGCCTTCAATCACTGAATTCTGAGTCCGAATCACGAACGAGTTTTTTCCATTTAATTTATGGAAAAATTAACCCAAAAAACTCAGGAAAAGTAATTAAAAATTAAAAAAATAATTTTTCACTGTTTTAAAAAGATTTTTTCAATTTTTTTTTTGTGTGTCCAGATGACTTAGGACATGACCATGATCTATCTAAATAATGTCTAGTAGGCTTATAACACTCAGTTGGGCTCTAATAACCCCCCAAGGCCCAAAATTCAACATCGGGCATTCCAGCTTTGGAGGAAGCGGGAGAAAACCTCGTCAATTATACTCGGCTGAAGGCAAAGCATAATTGTCAAAGGCAAAAAACTCCTTGGAATACCCAATTTGAGATTCTACGTCTCAGGAGACCGAACCACTCAAAAATATCTTACTAGCACATTTTATTACAAACCCTGGAGGGCCATGGTCAAAATTATTCAAATAAAAAAGTGACTAGCCAATATTGGCTAGACAAGCAGATGGATCAACTGATACACTGGAATCAGACTTTGAACAAGTCTGTCAACCGGTGGCTCCTTAGGTAACCCAACTATGGTACAAAAAGTTGGATAACACCTCTGATGTAGAGAAGTATGTGCTTCACAGCCGTCTAATGCACTTTTTGAGGGTCCACCATGAACTGACTCAAAGAGTTGACTGCAAAGTTGATGTCTGGTCGAGTGTTGACCAGATACATAAGCGATCCGATAAGCTGACAAGACAAGGTAGGATCAAATGCGTCTGATCCTGATGCATGAATCTTCCTCTAGTTGGAAACTAGAGGTATGGCCATAGGATTGCAATCCTCCATCCTGAATCTCTTCAAAATCTCAACTGCATACTTCCCCTGTCCAATGAAGAAGCATCCATCTCTCTACCAAACCTCCAAGCCCAGAAAGTAATGCATCAGCCCAAGGTCTTTCATCTCAAACTCCACTGCAAGGTTAGACTTGCAGTCTCCAATCAACCTCTCATCTTCTGTCAAAAAGAGATCATCCACATATAAGACCAATATGAGAGGCACCTCACATGTCAAAAAGTACAGGTTGTGGTCAGCCTCATTCCGTTGAAATCCCATCTCCCATAGATAGTTGTCAATCCTCGAGTACCATACTTGAGGTGCCTGATTGAGCTCATAAAGAGCTCGATGAAATCTGCATACATGCAACTCCCTGTTCTCCACATCAAACCCCTCTGGCTGCTCAATATACACCTCCTCCTCTATCACTCCGTTGAGGAAGGCAGTCTTGATGTCTATTGATGGACATGCCAACCCATTTCAACTGCTAGCGAGATAATGGTCCGAATGGAAGAATACCTGGCAACAGGGGCGAAGGTCTCCAAATAATCAATACCCACCTTCTGTGAAAACCCCTTTTCCATGAAGCGTGCCTTGTACTTCTCCACACTTTTGTCTGTTGCATGCTTCACCTTGAAGATCCATCTGGATCCCACCACCTTTTTCTCTTGTGGCCTCGACACAACCTCCCATACCTGTTTTTTCATAATGGAGTCATACTCCTCAACCATAGCCTCCTGCCACACATCATGTTGTGTAGCCTCCCCGAAGCTGGAAGGTTCATAGTTAATCAACTCTGTCATCAGTGCCATATAACTAAGCCTCTCGGTGGAGGATCAACCTGCCTAGAATCCTGTATTGTGGACCTAAACCACGTAGGCCTTGGCCTAGTGTTAACCTGCTGCGGCTACTGGATATCAGTCTCCTATTGCAGTTCATCCTCCAAGTCAATGACTGTAGGATCATGTCCGCCTGACTCCCTCTGACCACCAGAACCTATGCTCTGTGTCTGTACCTGTACCTGTACATCTGGCTTCTCCAACTTGACCCCCGACTCTTGTGTTGGTTGTTGCTCTGCTAGTAAGTCCAGAGAGCTCCGCAAGGCCCTATCCTCATCGAACTGGACATCCCTACTCACAATGATCCCCCTGCGAGCAGGAATGTAAACTCTATATGCCTTCGAAATCTTGTTGTAACCAACAAGTAACCCCTTCTCTCTAGAAGGGTCCAGCTTCTTCCTATTGTCAGCATGAACATGACAATAGCAGGCACTGTCGAATATGCGAATGTGACTCACATCTAGCCTGGGGCCTGTGAAGACCTCCTCTGGTGTCTTCCTCCCCAAAGGTATGTGGGGACACCTGTTATGAATGTATATTGCAGTCTTGTATGCCTCGACCCAGAGGAATAGTGGTAATCCCTGATAAAATAGCATGGCCCTGGTTGCTCCAACCATAGTCCTGTTCTTTCGCTCTGCAACTCCATTCTGTTGTGGTGTATGGGGCACAGTGTGCTCCTTCTTGATCCCCTCAACCGAACAATACTCCATGAACTCATCGAAGGTGTACTCACCCCCATTGTCAGTCCCCAACACTCGAATCTTCTTTCCTGTTTGGTTCTCCACCAGAGTTTTGAACTCTAGAAACCTCTCAAAGACCTCTGACTTCTTGGAATAGTCATCAATGAAGGTTACGCAATAACTGTAACCACTGAACAAATGGACACTCATAGGTCCGCATACATCAGAATGCACCAAGTCCATGGGCTCCTTAGACGTGTCATTAAAGGAAATTTCAACTCAAAATGGGCCTCCTAAAAAAAATTAATAAAATAATAGTTAAAATAATAAAATAATATCTATTAATTTTGGAGGAAGAAAAGAAAAAAACTACTCTTTTGTTTGTATTTTTGACATATCTCCTCGTGTTTTTACTCAAATTTCGAACGGGAGAGCTCGTTGGATAAATTCCGCATCCAACGAGTACCCACTCGGCATACTTTTGACGGACCCCGATACCCCAAAAACAAGAAATACCTAAAAAAAGTGATGATGATGTCATCATCACGATCGGGAGAGCTCGTTGGATGTGGAATTAAATTTCGCATCCAACGAGTACCCACTCGGCATACTTTTGACGGACCTCGATACCCCAAAAACAAGAAATACCTGAAAAAACGTGATGATATCGGGGTCCGTCAAAAGTATGCCGAGTGGGTACTCATTGGATGCGAAATTTAATTCCACATCCAACGAGCTCTCCCGATTGAAATTTGAGTAAAAACATGGAGAGATATGTCAAAAATACAAACAAAAAAAGTAGTTTTTTTTATGATACCTATCCCCAAATTTATATTAAAAAGTGTTTAAGATCTATACAGTATTTCAAATTTAAAGCAATTTCATTGCCTAACACATGATGACATGGAATTTAAGTTAAAGTTAAAAGGCCCATTTTGAGTTGAAATTTCCTCTAATGGCTCACTATGTGGGAAAGGCTTCCTGATGTTCTTCCACAAAGCACAACCCTTGCAGTTGTTATGCTTTTCCTCCTGTACCTAAGGAAATCCAATGACTGTCTGTCTCAAATGCTTCAATGCTCCATGGTGTAAGTGTGCCATCTCCTATGCCACAACTCACCTTGATTCTTGCTGTTGCTGTTGACTAGAGCCTTTGCAGGCTCAAAGTGTAGTCTGTACACTTTCTTGCTCCTTCCAATCACCCGATCCAAGCTCCTATCTGACCCCTTGGGCGTGATATATACTCTATGGTCACGGAACTTCACCTGATATCCCTTGTCCTCTAGAGTGGAGATATAAGGTTCTTGGCTAGTTCTGGAACATACAACACATCAACAAAACTTAGGGGTTTGCCAGACTCTCTCTGAAATGAAACAGTGCCAACACCCTACGCCTGATACCGTGCATCATCACCTAGCTCAACGTGGATCCCTGTTCCACCCTCCTGCAAGTCTCTGAAGAATATCTTCTCTCCAATCATTTGACTAGATGCTCCACTGTCGATGTACCATATGCTGCTCCCTGTGGTGCTTGCCATGCAAGCTATCAAGCAAAACTCCTCATCGAAGTTCCTGCTGATCTCATCCACCTCTACAAATCCTGCCATCTGAGTGTTACTCTTCTTCTTCCTGTCTGGGCACTGAGAAGCAAAGTGTCCCTACTTGTGACAGATAAAACACTTGACCTTTGACACGTCAAGGTTCTTCTTACCATCCTTCTTTCTCTTTGCCTTACCCTTGCTCTTCCCTGTAAGGGATAGAGCCTCCTCATCCACAATCTGTGAGGCACTGCTGGATGAGCCTGATCCTTGACCCATGCAAGTCTCCTCCTACACAAAGTCATCCCACAGTCTCTGCCAATCAGGGAGCTTCTCCCTAGCCACCACACCTTTGACAAAGGTGTCCCATGGCTTAGAGAAGCCATTGAGGGTTATCCAAACTAGCTCCTCATCATCAGTCTTGGATCCAACAGCTCCAAGCTCATCCCTGATCTGTGTGAGCCTCGTGAGATAATGCACCACTCCTTCTCCCTTGGTCATCTTGGCGTTGCGGATCCTCTCTTGCAATACCATCTTCCGGTTCTCGTTCTTGCTCTGGTACAAACTTTCCAATGCCTTCCACATCTCTAATGCGGTCTTCTTACCAGAAAGGTGAGGAACTATATGGTCCTTCACTCCATCCATGATAATTAGCATGGCTCTGGAATCAATCTTCTTCCAGGCTATCAGATCTGCCAGATCTGTGGGTGCAACTTTTGTGGAGTCAATGTGCTCCTCAGCATCACTGACGTCCAGGATCCTTGTGATCCTCTCTTTCCATGTAGGAAAGTTCTGAACACCCTAGAGTCTATCCTCAACTCTCAACTGCATGGCCATAGTGAAGTGTTACCTGTCAAACCCTAGATCTCCAATGTAAGTTCGTGTCTTCAATAGATCTACCCCTGATCTATCTCTGCTGCTGCAAATCTCTCAGCTTTAGCTCACCAGAGCTCTTATACCATGTAAATTTTCCTTTAATATTCAACTAGGGCTAAACAGTGCATTCAAAATATCTACTGATAACCACACATGAATATCTTTTACAGTATGTAGCGGAATATAAAACTGAGAAAATCATTACATCATCACAGCACAATAATGACAGTGATTTTGGGTATGGAAACCCCCAGAAAAACCCAAGATAGGAGAATCGGTGCAACAGCCAGATATAGATTTTATTATGAGAAAATATGGAACGTTACAATCACTGCAAATTCACCCAAACCTAGCGAATGTAGTACTCGACAGAAACACTGGACTAACCCCCAGCTAAATCTTTGCACCCATCTTAGAGAGTGTACGACCCAGCTGTACGACCTCACACGTGTGGATCCGTACGACTGCACAGCTGCTGTACGGAATCCGTACGGTCATGCTGGCAGCTATACGAAATTCGTACGGAATGGTATGGCCTTCCTCCTGCAGCTCTGCCTATCGACTTGTGTGGGTTTTGTCTGCTCGGTGACCCTGCTCCTCGATCCTCTGTCTTCCCAGCGAAATCATTTGTCTGACTTTTATCCTCCTGTATGTATCTTGTCTCTGTCAGAATACAAGTGTGTGTCTTCTCAACCAATTGACCTCTCTTATATAACTTTAGGTAAAGCGTAAAACCTAATTTCACTTTCACTTAAAGTCAATAATCATTTTAATTATTTTCCAAAGTAAACTTGGGAAAAATAATTAAATACAACTGGTTTCCTATTTTAGAGTCTTTTGCATGCAGGAAGACCTTCCTTGTTGCTTGCTAATCTAACAAGAAATTTGGAAACTCCATTGGAAACGTCCCCCCACGTCCCCGTTTGAAGGAAACTCTAGGAAACTCAGAAGGGAAACGTTTCTTTCCTAAGACCGGCGTCCCCACGTTTCCTTTGACAATTTTTTACCAAAAAATAAAAAAATAAATGATAAAGGGCCACATTGTCCACTATTTTCCTTCTTAGTAGCCTCAATTTCATTTTGCTGTCCAAAATGGTTGTATTTACTAATTTGTTTTATCAGTAATAGCTTATGTATTGCTGTATTTCATTTTCTTTCACTTGATGTATGTCGTAAACTTGTATTAATCTTTATATTATAAAATTTAAGACTTTAATGAATTATCGTCCAACTTTCAATTTTTATGTATTTTAATATAAATTTGGTAGTACTTCTGGTGGGGTCCCTATGTCAAAGACCCCGATGTACCCTTCGACGTTTCCTTAAATTTGGGGGGGTACTTCTGCATATGTCGTTTTTGCGTTTCCTCGCTCTCGCGTCCCTGTGTCCCAGAAACTTGGGGGAACATTGCAAAAAACAATGGTGTATACATAAACGACAATTGATTACCTCAGGTGGTAGTTGTATTCTTTCCCCCATAAGGGTGGTATGGTATAGCTTGGCAGTTGCATTCTTTTCCCCAACGACATTCCTTTCCCGATGGCTACAGCTATAAGGGTATTGCATCGATGCAAGCGCTTCATCGTTTCCTTAATTCGCTCAATTAATAATTCCCCAATTAATAACGTAAACTTTATTATTATGACAATTATTATTGATTCGTTACAGTAAGATTATTAAGTATTCCTTACAAATGTTATTATTAGTGGATTCCTCGTAGCATAAAATATAATTTATAAGTTTATTATTATTATAAATATATTTTATTATTATAATATCTATTATTAAATGTTCATAACTTTATATATAACATATTAAATTGCTTTATCTATATATATAAAGATAGTTTAATGTATTATAAAATATAATTTATATCGTAAAAATATGTATATGGGGGAACCTAATGCCAAACCTCATTCTGAATCTCATCAAAAAAATTGAATTCAAACAGAATTTCAAGGTTTCCAAATTCAAATTCGAACCCAAACCATGTGATATAGCTTGTAAAGCTCCCTGGACTTGCTATGTACTAGCATGGCAAGTTGCCTTGAGAAATGTGCTCCCTAGATCTGAAGCAGGAAAGGTTTTTCCTGCTCTAGTGCCTCAAAAAGGGCATATGAAGCAACTCTCAGTTCAAGACTCTTGTGAATGAAAGAAAGCAAAAGTGGTAAGCACTACATGACGGAATCCTAAGGTTTAATAGCTGGTATTAAAGGTTTTCTTTAGCCGCTCCTTGTGAAGTCCTATGACATTGATATTTTCCATAACCCATTTGATTAAATTTTTGGGACTATACTTGGCCTTGATTGCCTCGAGGCCAAGCATCTTTTGCCTACCCCGCTACAAACCAAAGATCCTAGTTGCCCTTGTCTTCTTAAAACCATGGACTCGGTTGCCATTGTTGTTTTGAATTTCCTCCCACAAATGCCCTAGTTAGCTATAATCAAGCGTCGTTTGCTCACCTTGATGAGGACTATAGAACCCACTAGCCCTAGACCTCTCCCATACCAAACCAAGCACCCAAACCAGTGTCTCTTGGGCTCCCTAAATCCCAAACTAACCATACAAAATCACAGCGAAGCACGAAAAGGCTTGTCTATATACATGCCTAGGTTTAAACCTGGGCATAACTTTGAGCTAAATTATTCAAGTGCAAAGCGCTCCACTGATCAGTGAGCCCCCCTAAGATTTAAATGTGGCTAAAAAAATAAAGAGTAAGCCTTTGACATTGTAACCTTGGTAAAACTATTGTATGTTGAAAAAAATGATATTCTTCACGGGCTCCAAGAAGATTTGAAATCTTGAAGTGCCTTCGGCTTTTGTGACATTTTTGCAGGTTTTGCTTGGATATGAATCCTTTGTTGGCGCAGTGGAGTCATTCTGGATCGTTTTTGGGTGGTGTAAGCAGGATCATAGCCTGCGTGTTGCTCTCCTTTGTTGTCATCGTTTGATTCTCTGTATCAGATCTGCTAGCTCGTGAGTTTTGGAGGGTGCTTAAATGCCCTTCTCAATTTCCTGCTTCCTGTAGTTGGTTGAGCGCCTGGTTTTTCTAAGGCTGGGTTTGTATTTCTTCCTTTGCTAATTTTTTATCTCCCGGGATTAGTTATTTTTTCTTTGTGTGAGCATTCTCCCTGAGCAAGCTCTCTATGGCCTCTGGAGGGGGTCCCCCCCCCTCCCCGTCCTCCTAAGATTGAAGCATTTAAATGCCTCATAGCTTCTTGTGGGAAGAGAAAGGGCAATCCATTGGTCCAGACCTTTGTGAAAAAAATAGAAACCCCTTCTATTGATCTCCCGACAGCATGTCCTTGCCACACTGCCTTGAATTTAGCTAAGCGTGGGCTCATTGGTCAATTTACAGGATTATGGCCATCCCTGAAGGCTACTGACAGATGGGTTTTACGAAACTGGAGGCCTCTGGTTTCTAAAGGAATCCGCAGCCATCTGGTTGGCAGAGGCTATTACGTTTTTATGTTTGATTCTATAGCCGACCGAGATCTTATTTTTCGAAATGGTCCTTATTTTATGGGTCCCCAGGGACTCTATCTGAATAAAAGGACCCCTGACTTCAACCCCACCCAAGATGTTCCTTTTGTTGTTCCTGTTTAGGTTAGGCTGCCTCATCTTCCTCTTCAATGTTGGAATTTAGAATCACTGGAAACCATTGGGAATAAGCTCGGCCAATACATAGACAGGGCAGAAAAGAAAGATCAATACTCGTGTGCTTGAATTTGTGTGGAAGTGGATTTAGAGATCGAATTGCCAAAGGCAATCAAGTTAAATGTTGCTGACTAGTCTTACGTTCAGGAGCTTGACTATGAACAGCTTCCGTTTAAGTGTCGTCACTGTCATGGCTATGGCCACTTCGACCGTAATTGCAAGAAGAAATCAGAGGTAGAGATGGGAAAAGATAACACAAACCAATGGACACAAGTTCAAAAAGCAGGCTCAGCTAAACAGGGGAAAGGCAAAGGAGGCAACGTTGGGAATGGTGTTCTCCCTAGCGGGAAAAAATCTTTAAATAATCGGTCTGAAGAAAATGTTACTTCATCTTCAAACGGTAGACTCATCTAGTTCCTCGGAAGATGATGAACAATTCACTAAAAAGGCAGGAAGGAACTCTAAAAAGGAGATCAGAGAAGACGAAGCTGAGAGGCTAAAGATGCAAGGCAGCCAGGTGACAATTGAAATGTCATATGGAAGAAGCAAGCGAAATTGGCCCTTAAAGGGAGGTACAACTACCTTTACCATAGGTAAATAATGCTGATCAGTTCTTGGAACTGTAGGGGGTTGGGGAATCCAACAAAGGTTGAGGCAATAAAAAATCTTCTAAAAATGGAACCAGCTGACATCCTCCTACTCCAAGAAACCAAGATAGAAGCGGCAACTCTTTTATCCGTCAGTAGATTAAAATGGAAAAAGAATGCAGGTGTAGTTGTAAGTGCTAGGGGTACCTCAGGAGGTCTAGCTAACTTATGGTCTGATGATAAACTTATTTCTTAACTCTTCGTATGTTACTCAACACTGGAGCTCCATTCTTATTTCTTAACTCTTCGTATGATAAACTTATTTCTTAACTCTTGGAGCTCCATTCTCCCATAAACATAATAATGGCAGGGGATCTTAATATCATTTTAATTCCTAAGGACAAACGTGGCGGTGTTCAGGGCAAGAACCCATCCCAGGAGGTCGTGGACTCCTTGATACAAGACAGTGATCTTCTAGATTTTAAACCCAAGAAAGGTTGCTTTACTTGGACCAACAACAAAGTGGGGGAAGCTCGTATCTCTGCTCGATTGGACAGGTTTTTAGTTCAAAGCAGGTTGATGGATGGAACCGTTCTAATTTCCTCCAAAACTTTGCCAAAGCTTATGTCTGACCATCACCCAATATCATTATTGATGGAAGAAGAAGAAAACCTTGGGCCTATCCCATTCTGGTTCAATCCTCTGTGGATTGAGAGGGAGGGATTCTGGGATATAATTTCTCAAGTGTGGTCTCAGTATGTCATGGGCTCTCCCAGCTTCGTCTGGGAACCAAAACTTAAACTCACCAAATCTGCCTTGAAAAAATGGATTAAAATTCCTCTCTCCAATCCAACGAGAAGTAGAGTTCAGACGGTGCAGGCTTTAGGGGAGATTCAATTGAATATGGATAACGGTGTTGTCTCCAAAACGCAGCTGGTGATTAATCAAGGAGCGTAAGTTAAGTCCTCTCTTTCCTTTCGCCAGGAGGAAGATCAACTACGGCTCAAATCCCGTAGTCTTTGGCTGCTTGCTGGGGGCAAAAATTCTGCATTTTTCCATAGACAGTGCAGAACCAGACTGTCTCATAACCATATTTCATAAATTTGCAGTAGTGAAGAAGAAGATATCAAAGGTCAATTGCACATAAAACAGGCTGCGTTTTTACATTTCCAGAGTTTATTTCATGAGGATGGAATCTCTGATGAAATCGTGGCTGTTGATTTTTTATCCAACATTCCTTCTTTGGTCATCCAAGAGGACAATATAGGGCTTTTGAAACCATTCACTGAAAAAGAAATTGTTGATGTCATTTGGGCTATGGATCCGGACAAAGCTCCCGGTCCGGATGGATTCTCTATCCATTTCTTCAGAGTTTGCTGGATCTTCATTAAATTTGACCTTCTCCATATGATCTCAGCCTTCCTTAAAAAAGCCAAAGTAGGAGGGAGCACAAATTCAACCTTCCTAGCTTTGATTCCAAAGGATGTTAACCCAGCCTCTTTTGATAGATTCTGTCCCATTTCGCTCTGTAATGCCTCTTATAAAATCCTGTCCAAGCTCCTAGTTAATAGATTGAAACCTTTGTTAGGATCTTTAATCTCTCCTCCCCAGGGGGGGGTTTGTTAAAGGAAGACAGCTGTTAGATAACGTGATCCAAGTTCAAGAAACTCTTCATTCCAACTCTCAAAGGAAGGAGAAAGGCATGCTCATCAAGTTAGATATGAAAAACGCCTTTGATCGGGTCAAGCTTTCCTTTCTCTACCAAATTCTCAGAACTTTTCGCTTTAGCGCAGATTTTGTTTCCTTAAACAAAGCGTGCACAGACAGGCCTTGGATTGCACCTCTTGTCAATGGAAGACCAACTGAATTCTTTCAAGCTTCAAGAGGTCTCCGACAAGGGTGTCCCTTGTCTCCTTTTCTTTATATTTTGACTGTGGAATCTTTAAGCAGAAAGCTTTCAGCTAAACTGGCTATAGGTTCTCTCCCAGGCATCAAGATTGCCAGTGGTGTGAATCCTATTAATCACGCCCTTTTTGCTGATGATCCTCCCTTATTGGGAGGAGCATCCCTTTCCATTGCTAGGGATTTCAATGGAATTGTACTAAACTTTTGTCTAATTTCAGGAGCTTTGATAAACAAGAACAAGAATGTTGTCTATGGATGGAATGTTGACCAAAGATCTTTCCTTAGAATTTCACATTCCTTGGGATTTCCTGGTTTTGCTAAGTGGGAAAAGATCACTTATTTGGGCCTTCCTTTAACCTTGGGTTCTAATCCTTCATCGCTGTGGTTGGAAGTGATTTGTAAATTTAAAGCAAAAATTGTTTCCTAGGGTGGCCAATGGTTGACTAAGGCTGGTAAACTGATTCTGATTAAGGCTGTCCTATCAACCATTCCCATCTTTTAGTTCTCTCCGCTTCTTGCCCCTAAGTTCATCTCGGCTCAGATCTCCAAACTTCTTCGAGATTTTCTTTGGGAGGGTGGCAAAGGAAATCAAAAAAAGATGCACTTGGTAAATTGGGATATTCTCAAAAGACCGATTCTGGAGGGTGGTTTGCAAATTAGAGATCTTGAACTGGCAAATTTAGCATTGGGAGGAAAGCTCATCTGGAAGTTGTATTCAAACAAAAATCATCTGGTAAGCATGATCTTTTGGCGGAAATATCTAAAGGGTGGTTCTCTGAGAAACTTAAATCTTCTAACATCCCTACAGGCACTACAATTTGGAATTTGTGCAGAAGAGGAATTGATAAATTTCAACATCAGCTTTATAAAGTCCTTGGAAATGGGAAAAGGATCTTACTATGGGATGATAAAATCTTAGGAAATCCTCCTTTGTCCACTATCAATTCGCTAAATGAGATAAAGACTTGGTTAACTAATAAAGGCCTTCTTCAGCTAGCGGATATTTGTTCTTGGGACAGTGCTGGGAATTGGGTGGACTGGTCTATTCCCGAGCTCCCGAACCAGCTTCTTCATCAAGAGGATTTGCTAATTTTATCTTTATTAGGATTAGCACCAGTTAATTGTTTCTCTAAAGATGAATGGGGATGGGACCCCTTAGGAAATTATTCAGCAACACAAGGCTTCTCTGAATTGCAAGCTCCCCTTGCCTCTAGCTTATCTCCTGCGATCTAGAAATTTGTCTGGTCTTCCTATTGTCTTCCCAAGATAAACTTCTTCACCTGGCTGCTTGTGCATAAAAGGGTATTTGTTGACACTGAGAGGGGGGGTGAATCAGTGTAAAGTAACTTTTACAACTTTTCTCATAATCATATCATAAATATCTTTCACATCATCATTCACATAGCATAAGCATTTAGATCATCAGGAACCATAACACAAAAGAACACAACACAATGTAATTTTGAAATCTTTTTGTATTATTTTGGTCCGACTACAACCGTTAGGCAAAATCAGCACCTACTGATACATAGAGCACCTACTCTGGATCCAGGACCCTGCCTGGTTTTCTTAGACCCTGCTAAGAAGGGTTTGAGGTATCCTAACCTCAAATGCAAGTCAAGCTTGCATTTACATTAAAGCTCACTGTTACATTACTTCATCACTTGTCTCTTCAATCTGCTGCTGGTCAATACTGCTGCTGCAACACACCTGTTCTTTAATATTGCCAAGTTATCAAGGACTGCTCATCTCTGCTATTGCTGGTCAGCTGCCCATCAATTTCTTGTTCATTTGCTCACTGCTGCTCATCCTCTTCACTGCCTCATCAATCTTCTTGTTCATCCATCAAAGTTTATATGCACACTGCTGCTCATCAAAGGTCTGTTCATCAACACTACTGCCGGTCATTCATTCTTCACTCATCACCATCATGTCATGGATGTACTGCTGTGTATGTAACACCTCAAGAGTGTGTAGATTTGTTGATAGGTGTAGGCATCATATGGATTTACTTCACACATCACAGAAGTGAACAGTGTATCAATTTGCAAACTGCGTCATCCTTGTGTTGTGTATTTGCCGAGAAGTCCACTGTTTGCTAGTTCATTTGCTGGGCTGTTTCATTATCAACAAGTGCTGCTACTGTACTTAGTCTAATGAGGGTTAATCTTCAAGACCATTTCAGAATTTGTCCTTCACTTCATCATTTAGACCGCTAAGCATCTCTTCTCTGTCTTGGTTACTGCTTATTAATCTATGCTGATCATTCTATGCTAGCTGCTGCGACTCTAGGTGACACTTCTGAAGACTCATCAAGAAGATTTGCTTCAACAACAAGGTCTGTCAATCATCAATGTCCATCATATCATAGTAAGTCTGTCAATACTGTATCATGCCCCAAAACTTATTCACTTTGTTATTAGCCTTCCTAGGCTTACCATTCTGTCAATGCACTTCTCAGTCTCGTGATTAATACTTCTGTCAATATACTTCTTAGATCAATGAGATTTGAGATAGATTCTATACATATACAACCCAAGTAAACGCAATCCCTTTTGGAATAGTGACATTGTAATATTCAGAATAACATACCAGGGTTTTCATAACATCTTGATAATGCCAACTTTGAATTTGTACTGGCAAATTAGTTCGTAATGAACAACTTTATTTATCAAGCCAAAAGGATACAACATTTTCCAGAACTACTTCATACCTGAGATACTTCTTGCAGCAACATTTCTTTCACAGAGATATATTTCTGTCAAGATGATCTTGGTTATGATTGCCTTCAACTCAGTCTTCATCAAGGCCTTTGATCATCATTTAATGAATGGACTGTGAGCTTTGAGATTAGGGCATTCATGCCTCACCATTTAGGGCTGTCATCCTTCAACCTAAGAAAAACTTGGATCTGATATACTACTTCTCCACCGACTTTTCTCAATAGGTTTTCCTCAGTGAGGACTGTCAAACTTGCTCTGCCATCTTGTCATTACTACAAGGCTTGGGATTTGAAAATTTGTGACTGAACCTAACAGCTGCAACCATTGTTCCTTCACCAAATTTCTTGCCTTAAGACAGCGAAGAATACACAGTCTAATCACCACTGAGCTCACACATGTTTCTCACATTCATTAGTTGATTCAGGATTGGGTAAAACCTAGTCACCGAATTTATTTGCTGCCAGCTGTCAAACAAAAAAAATTGGCATCAAACCTAAAGACCAACCCCAAGAAGGAATTCGGGTCTGCTGATATAAAATGAAAAGATCAAAATTAGGGCTTCTCTGCTGCTCCAAATCAGTCACACATCTTCCTCAGTCAATCCGAAATTCCTCTTAATAAACTGAGTTTCTTTTCCCCAACCACGTCCTGGATGCCTTCATGGAGACTTTAACACGGGTATGCTGCTGCACAAATTAGACAGTCACTATGGCAAATCAAAATGTTCTTTCTGCTGCTAATTAATTCCACAAAAATTTTGGTCACAGCAGCCCTAAGGGGCTTAGATCAATCACAGCCCAGCCTGGAAGGGCTTCTATCAGTCACGGCATAACCTAGGCAGCTCAACAAGATGACGGCTTAGCCTAGCAGCTTCAAACAAAGGTCACGGCTCACTCTGGCAGCTAGCTTCTTATAGGGCAGCGAGCTCATTCACCAAGAATTTCATCCTTGCAATTCGGGACTGTTCATGAAACCCCAAGAATTTCCTGCGGCTGCTTCATAAAAACGCAGAGCTCACCCACCGAAATTTCCTTAGCTTCAACACCTTTGAAAATTGCAGAGCATTCCACATAAAATCTCATTCAAAAAATGAAAAACGTGAGGGCCTATATATACTAATTTTTTCAAGCCGACCTGCTATAATTTTCAAATGAAGCCGACCTCTAAAGATTTGATTTTTTTTTTTAATGTTGAATGGAGCCGACCTGAGATTTTTGAATTTATAATTTTCTTTTTATTTTAAGAGCCAACTTCCAAAATTTCTATTGGGCCGACATCTTCTTTCTAAGACTGTTTGCGGGCATTTTATATTTCCAGAGTGTGTTCTTCGATGCACTTAATAACAGTTCTCAGGGCAATCAGTTCTTTTGTGTTTTCATTCACAGCAGCAGAATTATTTCCACTTTTCAATGTTGCCAATGTAGCTTTCTTTGAATTCTTCAGATATGCCTTCAGTAAAGGCACAGGAGGGAACTTTTCAAAGAGTCCTGCTGCATGTGCAAAATACACAGCCTCAACTTGTTTGACTGGGAAAACCATTTCCATCTTTAGTGCCATGTCTTCATCATAAATGTGCATGTTTAACATCAACGGTCCCTGTCTGCTCAAATCTTTTCCAATTGTTGGAATATATTAGCTGCTTATTATGCAAATTTCAGAAGGCTATCTTTGACCACAATGAATATTGTGTAGTTGCCA
>LPNX010267162.1:968334-978549 GCA_001517045.1 Pseudotsuga menziesii
TTATTTGAATTTCTATTGAATATTTGTAAATGTTCTAGTTTCTAAATATTTTTGGATCTATATGTCTATATTTTTAAATTTTAATATATATTTTAAAAAAATATATATATGTATATAAAACGTATCCTACATGTCCTAATTCCGGGGTCACCGTGCCCGTGTCGGACACCTCGAATCCCCGTGTCCTTCGTGTCCCGTGTCCCCGTGTCAGGTGACTTAGGGACTCATGATACAATGTCTAGCTGTCATTCAGTATAATCAATTTCAATTAGTTATGATTAATGTGTGTAGCTTTGAAAATGCCTTCTTTGACTTGTAATAATAAAAGAAGAGAACATTGCCTTGTAAGTTTTACTGTGTTTTTTCCCTAACCGGTTTCAAGACATTTTTCACATTGTTTAATGCCCAACCCAATGAACATTTCAGCTGCAATAGAGTTGTTTTCTCATAAAAAAATTATAGTACTGGAAACACTAAGAAAATCACACTTTTAAAGACAGAAAATTAAACTCAAACATACATGAAATTCAGACACTGTATTTTTGAGAACTGCCCAGGAAAACCCATACTGGGAAAACCTGTTTGAGAGAGAGTATTTTATTTCTTCTTGAAATGAATAGTACAGCAATTAAACCAAGTTTCCAGGTACAACTTATCTCAACCAGCAGACAACAGGTTGCCTCGAAATGCATGCTGAAGCTGCCTAAATTTCTGTACAGCAATTTCGAAATTCATGCCAAAATTTGCAGAGTGCGGACTGTCACTTTCCTTACAGACCTTGAATTTTGTGCCCAGAAATTTATCCTCCCTTCTCGGAATTTGTGCCCACTGAACCAGTCAACTACTGCCTCAAATTTTGTGCCCACATTGCCTCGAAATTCGTACCCAGAATCTGCCTGGGAAATCATGCCCTCTGCTGTACGATTTCAGTAATTAATGCTGCCGTGTGGTGCCTCAATTTGCGTGCCAGCAGTCTGGAAATTTGTGCCTTGTCTATCCTTGGAATGCATGCTCATTAATTGCTATTGTAGCTGCCTTGGTATGCATGACAACAATTTCTCCCTCTCACTGCTGCGTCCTCTTCACAAGAAGTTGACTTGCTCTCTCAATGCTTATTAAAGAATCAAATGAAATCCCTTCCGTTGCCTTTTTGTATTTCTCACTAGAGTAAGTGAATGGTCATCCAATCCAAGGGCTCACATTGGTTTAGATCAATGGATGAGAATAAATGCCTTTATTTCTCTCCATAAATTAATTTCACTCACCTATCACTTAAATATATCAAAAAGTCACTTTAATCACTAGAGTGAAATTAAATGCTCATCTCAAGCCATTTAATGCAAGTGTCATGTTATTTTCCCCTTTTAAGTGTGTTAGGCAAAACTCACTAGGGGAACAACTTCCTAGGTACAAAAATCAACACTCCCTCTTACAGAGGAAGGTGTTTTGCACCTGTTACGTTGCGCCTGTACCCAGCGTACCTTCAGGTGTACCCATGGGAGAGTGGGCAAATGTTTTTGACCAGGAGGGTGGTTATCGAACAATGGTGGTCATGGCTGGGCCCTTTGGTCATCCTTTAGAGGTACTATGGCTTAATAGCACTGTTGGCTGCCTTTTATTGGGGTTTTTTAACATCGGGGTTGGTGTCTGGGGCCCCTACGGGTTGACCACTGGGTCACATATCCTGTTTACGTGTCCTGGTGGCCTCCATTTCAGCAATTAGACATTTGTCTCCATTCACAGCCACTTATGACAGCCTCCTGGCCTCTCAGATTGTTGACACCTGGTCTCTTTGGCCTTATCTCCTCAGAGGAAGACATCCTCCACCCCAGACCTTTTTTATGCTTTAAGGAGGGCGTCGAGGGATTTTACAACATTCTAGGGGTTAGATGGGGTATAACGCCCTCCCTCCAGCTCACTCCAGCCTTTCGTTCAGAGTGATTCGCTTATTTGAGTGTATTTTGGCACCTCGGGGTACAAATACCCCAGGTATCCTACCTTGAGCCTACGTTAGGCCATATTTTATTGTTATTTTTTTTAATTTCAAGTTGACATAGTTTAAGGCATGTAGGCCTGGATATTTTGTAAAAAGTAAGTGTGAGATCATATAAATAGATCTCCCCACTTTCATTTTAAAAACAAGTACTTATGGGATAATACACTATGCATTTGTTTTACCCTTGCTAAGGCTCTTTGGAGAGATGCACACCTCTTGAGGAGGTTTTCCCGGGTTAATGCATGCTTTTTCTGGCAATTCTTTGGTGAAATTCTTTGCTAGGTGATGTTTTGATTTGTTGGCTAAACACGAGCACAAGGAGGTTAGGCTTCTCATCTCTTTGTTTAAATGGTGGTTGATGATGCATGTTCGAGTCTAAATGGTAGCCCTAGTGTTGCATTTTCTCCTAGAATAGGCCATTTTCATCCTTCTTGTCACCTTAGCTAGTTGAGGCACATCTCCTTGTGAGGGTCCTCTAGGGTTTTTACCTTAGTTTTTCTAGGCTAGTTGTTTGACCTAGGAGCTCTTCCTCTCTAGCTTAGCCATCCTCCCTAGATGCCCTAGGTTGTGGTATGGCCTTTTGCTAGGGTTAGTTCCCTTGGTTTTCACGCCTTTTCTCTTCTAAAAAACCTAGTTCTAGGGTTAGTTTAGGGTTAAATATAGGTCTGCATGTTTATGTCAAAAACCCTAAAAATAAAAATAAAAATAATTGCATTTTTTGGCCTCCTTAAAATTTCGGCCACCTTCCCTAAAAAATTCGGCCTAGCCTCTAAAGCCCTTAAAACCCTAAGGCAGAATTATAGGGAACCCTAAAAATATAAAAATTGCAAAAATCTCAAAATCTGCCCTAAAAAGCCCTAAAACACTCCTAAAATCAAACCTAACTACCCTAGCAACCTGCTCTTGCCTACTCCCAAGACCCTTCCTCTACCTTCGGGTCTGCTCTTTAAGGCAACCCTAAGGCTGCCTTGTGGCAGCCTTGGTCCCTTTTTCCTAGCCTTGTTCTCCATCCCTCCTACATCACATTCCCCCCTTCCATTTACCTTGTCCTCTTGGTTGCCTCCCAAGCATTCCTTTGCACCCTCAGTCTTTCCCTAGGTCTACTAAAACCCTTCCTTAACCTTACAGGGCTGCCCTTTACAGTGGCAGCCCTCTCCCTTGCTGCTGTACCTTCCTTTTTGGCCTACACAGTGACACAACAAAGAGTCAGTTTCACATAAAATGTTAGTTAAATAGCTATAAAAGTGGATCCAACATTAGAGGAATTTTGGGGTCTAAAATGGGCCTCCTAAGGAAAATAATAAAATAATAGTTAAAATAATAAAATAATAGTTAAAATAATAAAATAATNGAGATGTCGAAAATACGAACAAAAAAAGTCGTTTTTTTTAATGACAAATATGTCAATTCAACCATTATGGTTGACTCATTTTATTGAAATTCTATTGGTTCTTGAATTCCAACTCACAAAAACTTATTTTGGCACGTTTTCTTATAAGGCCCATTATAGACCCCAAATTTCCTCTAATGAGTGTTGTATGAATCTATGGTTTACATGTATGACTAATACCATTCATTACTGCTGTCATGATGTTAGCATAATTGGAATATCACTGTGATGCTGCACTTACACCTACAGTCTGCAAATAACCACACACATACACATTTACTTCTTACTTTATTGATAGTAAGTCAATACAAAATTGGTTAATTGCACATATTTGTATGCTATATGAAATCTTGTGAACTTTCTAATGCTGCTATAAATGCTTTGGTAAATGACTGAATCCATATTGCTGGTGCATATAATACTTTTACAATTTCAGAGCACTTGTTAGCTATTTCAACTAAATGCATGCGTTGGACGTTTTCATGGATGTGGATACACAACTGATACATTGATTGTGTTGCTGTTCATTATTTGTCTCCGCATGGTAAATGCTACTTACAATTAAAGTCTGAGACTATAGTAATAATGATAAGGACTGATATATTATACTTGGCAATGATATTATGTTTTATGACATTTTTCTTAACAAGTGGTTGGCTGCTAATTTGTTCATCCTGGACCTTTGTATGACCTTACCTAATGGTGACCACCTTTGCCACTGAATGCATACATGTCATAACTATTTGTTCCATGCTTGTACTGCTGTAGATATGTTTTTGGGCAATGATAAACGCTTATACTTGAATGACATTTGCCTATGTGGTTGTTGTTTACATAGTGGGATAAGGCTAACCTTTGGGCTGATATATATGCTGCAATAATAACAATACAGAGCATGCAACTCCTTTTACTCACATTCTAGACTCCATTAGGCATGGTCACTGACAACCTCGAAAGAGAATACTTTGGTGTTTAGTGTCTTTTCGGAGTCAAAATAGGGCTCTCCCCTAGCTGGATTCGACTTCCGAAACAGTTGGGAGAAGTTGACTAAGGTGATAGTGGTCACTTCATCCTCATATGCTTATCGGTGGCTTGGACTGCCATTTCAACCGGTAAAAGCACCACTTCTCAACTTGTCCCTGAAGAAGACAAACTTGCCCCGCCCCAAGGATTTCGTCAAAATGTCTGCCACCTGCTCATCAGTGGAAATGTACCATAACTCCACAGCTCCTCTCTGAACATAGTCTCGGATGAAGTGGTATCTGATCTCTATGTGCTTTGACTTGTCATGGAAAACCAGATCCTCAAAGAGATGGATGCAACTCTAATTGTTACAGTATATCACCGTGATCCTCAACACCTGATCAAAAAATTCCATCAACAACTTGCGAAGCCACAGTGCCTCGCAACTAGCTTGACTAGCCTCCATGTACTCAGCCTCTGCAGAAATCTAAGCAACGGACTTTTGCTTCCGACTGAACCACAACACTACTGTCAAGCCCAAACTGAAACAACAACCGAAAGTGCTCTTCCAGTCTGTCACACTGCCAGCCCAATCTAAATCCGTGAAGCCAACCAAACTAACACCATTCGACCTCCTATAGTCCAGACCATAATCTACTGTCCTTACAAGGTATCTCAACACAAGTTTTGTGACTACCATAATCCACCAACTCTTCCTCGAAAGCATGAAGCTTCTTCCAGTTGGTGATCATAGGTGTGGCCATCGGCCTGCAATCCTCCATCTAAAATCTCCTCAGAATATCAACTGCATACTTTCCTTGTTCCATGAAAATATGACCAGGTTCCTACCAAACCTCCATCCTTAGATAGTAATGCATAAAGTTTAAACCCAATATCAGTCATCTCGTACTCTGAAGCAAGATCTCTCTTGCAAGTTGCAATGAGGCGCTCCTCACATGTGATAAACAAGTCATCAACGTACAACAAAAGAATGAGCGGATCACCACCAACCACAACGTAGTAAAGGTTGCGATCAACCTCACTCTTCTGAAATCCCATCGACAACAAGTAAGAATCAATCCTGGAATACCAAGCTTGAGGAGCTTGCTTTAGACCATACAAGGCCCTTTTAAGCTTGCACACATAAGAATCTCTCCCATGGATCTTAAAGCGCTATGGCTGCTCCACATACACCTCCTCCCATAGAAGACCATTGAGAAATGTGGTCTTCACCTCCTCCACATACACCTCCTCCTATAGAAGACCATTGAGAAATGTGGTCTTCACCTCCATCTGGTGGATCTTCCAACCCATCTATGTTGTTATGGAAATCACTGTCTCGATCGAGGAATATCAAGCAACCGATGCAAAGGTCTCGTCATAATCAACTCTCTCTACCTGTGAAAACCCACGTGCCACAAAATGAGCCTTGAACTTCTTCACACTGCCATCCACAATATGCTTCACCTTGTAAAACCACTTGGAAGTCACCATAGACTTCCCCTCTGGTCTCAGTACAATCTCTCAGACATCATTCTTCACGATGGAATGGTACTCTTCCATCATGGCATCTCCCTAAACATGATTTTGGGATTCCTCCTCAAAAGTAGAAGGCTCTGGATCACAAAGACTAGCAACCAATGCTATACCCAATTTGTCTGGCATCCTGATGTCTCTCACTGGTTTCTTGGGTGCTCCAAATGTCTTTGCTTCCTTCAAGGTCTAACGAAGCCACTTGGGCTTCCTCTTCCCTAAAGACTCCTTCTAAACTGGTCTATCATCCTCTGAGTAACTACCTAATATAGATGGCCCAAAAACTTGTGGATCAATGGTTAGCGAACCAATCATTGGTGAACTCTATGATTCGGTACTATAACTGGTGAACCTGTGACCTGAGAACCAGAACCTGTCCCCAGAGAACTAGCTGACTTTACCACTGGATCTGAAGAACCTGTGCCTGTAATCTGTGGCCTTGTCACACCGAAAACCTATGACCCTACTCCTTGAACTACTGAGCTCTGAGATGCACTCACCTAAGGTGGGGAGGCCTCCTGCTCCCCTTGCTCTGACTCCCTGGACTTCCTAAAAGCTCGTTCCACCTCAAACCTCACTTCCCACCTCACAACAACCTTCCTCTTGGCAGGAAGATAAATGCGTAAGGCCTTCAATGTCTCATCGTAGCCCACAAAGGCGCCATTCTCTATGGTGGGCTCCAACTTTGTCCTCTTCTTAGAAAGGACATGAGAATAAGTCAGGCAACCAAATATGCAAAAGTGACCAACCTCAAGCTTCTTGCCTATGAATATCTCCTCAAAAGTCTTGTTGCCCAAGGCACGATGGGGACTCCTGCTCTGAAGGTATACAGTTGTGATACATGTCTTGACCCAAAGGAAGAAAGGAAGACACTGATCATGAATCATATCTCTCGTTGCTACCACTATAGCTTTGTTCTTCCTTTTCGCAACTCCATTATGCTCAAGAGTATATGGAACTGTCAACTATTTCTAATGCCCTCCTATTTGTAAAACTCATCGAAAGTAGTGGAGGTATACTCCCCTTCGTTGGCTAATCCAAGTGCCTGAATCCTCCTCCCAGTATGGTTCTCCACAAGAGCCTTAAACTCTTGGAACCTCTGCAAGACATCCTCAGATTTCTTGCTCCTTGGAAGTAGATTCAAGTCTTTCTAGAATAGTCATCGATGAATGTCACATAGTACTCATAACCTGTCAAAGAAACATTTGACATCGAACTGCATAAGTCTGAATGTATCAAGTCAAGTACTCCCGCTAATCTACTGTCACTACTCGAAAAAACAGTCTTGGTGTAATTTCCCAAAGCACACCCTCTACACACATCACTGTGCTCTGTGCTGAACTCTGGCCAACCTGTCACCATGTCCCTCGACATATTCGAAGCTGGATGATGCAAGTGAGCCATCCTCCGATGCCACAACTCACATAGGTTATTGTTGTTGTTGTGGGCCAAAGCGTGCTAGGGCTGAAAACAGAGCTTGTACAACTTCCCACATCTGAATCCAATAGAAAAGAAACAGATGGTCCCAATCCCTTGGGGAAATCATGCACATGTCCATCAAGGATGTTACACCCCAAGTCCCTTGTCCTCGATCGTGGAAACTGATATCAAGTTCTTTTTCAGCCCAAGGACATATAAGACACCCCTTAATGTCATGGGATTCATAGACTCCCTCTAAAAGGTAAGGGTCCCATGTCCAACTACTCTGATAACTGTGTCATCCCACAACACTACCACCACATCCATGCCTGTCTGTGAAGGCTCAAAAAACATCTCCTGAGCACTTGTCATGTGGCTCGAGGCTCCATTGTCAATGTACCAAGTACTGGTGGTGGATGCACTCAAAGAATGGCAAGTCAACAAGGAATACTCACACTCATCCTCCATATCAACGCTAGTGATGGAAGCTCTCTCAAAATGACCAACGCACAGAGAAAATCCTCTCGAATCTACTACACACTCCTCAATCTCCACTAAAGTTGTTGTCTGCTACTTCTTCTTCTTCTTCTTGTTTAAGCACTGTGAGGCATAGTGCCCAAACCTCTAGCAACCAAAGCACTTTAATTTGCTCAAATTTTTCTTCTGTCCCTCCTGCAGCTTCTGAGCCCCACCGTGCTTGGGGCCCTTCTTGGACTTCTTCTTTCCTTTGGTTATCAAAGCCACATTCTCCTCATCCTCCCTACTATTAAAAGAGCTCCCCTGCAAAAGACCTCTCCGAGTTTCCTCCTGCACAAAGTCATCCCAGAGACGATTCCAGGACGACATGTTCTCCTTGGCAACTATAGGCTCCACAAAAACAACCCATGGCTTAGCCACGCCCTTCACAGTTGTCTGCACTAGTTCACTGCCAAAAACACTCTCCCCAATTGCTGCAAGCTCAACCCTCACCTGAGATATCCTAGTAATGTAGGATGTCACACCCTCAACTTTGGCCATTTTGATACTCTTCAGCTTCTTCCTTAAAACCATCTTCCAGTTCTCATTAGAGCTCTGGTATAAATTAGTCAAGGCCTCCCACATTGGATAAGCACGGGTATTTGTGGTCAAATGTGGGATCACGTGATCCTTCACCCCATCAAGGATGATCCTCTTTGCCTTGATGTCTTTTTTATTGAATTCTACTAATGCTCTTGCAACAGTGGTTGTGGGTACTTGAATTGGGTTGGTTTGAGTGTTCTTTACCACCTCATCCCACAACTCATTCTCCTGAAGAATCAAAACTATCGTTGCTTTCCAAGGAACAAAATTTGTTGCCCCATCCAACCTCAACCCCATGGCCATCACACTGAAGTCCCAAGTCCAAAAATTTTGTTCACTGAACAAAAGAAAATTTCACTAACAGTCTAAAATCACAGTCTACTAATCTGCCCCCTCAGCTCTAATAACATGTAAGTTCTATTGTGTTTTTTCCCTACCCAGTTTCAAGACCATTTTCACATTGTTTAATGCCCAACCCAATGAACATTTCAACTAAAATAGAGTTGTTTTCCCATAAACAAATTACAGTACTGGAAACACTAGGAAAATTCACACTTTTAAAGGCAGAAAATTAAACTCAAACACACATGAAATTTTCAGACGCTATATTTTTGGAAAACTGCCCAGGAAAAACCCATACTGGGAAAACCTATTTAAAAGAGAGTATTTTATTTCTTCTTAAAATGAATAGTACAACAATTAAACCAAGTTTCCAAGTACAACTTATCTCAACCAACAGACAACATGCTGCCTCAAAATGTGTGCTGAAGCTGCCTAAATTTCTGTGCAACAATCTTGAAATCCGTGCCAAAATTTGCAGAGTATGGACCCACTTTCAGCCTATGTAGCACAAGAACTGCTCCCGACTTTTAGGAAACTCGTTCCCGAAGTTCCGACGTTCCAGGGAACTTGGGAACTTGTAGGGAACTTTCCCAATCCAGCAAGAACAGTTCCAGATGGTTGGGAACTTGTAGGGAACTTTCCCAATCCAGCAGGAACAGTTCCAGATGGTTGGGAACTTACTGGGAACTTTTACCCTCTAAAATCGAGAACTTGGGGACTTTTTTTGCACGTTTCCTTCACCGAGAACTTCCACGCATTCACGATCGCTACATGGGTTGTTAACAACATTCCTATTTCCTTGTGACTGTACATATACATGGTCAATTAATATTTTTTTCTCTAGAAAACTATGTTGCAATAAAAGTCTTTTTCGTGCTACCTTGTTGAGATGGTGCATCGATCTCTGTCTGCTGCTCGTGCTAGAGTATTTACTCGTCCCTATGCTGAATTGCAGGAACCGCTAATTAATAATAAATGTAAATCTATTTTGACATTTTATATATTAAATAAAAGAAAGTAAATTTATTTATTTTACTATTTACTTTACGAATAAAAATAAACTTTTAACTAATTGGAAATGGTTTTAAATCTTACTTCAAAACTAAATTCATTTATTACATTTAAATAAAAATTATCTTGATTTTTATTTTATAATATTTTAAATTTGATTATTTATACACCTTTGCAAATACCCTAGCATAGAATGTCTTGTAAACATATAATATTCTAATACATTTTAATCATAGCTGACACAAAAATGAAAACTTACTCTATACATATAGCTACAAATATAGGGACTATAACTTCTAAAAGTCCCCATATTAGAAAGAGTCTACCTTATATAATTAATGATGAGGATGGTAATCTTGATTTTGTTGCCATTTCCATCTGCTAAGAGGGTCTAGTTACAACCGTAATACAAGGGATAAGCTAAGTCATCTGGTTTTTGTTAATGTTTCGTTTCTTCACTATGTTTCTTCTCTTCTCAAGTTTTTTAATATATATATATATA
>LPNX010267162.1:978840-1062014 GCA_001517045.1 Pseudotsuga menziesii
TGTGCAACATAACTTTCAACCTATACAAACCTTGAATTTCCTGCCCAGAAATTTATCCTCCCTTCTCAAAATTTGTGCCCACTGAACCAATGAACTACTGCCTCAAATTCGTGCCCACTGAACCAATGAACTACTGCCTCAAATTCGTGCCCACCTTGTGTAATGTCCCTTCTTGGAATTTTGGAAAAAATTACAATTTGAGCAAATTCGAGCTTAACTAGTCATGACTCTAGAGGGTTCCAACTTTCACCAAATGGTCTCGAATTTGAAAGGAAATAGTATGGTGAGTCTTAAAACATCCCAAGGTGGTTTATGGACATTTTGTATATGAATTTAGACCTCTGCAACCTTGTTTGGGGTTAAGGAGAAACGATGCAAATTTACTAGGAAAATGTGGTCAACTAATCCTTCTTGGTTTGCTCCCAAACACCACCGAACCTTTCCAAAACTCTTATGGAAGGATCCTAGGGATTTAAAACATACTAATAGACCTTAGAAACTCAATGGTCGAATCAGAAATTCATTTTGACATGTTACTCAAGTTTGCACAACTTTGGCCAATTTCTAGCTTTAGACTTGTGAAACCCAAATGCACCCAAATGACTTCAATTTCTGTATGGAAGAGCTTGAGGGGTATTAGGACATCCTAATGCGTAATATGAATTCTCATACACTTTCCGATTGCTTCTGCAACTTGCTTTTGGCCATAGGGAAAGAAGGACAAAAACACTAGGAAATCGATGTTAAAACCCCCAAGGGTAGATGACACTTTTGGCTCTCCAAATGCAGTACGACCCTACCAACTTTGAGAATAGAGTATGGGGATGAATATCAAACATCAAGAAATGTAATTAATCATGGGTATTATCTCTGTAAATTGATTATAAAGTGCAACATTCACATGACCACTTTTAGGGAAATTGCATAACTAGCTTGATTTTGACATATGAAAGGTAGAGTTAAAGGTTTAGATCAGGATGTGACCATATAGAGACCATATACAGAATACCAATTGCTACCCCGACAGTATTAAACATCGGAGAGATCCCTTCATACAATTTTGGTATACAACTCATTCAATATCGGAGTCAAATACATGAAAACTAGTGATTTAATAGAATGGAATTGCAAGCGTTTCACATATGGATTTATTGGATTTCAAGCCACAGAGCATATGGACATTAAATTACAAAGTAATACATCATATATGGTCGCCACAACATCATCAAACTCATAGAATATCCCTCATACAAATCTTATATAAAACTACTTCAAGATTGAAGCCAAATCCATGAAAACTAACTATTCAAAAGCATGGGAATGCAAGCCTTTCATACATGTATTTCTGATATTTCGACTTACAGAGCATATGGACATGAGATTACAAAGCCATACATCATATATCAAAGCCTTGACATCAAATATACTTAGCAAAGCGCAAGCACCACTCCAACAAGTGCGCCCTCAACATGAGAGTGTGGGGCCAAGTATACGAGAAACGAATACGGATACGGGGAGGGAAACGGATACAACAAATTTTGAAAAATGTCAGATACGATACGAGAAGGAAACGACAACAGACTTATATATATATCAAAAAGGCCACGAGACATACATACTTTAGATTACCATTAATCAATTAGATTTAAAGGTAGTCATGTCATTTATAACAATTAAAATTAGCAAACTCAAATATTGTCTTAAACAATATTCTTCTATCTCAAGTGCCATAGATAAGTCACCCACTGGCAATTATTTAAACAAGAACTTGTCAACTACTTCTAAACATCGATTTCAAACCCTAAAATTACTTGATGGATTTATCCAAATGTTACCATCTAACAAATATTACGCTGATCGTACCTCTATAAAAGTGTTAAAAATTGTAATTAAACACCTTTTTTGATGTAAGCCAGAGACTCAATTATGTTGTATTTGGGTTGGTCCACTCACTGACAAGACAATCAACTAGGCAAGTGAGTCAATTGACCAACCGACTGGTTAAAAAAGTGACTAACCGACTGGCTCATAAAGTGACCAACCGACTGGTTCAAAAAGTGACTAACCCACTGGCTCATAAAGTGACTAACCGACTGGATAGGGATTTGAGTGTACTAGCAATGGAGTAAATAAGGCCATAGGTCAAGGGTTCATACTAATTCAAAAAGGAAAAGAAGAAAAATGAAGTTTGTTGGAAGATTATTAGAAATATGTGTTGGTTTATGTAACCCTTCATAAATTAGTACACTATTTTGTATGGCTAAAGCTACCATTTTATCACTTTTGATATGCAAGTCATTGGGGTTTATTTAAAACGAAGTTGTTAGGAATTGGCTAAAAAACTGGAAAAAGAAGCCATCGTACTTCTACACTAGGTTGTGAAAATAACACTATAGTAGACAAGCATTTGATAAAAAAAAATGTCCACAAATCAATGATTTTTTGAACCAACGGTAAGCCTCCATCAATTTTGGAAAATTGCAATGAAACAAAATCAATGAGACATAAAATGTCAAATTACCATTCACCAATTTAGGATTAAGGTTTTGCTCTTGATTTATAAGCTTTGAGGCTTTATATTTAAGTTTTGAGGTTCAATTTACGGTTAGGGTTTTATAGTTTTCCTTTGGGGTTATTTATTTGTTTATTCTCATGTCAAAAAATCACTATTTCTAGTCAAAAACTTGCCCTGCAGTAGCTGAAACGTTTCAAAAAACCAAGAAACTGTTGGAAACGTTTCAAGAAACGACCTGGAAACGTTTCTGATTTTTGGATACGGCTTGGAAACGTTTCAGTGGCGTTTCCAAGGCGTATCCCCTCAATTTCAGTTTCCGAAACGGGGAACGGTGTTTCCCCTCCCCTTTTTAGAAGTTTCTGGTAACGTAAGTGTGGGGGAATGGAGAAGAAGGAATGAGAGAATAGGGAGATAGAAGAGAATTCAAACTGTATGGAACTTCAACTTCCAACTAAAACTCCTTCATTAAGCTCCAATGAGAGGGTATGAATGGCCTCTCCATCAACCAACTTGGAAATGAATCCAACTCCCTCGAAATTGGTTCACAAGCAGGGAGAGTGAACACTTACCATGCAATGGACAAGCAAAAGCTCTCCAAATGCCAAAGGCCAATTAACAAATGATCAAAAGCCATTCTCCGTACTCATGACATCCTTTTATTAACTTCATGAGGCCTCCTATGGTCGAATTTCCCTCCATGGGCTTCCTCCAACTCATATTAGTGGTTTAGTAACTCCTAAGACACTTGTCTTCCTCTTCATGCTCCAATTCTTTCCCCAATTCGAATGGTTGTCTATAACTCCCAAATTCAACCTCTTGGTGGCTATTTTTAGTTCTGTCATGTTAGATTTGTCATATGTCTGCAATCATGTCTGAATTTGTCATACTTGTCATAGAATCTTCCATCATTTGTTGTCATAGAGTGCATGAAATCTCCTTCCAAGTGGCACACATTGTCTTCTAGTCTTTTCCTCTTCCATGGGAGTTACTCTCCTTTACCAATTCGAATTCCATGGCTCATTATATGTTATTTGACACCACATCACCCTCCAATAATGTTACATTACCTATGTGTTCAAATTTGGATGAAGATCATGCCAAGTGTGCAAGGAATCTAGTCACCCAAAGGCTCCACAAGCTTCTAAGTGTCTTCATGAACCCATGCCACCTTATTTTCTTAGCACTTATCATTTATGTGACCCATTTAAATGTGAATATGGTAAACTAAAGTCCTTTTGGATCCCATAGCCCCTTATTACAAAATTTATGTCTCCATCTCAACCTACGGAACTAGTAGGTTGGTGAAACATTATTTGCAAGTAGTCTTATTTGGAAATTATTTAATTGGGGACATGACACCTTGCCTCGAAATTCATGCCCAAAATCTACCTAGGAAATCGTGCTCTTTGGCTGTACGATTTCAATTATGTTGTTGTACACTGCCTCGATTTGCATGCTAACAATCTAGAAATTTGTGCCCTGTCTATCCTTGGAATGCGTGCTCATTAATTGTTATTGTAGCTGCCTTGGTATGCATGCCAACAATTTCTCCCTCTCACTGTTGCATCCTCCTCCTCTTCACAAGAAGTCGACTTGCTCTCTCAATGCTCATGAAAGAATCAAATGAAATGTCTTCCCTTGCCTTCTTGTATTTCTCACTAGGGTAAGTGAATGGTCATCTAATCCAAGGGCCCACATTGGTTTAAATCAATGGATGAGAATAAATGCCTTTATTTCTCTCCATAAATTAGTTTCACTCACCTATGACTCAAATATATCAAAAAGTCACTTTAATCACTAAAGTAAATATAAATGCTCACCTCAAGTCATTTAATGCAAGGGTCATGTTGTTTTCACCTTTTACGAAAATCAACATGCCTTAGATATGGCTAGAAACAAATTATCTATACAGATAATGTGTTGTTATTACCTTGCCCAATGCTATAAAGAACATTAATTTTATCATTTTTGTAACAAATGAATCTAGCCTCAGGTAACTATGCAAACTCTCAATCTCAATAGCAAATCAAAGAATAGTGATAGAAGTTGCTAGATTAGAGTTTATGGCTAGGCCCTAGGGTTTTGGTGTGGTGTTTCCTTCAGCTTCATTGACAACTTTGGGGGCCATTGTTAGCTAAACTATAAAGCTCTCTAGAATGTGGCCTAATAGGAGCCGTGTCAATGTAACACGCCTTCAAAAGCCGATTTTTAAAAAAAGTAGTAGATAGCTTAGGTAACATTTATTTTTAATTTTATGTTGTATTTTATTGCACATCTAACACTATGTACTGCCATTTTGGGTGTGGGTCAAAGAGATACACCCACACCAGCCATTGAGATTTGGTTTGTGCAAGGCACATGGGGAGCTTTCTTCCCAAGGATTGACCTGCACACTCAAAACTGATAACAGAATATTTAAGATAACTTGCACTTGGTATTTTTTTTTTGTCGACACACATCAATTAAAAGGGGGTAGCAAATGTAAAAGAAAATATTCATTGAAAAACAAGGTGGAATAAATCTGATATTGAGCAAGTGAAATAAAAGGGAATGAAAAGATAAAAAGGGATGCAGAATGGGAAATAGGAGAGAATAAAGATAAGCCAAAACAAAAGGGGAAGGAAATGCCACCTTACCTCATCCCCACCACTTGGGGAAGGGCTGCCATGCACCTCACCCATATGGTAGTGGAGGATGGAGAAAAAAAACCGATGAGAAGCTTATAGGGTCAATCTTGGTCATGTTTTTGCTCATTCTCACACCAAAAATTAGGAAAAAAAGATGAGAGGAGAAACCATTGGAGGATTTTGGAGCATAAACATTCAATCTACCTTGCGCACTGTTACCCCTCAACATGTAGGGGTGATTTGATGATCATTGTCTATGCGATCTTCCATCGCATCCAACAGTTCCAGAGATGAGATCTATGGTTTGACCATGGATATTTTCTAGAGACACCCAACAATTCCACAAATGAGATCTATGGTTTGACCATGGATAGTTTCTAGAGACTGATGGGGATATTTAGTTGATAGTGAACTAGTGTTATGAGATATGGTCCCTAGTTGACTCATGGTAAATGCTTTCTTATGTGTAGACATGACCATAGGGGGTTGATGGTGTTACTCTATAATGGTTCATGTATACTAGATTATTGTTTCATAGTTAAGGATGCATCACGGCGTGGTTATAAATCTTCCTTAGATTAAGTGTATGACCTTATGAGTTAGGTGTATCCCTAGGAATTTAAGTAAGTGTGACACTCATTTCATACCATTCACAACATTTACCTATAACTATTTTTCATCCCATGTTGTTTCACTAGCCATTTCACCCATTTCCATAATGTCCCCCTTTCACAATTAAGTTATTATATGTCATGTTCTAAGGTCTCTATGAGTGTATACTAATCCTATGTGTGATGCCTAGGTCAAATTTAAGACTCAAAGTACTCTAAGGGAAATGGAGCTAAATGATAAATGTGAGCAATCCCCCTTACAAAACATGATCCCTATGTCCTAACTTATCAAAAACAAATTAAAAGAAAATGACTTGTAATAAATAATAATAATAATAATAGTAATAGTAATAGTAATAGTAATAAAGGGATCACAAAAAAGGCGCAAGGAAAGGGTAACTCAAGAAGAAAATTATTCCCTTTCGAAGCACACATGGACAAAAAAACATTAACCCCTAGCTCTTGAAAGCTAAAGGGTAGACCTAACGTTCAATCACATTTCTATGATTGTTAATTTACCCTTCCCTAACATCACTCATTTCATCACCCTCACCTCACTTAGAAACTTAGGAAATGCACTTAGACTTAGGGGTATAACATGAAAATTTGGATCAATTATAGTTACACCATGGTAATTCTAAAATTATTTGAAACAAATAAAATTTGTTTCTATAGGAAAATCCAACGTAAATATGATAAAAACTCCATAAATAGATAAATATATGTAAATGAATAATGGATAAGTGATGATATTAAAACAAGAATGATGCTTGTATAAATACCCATGTTGGGTGCCCTTTCGTAAAGAGGCATAACCTTTCATCAAGGTGTCTCTTTGTAATATCCCAAACTGATATTTTCCTATTTATGTGTATACTGTAGATGGCTTATAGACTTATTCCTTAATCAAATAGGAAAGCAAACCCCGAACTTTGCATGCATGCAGTTGCATGCAAATATGTGCCCAAGAAAAATACTGAGATGCTATAAAATAGGAGAAATCAATGCATGTACATACCGGTATATAGATCAGCTGATGGTGAAGACACTGGTCCCAACATGCAAGGATTCTTCTGGAGGAATAAGGAGATACACCAAATCGTCCTCCACAGGTGAATGTGCCCTCCTCTCAAACTGTATAAGCTCCAGAATAAATAAGTTGCTGCTGGATGCCCAGATGATGTGCACGAGGCTTATAATACCCCTCTGATGATGATGGAAGCAGCATGCAAAAGAAACAGAGGAACACTAGCCCAAAACATGAAGGCCTCCTCAAATCAATTCGCCCATGCAGATTAGCGCCTCCAGAAAAGGGGAGCACTAACAATATCTTGCTTGATACTCAAGCTGAATGGCCCTTCTTCTGGGGGAAGCGTAATGGAGGTGCTCCGGAATGAATGGAAGTAACATGCAGAAGTTTTGAACCCTGTAGGTAGGAAAATGAATTGCTTTGTCCTTGATCACGGTGACACGGTGTGACAGTGAAACCCTCTGGCTGGATGAATAATCAACCTCCCGGAATTACTGCTGAATGTAACCTGATGATGAACTAGTGCTGAACTTGGATGATCCAACCTGATCATGAACTAGGGCAGATAGATTTCACTGCCGAAATACACCAGTTAGCTGAGCATGCGCTCAACCCCAACTTAGCTTGCCGAGCTCTCCAATTCGACTCCACAAATCAATAATCACATAAGTCCTTCTCCATTCACTTTATCTTTCTTTTATAACTTTCAATGGCGAAAACCCTAACTTTTGACCTAATTAGGTCACTTTATCTTCTAATTTGCAGTTGACTTGCATGCATGCGGATGGAGACTTAATCGGGTGCATGCATCATTAAATAATGCCTGGATGTCATGCATGCAGGTGGCCTTTGGCTCTGGTGGCCCTCTTCGACCCAATGGTGATATAATATTGATGCCCTAGATCTTCTATATATGGCATCAGTCTTCGGTTGATTCCTTGATTGTCAGTACCCACTCGAACCTACAGGAATCACATAAGTTAGCGGGTTGGTCCTCAATGCCTAAGCAGAAGAGGACATTACAGTCCTCCCTGCTCGAATTTGCTTGTCCTCAAGCAACTGTAAAGCTGGGTGCTGTAATACCTGTTCTGCCTCCCAAGTGGCCTCCTCTATAGGAAGATCTTACCACTGAACCAGGTAATCTCTGATGATTATGTTCCTCAGTTTCCGCTCTCGCACCTCTAGGATGCGCTCTAGAATCAAAACCAATTGCCCCTCGACATCAAGGGGAGGCAGCTCAGAAGATGTAACAATCTGTTGACCAACCGCCTTCTTGAGATTGGAGACATGAAATACGTTGTGAATCTTGCTCTCTCGGGGTAGTTCTAGCTCATATGCTACCTCTCCGACCTTCCAAATTATCTTGTATGGACCATAGAAACAAGGTTGGGGTTTTTTTGCTCCTTTCTTTTTAAGAGATGACTGTCGGTAAGGCTAGAGGCGTAAATAAACGAAGTCTCCCACCTCAAAATTGCGCTCAACTCTGTGCATGTCCGCATATATCTTCTGTTGTTTCTGAGCAGCCTGTATGTTCTCCCTGAGTATCTTGAGGATATCTTGACCCTCCTGAATCCACTCTTTGGCCTTGGGGGCCCTGCTATCGCCAAATATCCGGTCAGCGAAAGTGGAAGCATCATACCCATACAGGGCCTCGAAAAGGGGTCATCCCAATGGTCATATGGTAGGTGGTGTTGTAACAATGTTCACCCAAGTGTAACCATTTGATCCATGTCCTCTACTGACCTGATACGTAATTTCTCAAGTATCCCTCAATCCACTTGTTGACAATCTCTGTCTACTCGTCACTCTGCGGATGATAACTTGTGCTCATGGCTAACTCAGTCCCCACTAACCGGAAAAGCTCTTGCCAAAAGGCTCTTGTGAATTTGTTGTCCTATCACTGACAATGGTCTTAGGTAACCCATGGAGTCTAAATACCTCTCTGAAAAATAGTTCTGCTACCTGTGCTGCTGAATAATCTGATGATATGGCAAAGAAGTGAGTAAACTTGGTCAACCTGTCCACTACTACATACAAGCAGTCTCTGCCTTGAACCTTGGGCAGCCCAGTAATGAAGTCCATAGAGATGCTCTCCCATTTCTGCTCGAGAATAGGTAAGGGATGTAGTAAACCAGCCGGGTGGATGTGCTCTATTTTGTTTTTTTGGCACAAGCTGCACTCCCTCACATGTTGTATCACATCTTTCTTGAGGCCCTTCCATGAGAACCTTTCTCTAATCTATCTGTATGTCTTGAGAAACCCTTGATGCCTTGCTAATGGTGAATCGTGCGATGCCTGTAAGATTTTCTTCTTAAGGGGAGACTCTGGAACCAAGAAGATTCTATTTGTGTAGTATATGATATCATCAATGACCCTGTACCTATCATCCTGAATCTGTCCATCCAACAGCTCGCAAGCAAACTTATCTTTGGAGTACTCAACCAAAAGATGAGACCTCCAATCTGATGAGATGCTCATAAGGGATAAAGTAGCTGGTCGTCTAGAAAGTGCATTGGCCACTACATTGCTCTTCCCCTTTACGTACTCAATCTTGAAGTCATAAGCCTGAATTTTACTTACCCATCGCTGGTGTCTCTCGTTTAGCTCTTTCTGCTCTAGGAAGTATTTCAGGCTGTTGTGATCTATCTTATAACCTTGAACCTGGCACCCACTAAGTACTGCCTGAACTTGGTTAGTGCATGGAGGATGGCTAACATCTCTTTGTCATATATCGAATAGTGGCGCTCATAATCTTTGAGCTTCCTGCTCTCAAATGCAATGGGGTGGTTGTTCTACATCAAAATTACCCCAATTCCCTCTCCTGAAGCATCACATTCTAACACAAAGGATTGAGAAAAGTCTGGTAAAGCTAATACTGGGAATGAACTCATTACCTCCTTCATTTTCTCAAATGTTTGTTGTGCTGCCTCCGACCAACTAAATGCCCCCTTCTTGGTAAGATCTGTGAGGGGTGCGGTCATCTGTGAGAATCCGCTAACATACCTCCTGTAGTAGGTGCAAAGGCCCAAAAAACCCCTTAGTTCTATCACATTTTTAGGTGTAGGCCAATCCAAAATTGCCCGAATCTTCTCTAAGTGCACCTGGACCCCGTTGGCCCCTATCACATGTCCTAAGTACAACATCTCCTACATGCCAAACTCACACTTGGACATTTTGGCATACAATGACTGCTCCTGTAGAATACCAAGTACTTCATCAAGATGTCTCAAATGTTCTTCCCAAGTTCCACTATATATCCATATGTCGTCGAAGAATACCAGAATATATTTACGTAACTGTGTCCTGAAGATATGGTTCATGCATGACTGGAAAGTAGCTGGTTCATTAGTGAGCCCAAATGGCATCACTAGAAACTCATAATGTTTGTAGTAGCAACGGAAAGCGATCTTTGGAACATCCTGTTCCCTGACCCGAACCCTGAGCGGAGATCAATTTTGGAAAAGTACTTTGCCCCCTGTAGTTCATCCATTAACTCATCAATCCTAGAGATGGGATACCTGTTCTTTATGGTCTTCTTATTGAGTGCCCTGTAATCAATGCACATGCGTAAGGTTCCATCTTTTTTCTTCACTAGCACTACTGAAGATGCAAAGGGACTGGAGCTAGGTTCGATGTACCCCAGCTTGAGTAGTTCCTTGATTGTACTCTCGATCTCATCTTTATACCTCTTGGGATGTCTGTAAGGAGTGGTGATAACTGCTTGGGTCCCCTCCTCTAACTCAATTATGTGCTCAAATCCCCTATCTGGAGGTCGACCTGCTGGAAGGTCTCCGAATACTGCCTTGTGCTTCTATAGTAAGGCCTCTATATCTGTTGGATGTTGTGTGGCCTCATCTGGTGGTTTCCTGAAGGTAACCATACACTCTGCAACCCACTCAATATCTCCCTACTGGAGTATTGCCTCCATCCTGTGTGATGTCACTGCTGTGGGAGGATAGGTATTCATCCCTCTCAACACCACCTTCCCTATGGAATACAGCCACTGAACTCCTAGTACCACATTCATGTCAAGTACATCTACCACATAGAATGTCTCTATCACTGTATAATTCCCAAGCGTTACCTTTAATTTAGGAATCCTCTGACTACACTCCATGGTGTGACCTGCTGCTGCTACCGAAAACCCATCAAAGCTCTCAGTTTGAATGTCTCTCTTTTTAATCCATGCAGCATCAATAAAGTTGTGGGATGCCCCACCATCTATCAGTACTCCCACTCCGTGGCCCTGTACAGTACCTCTGATCCGAAGAGTGTGGAATCTAGGAACCCCTGTCATGGTAGCAATGGTACCTCCCGAGGCCTGTCACTCAACAACTGTCTCTGTTGTCTCTCCCTGCTCCTGATCCTGGTAATCCTCATCCTCCTCACTATCGGAATAAGCCTCTATGTAGTAGGTCTTTCCTTTTCCTAAACATCTGTGACCTGGTATCCATGGTTCCTGGCAAGTGAAACATAACTTTTTTCTTCTAAGGTCCTGTCGGGTATCATTGTCCATCCATTCTTTCTTGGGCCATTCTTTCTGGAAGGGTTTCCTTTCTTTATCTTTAATAGGAAAATTGGTCCTAAGAGGAAACCTATTTTTGGGCACTGCATCCTGCAAGTCTCTAGTCCGTCTGATGGCATCTGCTAGGGTGGTGGGCCTATAAGACTTGACCCATCCCCGTAAGGATTCAGTGAGAGCCTCAGCGAACAACATAATCAACCTGCTCTCTGATATATCTACGACCATGGTTGTTATCCTCTGGAACTCAGAAATAAAAGCATCTGCACTCCCTGTCTGCTTGAGCTGTGCCAGCTCCCTAAAGTGTACCTCTGGATCCTTCCAATCAAACCACTCAATGAGCCTCTGTGTAAAATCTGTGTATGAGGTGATGGTGTTGTGACCCAGTGTAACTAACCCATGGTACCACCACTCATGTGCTTCTCTGTCCAAATGCAAAGTAGCCAATTTAATGGCATTTGTCTCAATCATGGGGTTGAGCTGGAAGTGTGTATCCAACTTCTGCACCCAATTCCTAGCTAGGCCACCTCGGGTGCCCTCAAAGGTAGGGATAGTCAATTTCCCTACGGTGCGTTGTAACTCATAGTTCTAGGTGAATGGCCTATTGTAAGCTTTGGGTTTGTTCTTACTTTTAAAGTGGCAGAAGTCAATGAAGGTCATGGCTGAATGGAAGTCCTTTCCTAAAGCCCTATATTCTCTCAAATAGGCACTCATGGGTTCTTTTGGTTCTGCTTGTGCTAGAGGCACTGCAGCTGGACTATCTAAGAATTGAGGCATGGTAGGTCGAAAATGCTTGTATATATGGGGATGGCTCTGCATGTTGGTATGTAAGTGCTCCCTACTATTGCTAGTGGATACCCTATCACTGTTGGGAAATAAGGGACTGTGTGGGGTGGGCCCATTCTTCTCAATCATTTGCCTGAAGGTGCTGATCATTTCTTTTTGCCCAGTGTTGAGTTCTTTTATGGCTGATATGAGACTATTGAAAGCTATTTTATCATCATTGGCCATTATTTCTTTGCCTTTTTCAAACTGATACTCTCTGTTACCCAAATCTATGTCCTCTAACTCCTCTTCTCTGTCTCTATACCTCTGTCTCCTGTGAGTAATGTTGTATGGGTCTCCTGGATTCATTTATAATTTTTGCATGCCCACAGCTGGCAAGGAAAATAGCTTTGATACCATTGTTATATCCCAAACTGATATTTTCTTGTTTATCTGTATACTGTAGATGGCTAATAGACTTATTCCTTAATCAAATAGGAAAGCAAACCCCGAACTTTGCATGCATGCAGTTGCATGCAAATATCTGCCCTAGAAAAATACTGAGATGTTATAAAATAGGAGAAATCAATGCATGTACATACCAATATATAGATCAACTGATGGTGAAGAGATTGGTCCCAGCATACAAAGATTTTGCCGGAGGAATAAGGAGATACACCAAATCGTTCTCCACAGGTGAATGCACCTTCCTCTCAAACTGTATAAGCTCCAGAATAATAAATAAGTTGCTGCTAAAAGCCCAAATGATGTGCACTAGGCTTATAATACCCCTCTGATGATGATGGAATCAACATGCGGAAGAAAAAGAGGAACACTAGCCCAAAACGTGAAGGCCTCCTCAAATCAATTCACCCATGCAGATTAGCACCTCCAGAAAAGGGGAGTACTGACGATATCTTGCTTGATACTCAAGCTGAACGGCCCTTCTTCCGGGGAAAGGGTAATGGAGGTGCTCCGGAATGAATGGAAGTAACATGCATAAGTTCTGAACCCTGTAGGTAGGAAAACAAATTGCTTTGTCCTTGATCACGGTGACACGGTGAAACCCTCTAGCTAGATGAATAATCAACCTCCCGGAATAACTGCTGAATGTAACCTGATGATGAACTAGTGTCGAACCTGGATGATCCAACCTGATGATGAACTAGGGAAGATAAATTTCACTACCAAAATACACGAGTTAGCTGAGCATGCACTCAACCCCAACTTAGCTCGTTGAGCTCTCCAATTCGACTCCACAAATCAATAATCACATAAGTCCTTCTCCATTCACTTTATCTTTCTTTTAAAACTTTCAACTGCGAAAACCTTAACTTTTGACCTAATTAGGTCACTTTATCTTCTAATTTGCAGTTGACTTGCATGCATGTGCATGGAGACTTAATCAGGTTCATGCATCATTAAATAATGCGCGGATGTCATGCATGCAGGTGGCCTTTGGCTCTGGTGGCCCTCTTCAACCCAATGGTGATATAATATTGATGCCCTAGATCTTCTATATACGGCATCAGTCTTCGGTTGATTCCTTGACTGTCAGTACCCGCTCGAACCTACAGGAATCACATAGGTTAGCGGGTTGGTCCTCAATGCCTAAGCAGAAGAGGACATTACACTCTTCATTAAGTATTAGTTATTTAATTATTAATATTTATTAATGTTAATTTATTATATATTGTGTTCATTACATTGCCTCTCCCTTAGAATTGCTTTGTCCTCAAAGCATAATTATGGAAGACTTTGTCCCTTGTTCTTGCTCGTGATGCTTTCTTGTGACATTGTGTGTTGGTAGTTGCGACATTTGACGAAATGAGACGCCACGTTCTTTTAAACATTGTGTGGAAATGTTGCATCATTTTTTACCTTCAATGGAATTGTTTGTTGATCGATTGTCTAAAGTTTCTGAGGTCTGGGACCAAACAGTTTCTTGGTCACGAGGACCAAGCAGATCCTGCAAGTTGAGACAGAGACTTCCTGGTTTGGGACCAGGCAGATTCTTGGTCTAGAACCAAGTGGTTCCTGCAGTCAATGTTATCAGAACCGGACCGATCATCGAACCGACGAAGCCCAAAATGTGAACCGGACCAGAACCGAGTAAAAAACCAATTGACTAAAAAATACATAAAATATTCATATTTTGTAAAAAAACATATATATTCATGTGCATACATATGAATCCAAACCATTAATACACAAATATGCAAAGTCTATCATATATATAGCAAATATGGGTGCAAATATCCAAAATAGCACCTAGTGCAATACATCTCTAAGATTCTGAACCAAAGTACATCAACAAAGAGGCTCTAAATGGCCCCTACAATCCAAAAATAAACCATAGTACTAATGAATAACAATAAAGTGATCATATGGCACTACCCTACTAGCTACTACTACTAGAGTCTAGTGTCTAGTAGTCTACTACTCATCATCGTCATCCTCATCCTCTTCCTCTTCATCCTCTTCAGGAGTGGGATTCTGAGGCCCACTTGATTCCCCTGGCCCTGAAGGTGGAACCTCTGGAGGTGGGTCCAAATCCAACCAAGAAAAGTCTTCATTATCAAATACTGGTGCTTGAGTCTCCACAACCCACTCTGATGATGGATCAAAGTCATCCAAGGTTATGTTGCCTGATGTTGGTGTCTTGTTCAACAACTGGTTACGCCTCAGCCTAAGATTGTACTGGGTGGGGGTGTCTTTAAATAGTGTTAGGATAGGCTTAGGGTTAGGTTAGAAGCATAGGTTAGGTTTTATTTTGTGTTTTTTTTTTAAATTGAGTTCCATGAGTCCCCAATCCGCGGTCGTACGTCAGAGTACGGACCGGCCGGTTTTGACAGGTTCCATACCCAGTTTGGAAAAAAATCCGGTTTGAGGAAAACATTTTACTGATCGGACCGACCAACCCTGTAAACCAGTCAGACCGGTCAATTTTGCCGGTTTTGGTCCGGTTCCGATAACATTGCCTGCAGTTACATACCTGGTCAGTTAACCAGGTGCATCTTGGTCAGGTTACCAAGATGATGATGCGGGATGTCCTCTTCTCCTAAACAGTTATTGCTAGGTTGTTTCTCAAGGGACTGGCCACCCCTTGACGATGTCCCTAACACTTGACCATTAGCAGCAATGTGGAGGACCAGAGGATCGCATCATCTAGTTTGGATCTTCCTTGTACGATGATGATAAAACTCATAGTTATTGTATGGAACACATGTGGACAATATACCTTGAGAGAGAAAAATTAAAGTCCTTGGTCTTGTTTTTCCCACCTTGATGGTACACCTTGAGCTTGTGGGTGAAAGGGTTGTCTTCCCACCATGATGTGACCCATCTTGTTGACTTGTGGTCTTATGTTTCCCTATTGGTCCTAGCGCCCATCTTGGTTGTGGTACCTTGACCCTTTTACAATAATGATTTAACTTTATTGTTTTTTTATTGTTTAATATTGTATGACCACTTGGCCGTTAGTACCCTATTCTAAGTCAAACTACCATTATTTTATGTTTTGATTTGGTAAACCTCTGAAAAGCTAGGGTAGTTACATGACCCTTCTAGAAGACATGACAAGGTTATAAATTAAAGTCCTAGTACTCGTTTTGATGTCTTGACAAGAGAGAAGTTCAAATCTAATTCTTTGTCTGCTCTAGGGTTCGCTATTGGTGATCTTGCTTGACATCTTGGGTCTTTACTACTACTAGAGTTGGGCCAAACCTTCTACTATTAATTTGAGTGGGCTATGACCTTCTTATTGTTGGTTGAGCTAGGTCGTGACCTTCCCACTACTGGTTGAGCTAGGTTGTGACCTTCTACTACTAGTTGAGTTGGGCCATGACCTTCCCACTATTGATTGAGTTGGGTCATGACCTTCTTACTGCTGGTTGAGCTGGATCGTGACCTCTTACTGCGGTTAGAGTGAGATCGTGACCTCTTATTGTTGTTAGACTAGGGTTGTGACCCTTGTTGTTTGCCCAGATTTGAAACCGTAACCACTTACTGCTGTTATAGTTGGGTCGTGACCCTCCTACTGCTATCAAATTCAGGACGTGACTTGTTTTTGGTGCCCTAGGCTGGACTGTGACCTATTTGAGTGCACTAGGCTGGGTCGTGATCTGTTTGTATACTACAGACCTAGGTTATGACTTATTTGTGTGCCTTAGACTCAAACTGTGACCTGTTTAGGTGCCCTAGGCTAGGTCGTGACCTATTTGTATGCCATGGACCTGGGTTGTGACTTGTTGGGTGCCTCAAACTCATATCGTGACCCTGTTTAAGTGGGACAAGGCCTCTAATTGTTAAGTGAGGTCTAGTTGTGTTTGGATTGTCATCATTTCTTGTCTGCTGCTATTTGGGTTTTCTATCCTCATTGATCAGCTTACCTTGACTGCTATTGTACTTGACTACTACTGTACTTTACTCTCTCTCTCAGATTGTCCTTATTCCTTTGGTGACTTGCCTTCAAAAGACAAGGTCTAATCCAAAAGATATCTGAGTATAAGGTAGATCTAAACCAACATTATTCTATTTTCTTTACTAATAGTATTTATTAGATTTGTTCATTAGTTTGTTTTTATAGTACTGTTGTTATTGATTATCTTCTTATACCTTGTATCTCAAGGACCAACTTTAACACAGTGATCACTGAAGAGTGTTAAAGTTGAAAGAGATGAAAATTATGTTTTAAATTGTGTTACAACTGTACTGTTCTGTATCTAGCATTGATTTAGATTTTTTTTTATGCATTAAAGTACAAATATTTTATTTTTCTAACTTAAACCCTAACCTAACTGAAATTTCAACACCTTTAGGTAGAAACGCATGGGGAAACGTTTCCCCAGTAACTAAACATGTTTCCCGTTTGGCGAGGCAATTGGGTGTCCCCCTCGATAAGGAAGGGACGCCCAGACGCCCGCCCCCCCCAAGCCCGATTTTCATCTTTTCATGCAGGGGACCAGTTTTGTACGAACACAATCAATTTTGTACAAGTGACACTGAAGTTAGTAATATTAATTGGTAATGTAAAATTCTTAAAGTGGCATTCTCCTTATCTTTCATTTTCTATCATTTTACTTAAATTTTTTACATGACCATTAAGAGTGGTTCTTGTTGCCGCCTGAGACCGGCGTGCACATGCTTAAGCCCAAAAGTAGGCACACCAACCCGATGGCAACTGCGAAAAGAGCAGCCACTGTCACTACACTCCTCTCTTCCTCGCTTCAGGTTGGCTCTTCTCCAACTCAAGGGGGGCTTCCCTAAGGTTAGGATCACTAAGGCAGATGCAACAATGGACAAGGTGAACTAAAGAGGTTACCTTAAAAAAACGGTTGTAGTATAAAATGTAGTTTGATAGGTGATGGGAAGGAAGGAAGGATCAGTCCTCAAAAAGAGACCAATGCCAGTACATCAAAGGGGAAGAACGGAGTCAAAAAGAGAACTCAAGAGGACCTTGTGTCAGATGTGACTAAGGGGGAGAGATCGCATGATTGAGCCAACCCCGATAAGTCAAGTTACGGTTACTAGATTGACTTCCTCCTAATTGTGGGAGATGCGCTATGCACATAAAAGATCAAGATTACATAATCAAACTAGATTAAATGCAAAAATTGATGCGCGTGTATACATGCTTACAAAGGGAAAAGGCTAACAGCTGCCACGGATTTTCACCTTCCAATGTGGTGGTAGCATTCGTCTATGGTCTCCGGTGCAAACATAGAAAGAAAATCTAAGCTCTAGCAATGTTCACAATCATTGAAGCTTCACAAATTTACACCACACATTCAAGAGAATGCTCCCATACATGTCCAAAAAACAGCTTTTAGTAGCCAAAAAGCCTTTCAAACAATAAAGAGCAAATAAAATAAAATACTAGAGAAAATTTAGGATCATAGATTCACTTTTCTCTCTAATCGACTACCTCAAAACCTCACTTTATAAAAGGTAACTACTACTCTAACATGTACATTGGCTTCTCATGAAAGAACATATGCCCACAACAATAGTCGACTACTACGATCAAATAGTTTCAATTCAAGATGATTGATACGTGGGTCACTCGTTGTATAAGCCAGTCACTCCAAAATTTAACGTGGCAATAAGACTGATACCACCGACCTGTGAAACGGTCCAAAGAACTCCGCGAAATCGTGATGCTTAACCCCGAGCGGCTGCCAAATCGGATCTGCAACACGAAAAGCTAGTCGATTTTACCAAAAGTGATCCCCTGCTTACGGCTGCCCGATTGAGATGATATGTGGGTTCTGCAGAGGGCGGTGTTAGCTGCTCGAACATCCGGCGCGAAGTGATGACATTCCCCTGTGGCTAACAAAACAGAACACGACTCACTGTATCCCGCACCATCCGCTGCCAAGAAAAATGCTTGATACGTGGGTTGTCGTCCCTCCCACACAGTCACTTAACTGGCCACGATTAGTGATTTTAACAAATTCTGTCAAATAAAATCGGTTCATCGCATTAGGCTGCCAAGTGACAAAAAGGAAACCAAAATCCAAGTTTCCACGACTTGGCTGCCAATCAAAAACGTGGATTGCTCCATGACATGACCAGTGACAACTAAAACATTCTCTTTCCTGACTTGTTGTTGAGGTATTAATCTTCCACAACTCCATGCTACAGCGGAGACTCTCCAAACCTCCCGTGAGATATTCAGTAACTTGCGTCTGAATGGCGCCAACAATTGCTAACGCATTTTCAGTGAATCATTGACTGATCGCGTGGTAGAGGGACTTAGCACCATCCGATTTCTATTCTGGGCAAAACGATGCCTGTGTATGGATTTCAAAAAGTTCTCTTCACTTCTGCATGCTTCTAATCCATATCAGGTCCACTGCTCTTAAGCTTTTATTCCATGGGACAACCTTTCTTCAAGCTGAATTTCGAGCGCTAGTCTCAACATGCATACTTAATGAAATGATGGTGTGATTAAAACTGACTTTTTAAAATTTATACCAAAAAATGCTGATTATTTTGCAGGAGGTGGAGGACTATATTTTGTTGAAAACAATCCCAAGCAGCAACCTATGTGCACAAACTCATGATCTTTCCTTGCTGCTCTGTGGACAACCCTATCAAAATTGGGTGGTAACAGCTCCAACATTGAGGGACTTCATATGCAAAAAGTAGAATTTTAGATCCCATTCAAAATTCAAGAGACTTAACAGTTTTCAGGATTTCAAGATTGAAATGTTTCCACTCGAATCTATTATGTATGAGGGTAAGGGATTGGAATTTAATCAAGCACCTCAACCTCTCTATGTACCTTGATGTTGGTGGTGTTATTGTTGAGGTTGATTCAACTCCTTTGTCATGACCTTAATAAATAAATACGTACCCAAGCAAAATCACTTTTTAAGCATGGGAAGCTTTTTCTACCAAATTTTAATGCTTGGATTAGGAAGTTCCATCAAAATTATAGGGTGTTGACTAATGTGCTTCATGGATCAACTTCGAGATTCGAGGTAGAGGCAAGGGTTAGAGCCCAGAGGAGGGGGAACAGGGTGCTATTGATGAATAGGATCCCAACATAAGCAATGACTTTGATGATATGTAGTTATTTGTAGTATCATGACGTTTTTTGTACTCTGCAGGCCATTTAGAGCCTCTTTGTTTATGTATTTTGGGTCAGATATGGATTGCACTTGATGTTATATGAGGAGACCCCCCACCCTCTATTTGCCTCATACCATCTTCATTGAGCATTTGCATGTATTTGGAGGTTTTGGAGCAGAACTGTTAGCTAAGCAATTAGAGGTTTTGGAGCTTGTTGGGAAATCTTCTTAGACTGTTTGCGATGGGGTTGGCTTCTGATTGAGGAAGCTACAACCCAGCTTGAAGGAGTTGTTTTCCATCTCATTGTTACTTGTGGCCATAAAGTTGTTTTGTTGGTTGTTTCCTCAATTTTCCACTGTCCCAGTCCAACAGTCAACTGTCTAGGTATGCTAACAGTCTGAAATTAGTCAAATTTGTCCCTACCCCTGTGATGAGTTTGAGCTTTGATGTATGATTGTGATCAGTTTGATTTTTGATGTATGATCATGTAGACTTGTAGGTATATCATGTTTTTTTTAGGACTTTATAAGCCATTTAGAGCCTCGTTGATTATGTATTTTCAATTTTGATTTAGATATGTATTGCACTTGGTGTCATTCTGAATTTTTTATATATTCATTCTTACATGGTACATACATGAGTAGACTTTGCATATTTTGCCTCTAATGGTTTGAAATATTTAAAATAAATTTGTCCCTTGAAAAAATTAAAAACCGAGGCATTAATATCAAGCTGGTCCAAAGTCGTTGTCAAGTCTAAGTCCGAATTGAGTTAACCTTGGGTCGATTCCGAGTCCAAGCTGAGTTGACCCTCAGCCGATTCCGTGTCCGAGTCCGAGTTTTAAAACATTGCTAGATAATATTTTTAAAGGAAATTTAATTTATTATTAGATTTTAGTCTATTTCACTATTTTAACTTCTGTGTGTTCACTGTTCAGTGTTTATTTCAGACTTCAACATCTATTGCATTATCTTTTACAAATTTGAAATTTGAATTTACATATACATTGCATAATGATAAATATGAATTTAGCTTTTAGTTTTTACATGGTAATAGTTCAGCGCATTTACAAATTTGAAATTTCATATTGGAAATTTGATAATAGTTCAGTATCATGTACAAATTTAATCGTTCAATATCATTTATAAATTTGAAATTTGAATTTAGATGTATATTGCATAATGATAAATTTAGTTTTTAGTTTTTACATGGTAATAGTTATTGTTGGGATTTATCATTTTGTATATATTAAATTAATTTTTATGACTCCCACGTCCCTTTATCCCCTGGACTTTACCTAAAAATTTAGGGTGGCTTCCACATATCCCCTTGTGTGTTTCCATTCTCTCGCACTCCCCTGTCTCGGAAACTCCGTGGAACATTGCATTTGTTAAGTTCTTGTGTAAGTTGGAAGTAGATAATGTGAGACTGTCCAACTAAGCACCGCCTTTCTTTTAGGAACGGTAAAAAGTTAGAGATTTAAATAAGCAATTGTAAATGGAATTTGTTCATATTGAGGTTGTTCATTTAGTGCAAACAGGAAGGGTAGATTGGGTAGCTAAAGCTGGAGACATAAGCTCCAGGGAGCAAACTCGATGATTAAACCAAACATACACTAGGAAAGAAAGAGAAGTATAAGGCATTGATCAACTTTCTAATTAGATTTTGGATTGGTGATTTAACCTAAATTTGATAAATATTATAATGATAATAATAATAATCTAATTTTAAAGTGTCAACTTGATTGCTCAATTTACTAAGGCATACATACCCTACTCTCTCTGGACTGAACTATGATCTCTTAACATAAACACGTGTTCTTAACAAACCAATAGTAAACTTTTAATGGAATTCGGATCAAATTTGTCACCAGAAATCGAGTCATTTTTGCTACAAGATTAGCTTACACCCTCATACAAGATTAGCTTACACCCTCATAGACATGTAGCATTAATGTGGCCACCAACGCTAGCTACCTCATAGGAGAGCAGGTAGAAGTCCAGATGACCTTGATGGCCCACGAATGCAGTAATGTATCTTAAAAGATCAAGGCAGGTACAAGTCTGGGGTCGAATGGGGCAAAATAGATATGCCATTAAATAAGACGAAGAAGATAACAAACAGGCCCCGTAAAAAGAATTCTAAACATGCAGCAAGAGGTTAAGTATGAACCTTTCAATGCAGATATTTTCCCAACACCATACAGCATAGAACGGGTATCAGGAATAGGCTGGATTTCTAATTGGGGTTTTGGTCAAATTTATCGGAATTTAACCTAACCAAATTTCAGTAACGAAACCGTGGCGCAAAATCAAATTAAATGTGCATGTGTAGCATGCGATCGCCATATGAATTATGCTTTTAAGAATGGGAGAACAGTATAGGGGGGCTTACCTGTAAGCATTAGAATGCTGGCTTCTGGGAATTTAAACTTATTGATTAACAAGTACTTCATACAATTGGCATCGTTCAGGCAGCCCTTCAATTCGTGCCGAGAATACCTGTAAGAAATGCCGCAGACGACCGCCTTCTTCCTGCCGTGGGCAGGAGGCGGCGCGGGCGAATAGTGCTGGGGACTGGCCGCGGGGGCGTGGGGAGCCGATGGCGGGTGGTGGTGGTAACCGTGAGGCGGAGCAGCGCCGCGAGGTTCCGCGATATGAGTGATCGCTTGACAAAGAGCACAGCGTATCGACCTTGCCCCCGGCGGCATCTGCAACGGCGTCTGACAGCCAGAACAATTCACGAGAAACGGCATTGGCATCGCCATTAATGATCTCTGTACGACTCTGATCGAGATCGACCACTTCTTATTGTCGAATGTCGACTCGCAGCCAGGGTTGGAATTTCAAATGGCGGACACCCGTCAAAATTGCCGATAACAATCAAAATCTGAAACTTTTTCTGTATTCTAAGCTAGATTTTGACGGTCTTCCTAAAATCTTAGCTGTATTTGACGGGTAAATTGACCCATGACGGGCATTACCAGTCAAATTCCATCAAAGTCGCAGCTCCCGCGGGATTCGAACCTTCGCCGGCGGATCCCAGCCGCTTCCGTTCGAGCAAATTCATAACATGCGCAATTTCACGGTGGCCTACCAACAACATATAACTACATAGTAAGTCAACGCGGTTGTGGGATTTATACCCATTACTAACTCCAATGCAAAACTTGTCCTAAAGGAAGTGAACCAATAGGAGCCGTTTAATCTTGTAATTCTTTATAGTTGATAGAATCTTATTGATATAGAAAGTTAGATTTCATTCATTAAGAACTCTGTCCAAATTTAGGATGATTTAGAATTTTAGATTGATGTTGAATTGATTAAAATTTTTGAAGGTATTATAATTATGTAAATAGGGTTATTTTACTATATGAACCAACTCCGGGTTAACTCATCTTATCAAGTTAAGTTATAACAATTAACATTGGTTGGGGAGGGGTTTAATACTTTTAGAATTTGTTTTTCATTGAAAATTACATATAATGAAATTAGATAAATAAAAGTGTGACGAAGAGTAGGTGCAAAATAAGTTATATATATTTGTATAAGGTAAGAATGACATAAGAATTATTGATCACAAAGCACCATAGTTATATGGTGTTGACATTGTATGTTTGCAAAAGACTACCAATTATGAAAATGTGGTATGATACAATGCTAAATTCTTCATTTCAATGTGGCAATAGTCATTAATAATATTTTTAACTTAATCATTTTATGTTTTTAGTTTATTTTTTCTACTTTCCTCTCATTAACTTCTAGTTAAAATCCTTCTTTAATTATGTTCCTATCTTTCTTTGCCTAATTGACTTTTCACTACTCTCCTTTTTCACCTTTTCTTGGTTGACCTCTTTCAATTCCCTCTTCCCCTCCTATTTAAACTTACCTTTTTCAATTCCATGTTAACCTATGGTCATCTCTCTTCACACCTCTACTTTTATAACCTTTTTATTTATTGGTATCTTTTTTCTTTCAACATTTAAACCTCTCATTTTTTATTCTATGTCTCCCTTTCTTAAGATGTTTCTTTGTCAACCTCTCATTTTTTCCCTCCCCTCCGATTTGAACCTTTGTTTTTCCCATTCCTTGTGAATGTTTGGTCATTTCTTTGCCTACCTATTCAACTTCTCTCATGTATCTCCTTTGTGACCTTCTCTTTTAACCTTTTACCTTGCTAATATGTTTCATTTTTCTCTTCCCCTCTCGTTTAAACCTATTTTTTTGGTTCCTTGCAAACGTTTGATCATTTTTCTTTGCCTGCCTACTTAACTTCCTTCATGTATCTTCTTTTGTCCCTCCTTTTAACCTCTTTCCTTATCAACTTCTATCATTGTTCCCCTTTCCCCTTGAGGATTTATTTTGTGAATTCCTTCTTAACCTTTGGTCATTTTTCTTTTCCTACTTAGTTGAATTCTCTCATTTCCTTCATGTTTAATGTTTTTCCTTGTCAACCTCCTCGTTCTTTACCTTACCTGACCTATTTAAACCTCTCTTTATTTATTCCTTGTTAAACTTTTGGTCATTTTTCTTTACCTACATAGTCAAATTTTCCCACATTTCTCCCTTTTAATAATTTCCTTATTGACCTCTTTCATTTCCTCCCTTCTAATCTTTTCCTTAATTTGTTGGGATTATTATTAATCCTCCCTTTGACCACATAGTATATTTGTCAATTTCCGTGGTTGAGGATGTCTTCATCACTCCACTAGTGCATGGGGGACACACATATGGGACATCTGCCACTTACTGCACCTAATTGCATGAGTTTAGGTGCCCGAAGCACCAATCCCTATAATTTAGGAACCCAGTCTAAGTGCCACTAGTAGTCTCCAACAATTGACTCTAGTAGCTATTCAATTAAGTCCAGTTATGCTCTGATTCCCATCGGTTAGATCACTCTCAGTCATCCTAGCACTAGTTTCCATGACTCGAGGAAAGTAAGGCACATTTGCTCACTTACCCTCATCAGTTAACTTAGTGTAAACTGTTTTAGTGATCCAAAGTTGCATTAGTGAGCTCTAATGGTGATTTTCCCACACTTAGTTAGTTCTGGAGTCAATCCAAGTTGGTAGATTCGAATCTTATTTTAGGTATTTGAATTCTCCTATATGTATTACCATTGTATTACTTAATTATATACTGATTAATGGATTATGATTATTATTCCAATAATTGGTCTCATGAGTGTTTTTATCTTCCATGAATTATTGATATGAGTTTATCAATGCTTCTCTCTCTTCTACAATCCTACATTGAATCTTGCAGGCTGATGATCCTATGCTTCATTGAATTTAGCATGGTATGAGAGTTGGTATCCAAGCCAACAACAAACCTAGGAAGCTTCCATTAATGCACTAGAAGTAGTTGGGTTCCACATAAATCCTGGAATTATTACCTTGCCCCCTTTGGATTTTGTCTAAAGAAGTCTATCGAGGTGTGATGCACCCAGAGAATGTGCACATGTCAAAGCAGAGAGTGTTTCGTCTAAATTCATTCGAATTGAGTTGTTTTGAAGTGTTTTCGCAGGTACATTCAAATAATTTATGAAGAATCGTTGATCAATATAGCTGTGAAATGGAGAATTCAACAGCTCTAACTCCCATAATCCTTACACCCTTCAATTACCTTGATTGGAGGGCATATATGCAGATTGTCTTGCGCAACAAGGGTATGTACAAGATCACCATGGGCAGAGAGGCCGAACCCCAGTAGTATATTGAAAAATTGAAGCATATGAATAAGCTTAATGAAGCTTTTGGTTTCATGTGCATCCACATCTCTAGGGAGCTGTTGTTCCATCTTTATGGACTCAAGACTCCAAAAGAAGTATGGGATAAGCTCAAATCCATGTTTGGCAAACAAGATGAGCTGAGGGGCCATATCCTGAAGAATGAGCGAATAACACTACAACCCAATAACTTCAAAATTATACAACAATTTTTCTCAAAGTTCAAATCATTGGTCATGCAATGCAAACAATGCAGGATTGAAAAGCAGGATGAGCAATTGGTTCTCTCCATACTAAGCAAACTTGGCTCAGAATTCCAGTGTTTGTATATACCTTTCACTCTATGAGACTAACTACCCCTAATTGGTGAATGCCATCCCTTGATGCCTTCACAAGGTCTCTAATCCAAGAACAAGACAAACTAATACAGATGGGAGCTCTTAGAGCCTTTCCAAATCAAGCTCTCTTAGTTGGCGAGACAAGGAATGTCCAAGCAAGAAGGAAGCACAAAGGTAAAGAAAATAAAAAGACTGAATTTGAACCTAAAGATGAGTTTGATCCATCGGATGAAGCCTTAGGCTCCAGAAAGGACAAACATCAAAGGTTCGAGAAGGGCAAGTGCTCCTGCTGTAAGAAAGGAAACCATACAGAGAAATAGTGTAAGAAGAAGACCATAGATCATATGACAAAACTCCTTGAGCAGCACAATTTTTCCCTCCCTAAAAGCGCAAAGAAGGTTGACTCTGGATATAAGACTAAAGATCATGATGAGAGATGCCATGCACTGAAGGCAAGTTGTTCAAAATCACATGCCTTCTTCGTTAATTATGGAGCGTCCAATCATATGGTTGCATCTAGAGAATCATTCTCTTCATTACAACTTACTAATGATTTGAGTATTCACACGGGTGATGACACTCAAATTTGAGCTAAAGGAAATGGTTCAATCAAGTTAAAGCATGGAGTGTTCAAAGATGTACTCTATGTTCCCTCCTTAGCTGCAAATTTGTTATCTGTATACCAGATGACACTTACTAGCCCACTAAAGAGAGTAGTATTTGGTCCTGACTCAGTGGAGATCTCAAATATATCATCTGGGAAGATTATAGCGAAAGGTGTTGCAAACCATCCCTCCAGGGCATATGAATTCTCACACTTTCTGCCATACTCAGATCCAGTACAGTCTCAATTGCTATTTGAAAGGGAAGGTAAAACCATTTTACCTAAACCTTTTGCATATGATAATGTTTCCATTAGTGTTTCAAATTCAGAATCCAAAGAAGAGGATCCAGTTGAATTAACTTATGAAATTGAAGATGAAGTTCACAATGATCTAGATCCAAATCCAGTCCCTACTCCCAATGCTAGGCCTAAATGGGCACAAAAGGTTATTGAGGCAATTGGGAACATGACTGGAGAGCCATCTGACATGAGAAGAACAAGATCCCAATTTCAAAAAGAGTGCCTTATGCTATTGTCAAGCAAATTCACTTCCTTCAGAGAGGTGCAATAAGCTCCCAGAGAGATGCTACATGATGGTAAGGTTTGATCAACCATTCTGCTCGTTGAAGAATAAATTGAATCATGTCACTCTTCCTCTAGAAAGAAGAGACAAAGGCAACATTCCTTGCCTTGTCTATCAATAGATTGAAAGAAAACGGAGAGGTTCACATGCACAGTCCCATGATATTATTGCACACAAGGACCACCACACAGCTTTACTACTCCATAAAGATGTAGGTTGCAAAAATATTTTCATAAGTTTTTTATTCAAAAATAAAGTTTCTCTTGATATGAAAGCTTGATCCTCATTTTCCTGCTTATTTTGAGGGGGGGGGGGTTCCCATGAGGTTTTCCCCATTTCCTCGGTTTTATTGAGTAGTTATTATTTTTGCATTTAGATTGTATGGGTGACCATTCGTCCTAGTTGTCAGGGCCCAGGATGTCCAAAGTCAGGATTAAGGGGGGCTGTTGGAATTATTATTAATCCTCCCTTTGACCATATAGTCTATTTGTCTATTTCCCTAACTTATGAGGCCTTCATCACTCCACTAGTGCATGGGGGACACACCTAGGGGACATCTGCCAGTTACTGCAACTAATTGCAAGAGTTTAGGTGCCCCAGGGACCAATCCTATAATTTAGTAACCCACTATGAGTGCCACCAACAGTCTCCAACATTTGACTCTAGTAGGTATTCAGTTAAGTCCATTTATGTTTCATTCCCAACAGTTATATCACTCTCAGTCATCCTAGCGCCAGTTTCAATGATTCAGGGGAAGTAGGGCACATTTTCTCACCTACGCTCATCAGTTAACTGAGTGTGAATTGTTTTAGTGATATGTAGTTGCATTAGTGAGCTCTAGTGGTGATTTTCTCACACTGAGTTAGCTCCAGATTCGGTCAAAGTTGGCAGATTCGAGTCCTATATTAGGTATTTGAATTCTCCTATATGTATTACCATTGTATTAATTAATTATATACTGATTAATGGATTATGATTATTATTCCAATTATTGGTCTCATGAGTGTTTTTATCTTCCATGAATTATTGATCTGAGTTTATCAATGGTTCTCTCTCTTCTACAATGCTCCATTGAATCCTGCAGGCCGATGATCCTATGCTTCATTGAATTTAACATAATTTTCCATAAATCTTAATCCTCTCCTTTATCTCGTTATGTTGTCATGATCTCATTTAATTATATTTTTGTATTTATCTTGGATGCTCTATAGATAATATACTTAACCTATATGGTGCAAGAGCTTAGTTCAACCAATGCTCACCAATGATATGATACCCAACCGTGTAGCCCAAGGGGTTAGTTCAACCAATGGTCACCAATGTTGTCGTGCATTTGACTAGTTCCTTGTCAGTAGGTTCCTAGTTCAAATCTCCCTAGTGGGGTGCACTAGTCTAAGATGAGGAGTTTACTAGAGATTCCATCCATGAGTGCGGGGAAGCATCCCTTAAGTTTCTTCACAAGGTTTTCCTCAAAAAACAAAAATGAACCTCAACCAAGGGAACAAATTCTACGACACTTAATAAGTAATGAAAATCCCCAATTGAAAGAAGCTACTGTGAGAAAGAATTTTTGCAATGGAAAAAAAAAAGGACTCTAGTGACTCTACAAGAGAAATTTCAAATTTGAGAAGTTATACACAAATACTTTCACTTCATAACCATTGTCCTGGGTCCCCAACAAGCAACATGCAAACTAGACAAATATAGAAAGATTACATCATCGCTAACAATCCACTAAGTGTAAGAGAAGACCTAGAGAATATCGTGATGTAGTTTTGAACAAAGAGTGTAAATACTCTAGTTAACCTTTTGATTTGGGATATTGAAAGGCCTCGCTGGATTTAGTGGAAGTCATGCAAACACTACACCGATTTTGATCTTTCCTTAATTCTAGTCCTAAGAATGTCCAATCATATTTAATTAATTTGATAGGATCAACTCATTTAGAGAAACATGATGTAATAGCCTAGTTTTGACCTTGGAATGCATCAAATCATATTATACATAAATGTAAATGTGAGTGTATAATGATGGGATTTTAGCCATGTGAGCTTCAATAAATTATGTAAGCATGGAAATATAATATATAATGGTCCAATATGGGTATGGGGAGCACAAGAGAGGCTATGGTTCCACCAAAGGGGAAGAGAAAACTGAGGCTATGGAAAATTAAACCCTTTAATGCCAAGACCTAGCCTTAGAACTCTTCTCTTTTCTACCATGTGCCTTAAATAAAGTCATCCACCTCCTTTGACTTCTCAAACTAATCATTGAATGCATGTAAGTGGCTAGTGGGGAAATATTCTAATATAGTTAAGGAAGCATGGAGTGAGTACAATCATCATAGGAAGTGTGAGAGTCCTACATTTCTCACGTCTAAGTAATGCCAACCATCATTTTCCCCAATCTTCCCATTGTCATTCACTCTAGCATCCATGCCATCACTCTCATGTTTATGGTTTAGATTGTTCATGTTTCGTTCTCCATTGCTAACCATTACCAATCCAAGAAATCAACCAAAATCAATACTATGTTGAGAAAATTGCAAAATTTTAATCAAATATAGTTGGTTGAAGGTGAGCATAGAGGTTGCAAGTTAAGAACCCCTCACCTATTGTGCATTTGCACTCTTTTGATGCTTGATAGTCAAGTATTAATCTTACAAGCAAATCCAGAATGCATAAGAGTAGATTGGGCTCTTCTTACCCATACTAAATAGAGAATAGAGGTGAAAGGAAGAATATATTTGAGGGACTTGTGTGTAGAGAAGAGGAAGAAGTTCTTTGTGTTGTGGGGGGTAGTGGAAGAGAATGCCATGGTTGTTTGGTCATTAAATGAGATGAATGTAATGCTTTATGGTGGATTATAATTGTGAAGTATGAAGGTAAACAAGTTGAGTTAAGAAATATATATAGATGTAACATGTTTGGTGATCATTAACCAGGCTTTAATGGGATCGCTGCTGCCTAACAAACCTTCGGATTTCAACCACCTTGAGATCCAACAACCTTTGGATTTCAAACACCTTGAGATCCAACAATCTGCTACTGTAGCAGTGGCATTAAATCTTGTGCAACTGCCTTTTTAACATAACTTAAGATGGGTAGATACTTTTCTTTAATTAATTACACCGAAGGTGTTATTAAGGGTACGGTTCTTCTCAGGCTTTCGTCGTATATCGACGGCCTATGAGGAGCCGATCCCTGTCCACGACTCAGCTTAAATGCTGAGGATTTAGATTATCTTAAAATAAAGCTTTTATAAAGATGGTCGACCCGACAAGTATTCAGGACACGTGTCTTTTTCGACGACCTTTCAAACGTTTAATTTTTGTAAAGTTCAAGTTCATCCAGCCAGCGAGCAATCGGTCTATGTAAAGTTCAAGTTCATCATCTCCAATTTGCAAGAATCGAGCACCTAAAGTATATATGAAAATATTCCATTTGACTTGTTTGAAGAACTTCAAGGGTAGACAGGAGGAAGGGGATTGAGCATCCCTTGCATAAACGGGTGAAACAACTACGAATGGCTCTGCTCCTTTTTATGTTAATTAGTTCAAGGTCATTAATGAGATTTTGGACCTAGATCTGTTGTTGATGGGAGGTTTTCTTTATGTGGCAACTAACTCTATCATTTGAAAAATCTGTGGAAGTTTTTTTTCTCCTCTCAAAACTTGTAATTACATGTACTTCAATGCATTCATTACTATGTACCTGGTAAGTATTCTCCTCTCCAAGCTGCATTCAAAGAGGGATGACTAGCGATGGATAAGTTAGAAGACGAGCCAATGTAGGCCCCACAGATTTGACCAAAAAATCTACTTGACGTTTCGATTTCTCCTTTGAAAGCCCCAAAATGGACGGCAACCCCATCTATAACTTTCAAATTTGTTTTTCGAAAAAAACTAAAGTACTTATTAGTATTTGCACTATAATTTCCATAGATTCACTATACTTGCTTTTAACACATAAACTTACATCATCTACATACACATAACTTTCATTCATTTTCTTTTGGGTGTTTCATTTCTGTGGCTTTGGAGAAAGTATACTAGTTAATAATAATAATAATAATAATAAATAATAAATACAACTATGTTTGAATGAAAACTTATTTGGGACATCACAGGGCACTACACAAAAATCAAGAAAACTTATCTGGTACATCACACGGCACTACACAAAAATCAAGAAAACTTATCTGGGACATCACACGGCGCTGGACAAAAATCAAGAATCTAAGACTGGGTTTGATCTCCGCTGGTTAGGCCTAACAGATTTCTAGCAACATAGGTTGGAGCTGAGCAAAATAATAATTTTAATCAATATACTTTCGGAACAAAGATTCCGGCCAAAATTAACTGAAAAATTCGAATCCGAGGGCTTACCAGTGAGCGTGAGAATGGATTCCTCTGGAAATTTAAACTTATACATTAACATGTACTTTATACAATTGACATCGTTCAAGCTGCCGTTCAATTCTCGCCGCGTATTTTTGTAAGAAATCCCGCAGACGACCGCTTTCTTTTTGCCGTGGGAAGGAGGCGGCGCCGGCGAGTATTGCTGGGGACCGCGTTCCGCAATGCGAGTAATCCGTTGACACAGAGAACACCGTATCTTCTTCGCCCCTGTCGGCAGCTGCAACGGCGTTCGACAACCGGAGCAATTTACTAGCATCCGCATCGCCCTTCATGAAATTAATCCATTCGATTCTTAATGGAAAACTGTCGCGCTCTGCAAGGGTCGAACCTTGGCCAGATCGCACCCACAATCGTTGGGATTCATGCATTCGAATAGCGTCCAACTCAAGCCTCTTTACACGCAATATTTTATCGTTCAAGCCAACGTGGCATGTCTAAATTTAGTGAAGCCATTTTAATGGCGTCAAATTCACGAGTATCTTGCCTTTCAACCCAACCGTGGTATGTCTAAAACGTCCAGAAAACACACACGGTATGCAGATTCCTTCTCTTTCCAATTATATTTTTTACTTTTATCATTAAATGTGATTTCCTTGATCAAATTAATAAATTCATTTTATTAATATTTAAAATAAAGTTAAAAGAGTAAATTTAAATAATAATAATAATAAATCAATATAAATACATCTTGATTCTAATAATTTAAACATTATTAAAATTATACTTAATATTTGCAATGAATTTGTCCTTTGTAGTATTTTTTTTTTAAGCTAAAGGATCTATATTAATTTAAACAAAATTTACAGCTCGAATTCAAGTTTGCCTCATGATAAACCAATTTAAAGCTTGAAAAGTTTAACTAGTGCTAATAAAGCAACTAAATAGAGCTACCAAATTCTAAACATAGTTATGATAACCAATAGACATAAGGGATCCCTCTAAAAGATCTAAACTAGGCCATTATTTCATCATGAAATTAAAGGCACCTCTTGCCTATGAGAGGATTCACGGTTGATTTTGGAATTGAGGGTACAATATTCGTATTGGTGGTTTCCTTGATAAGAGAGTTGAGCTTTGCTTCCAGTTTTCTATTTTGGTCATGAAAGATCACCAATCTGCAAAAGGAGTTCTTTCCTCTTTTTTATGATGTCAAGAAGAACCTTCATTAATAGAAATTTGATATGTTAGTACAATACAATTCTTCGATAGTATTCCATTTCTCTAGTGCAAGTGACCTTGTATCCCAAACCCATGGCCCCATGTCTGTCATAATGTCCTCCTCTCTTGTGAAAACTTGTTCTTTTTTAACCCAATTTTTTTGTCTAAGAGAGATGGGCACTTAGTTCAACTAGGATTTGTTAGAAGAAAACATCCTTGGCTTCTCTACCTTGACTTTAACCTTGGGTTGGGAGAGACTCTTGCTTCCCCTACGAAGGAACCTTCCATGATCCCTACTTGCCATCGTTGCAATTTCTTGAGACGAGATTGAACCAAGAGGGGAGTTGTATGCTTAGAGATTCGAGTCGTGGTCACTTATCAGGAGCTAAAGGGAACCACATCGCCAATACGCAATGAAGGTGTTGGCCTCCCGAGCTTGTGAAAGAGAATTGAATGGAATATCCACAAAGCAAGGAGACCACAATAAGCAAATATGACGAAACACAACCACGGACCGAGAGAGTTGTCGCGTTCCTCTTGAAAAAGCTAGAGTTAAAGCAAGAAAGAGTCGCACCAACTGAAAGTTCATATTTGACATCTCGTCTGCAATGTACCTAGTTATCATGCATGGGCATGCAAATTGAATGCCTATGAATTAGAGAATCATCAACCCGCTACTTGTTATTGTTGATAATGACAAAGAGAATGCCAACCATCGAAAATCGAGAGCATGTGATGTCACGTCCCCGCCCCTCTACCGGAGAGAGGACGCGACTGATGTTGTTATCTAATCCGGGAATATTAGCCCCATGAACATAATATGAAATGCATTGAAGTAATAACATGCACAAATGCATAAATATTTAACACACGGTGGAAGCAAATCCATTCCATTCATTCACATGTTCATTGTAATTCATTATCAAATGTAAATACAAAGATTTAAACACAAGAATACTTATCTTAGAAGCGAAGCTCGTCTCACAACCAACTATGTCACTGCAACGTTCCACCCAACCATAGGCTAGCATGCTCATCAATCCCTCAGCAACATTGCCACCTCCTGAGATGGGCATGATTCCCACAAGGAATAAGGAACACTAGCAAGCACACACATAGCCAAGGATACAACAAAACTCAGCCAAGCCAACATAGTTGGGTTTATCACGCTACAAAGGAGATGGAAAGGCTGACTGCTAAGCTAGTGAGCTCCCCTAAAGAGCTATGGGCACCTGCACCAAATCTAGCCTGGCTTCTAAACATCTACCCACCCAACACAAGGAAGCATCCCCTTCTCTGCTACACAATCCCTCGGTTTATGCCTTCCCTTCCAGTTCTATTCAGGGTGTGCAAAGAAGAAAACGAACCCCCCTATATCTGTCTGTGAGGTCCCTTCACACACTAGGTTTATTAAGCTAGTTCATAACCTCTTTCCACTCCCAAATCAATTCATACCAAAACCAAAAGATGCATACACAACAATTACAGTGCTGGGCATGGACAACAACGTCCTGGAAGCCAAAATCAGAAATGGTAAGTGGGTAAAACAGCCCCAGGAGCCAAAATCGATTTCACCAAATGTTCATTGGCTTCACGTGCGAAAAAATGGCCTCCACGGACACCCATAAATCATGGCCTCTTCTCCAATTCACTGGGCATTACAAAAACAGATTCCCATCCTGGGAAATAACAACAAAAACATCAAGCCAAGAGCCCACCGATTGAGCTTTGCAAAAGTGACGTCCCGGTCATGGGGAAAATGAGGGAAACTGCAAAAAGTGGATGGGGAAGGCACAACAGCTCAAAAAACGTGAGTGAAGTGCCTAGGAGCTCCAAAATCGTGAATGAAGAGGAGGACATGGGTGTATGACCAAATGGGCATGCATTTTGGGTGTTAACTTGCCCCAAAAGTCAAAAACGTTTTTCCCAAAAATGGGTGTTTCCCCAAATTCGAATTTCTAACTTCCATACCTTGCCCATTCTCATGCAATAACTAACACAACCAATTTTTGGCAGAATTAAATGATTGGTTGAATAAGACAAGAAAGGTGGTTGGCAGCTTGGGTTCTTTCATTAACATTTGGCTTTTCCCCATTGGCCCCAAAGGTTAAATATCCCCCCCTTATCCTTAGGAAATCATGCCCCCATCTCATTGTTTATTTCATTGACATAGCTAGTTGTGGGTTTTTAATTAAATTGCATATTTACATGATGTCAAAATTATAATGTGTCGGCTAGCACGAAATACCATTGGCAACGATTTTAATCGCCGAAACATAAAACGTTAAATCGATCGTGGGGCTTTCGCCTTTAGCTCCACACCATAATTAATTACAATATATACATCATATACATTTTTAATGCAAACGGGGTCAAAATCGAGGTGTTACATGTGAAGCCACCATAACCCATATCCGAATGTAGGGAGATGAAACTCTACCAACCTTATTGACTCCCTCATCCCTTGAATTAATCATCGCTATAAGTGTGTAGTTAATCTATACATATAATTATTACTGAGTTAAAAAAAAAGAAGAAAAACACACTATAAAATTTGCACACAATTAGATTATAAAATGTATCGAAATTAAAAAATATATATATTAAAAATTATAATAACACAATTCTATGTTTTAAGCCACATAACATTTTTATTGCCATAAATTCAAATTCTGTAAGTCAAGTTATAAAAAATAGCACAATTCTATGTTTTACAACTCACATAAGGTTGATGCCACGCGTATTTTCGTGACTTTAATGTCTATTTGTTTTTATTCATTTCAAATTATCTATCCCTCTCGTATTTTCATGACTTTAACGTCTACTTGTTTTTTATTCATTTCAAATATCTATCTTGCATATTTTTCATCACTTCAATGTAGAATTTTCCATAACTTGGTTTAAATATGTGTGTTTTGTAACTTGGTTTAAATATGTGTGTGGTGTATGATCTTGTGTCCATGCTATCAAGTCTATAAACTTGATGACCTTATGCTCTTTATAACATTCTTTTACAAAATCAACCAATCATGTTTCTAGATTTCAACAAATTGTAAATTATATGTTAGATGTGAACGAAGACATTCAAGGAGCTACAAGGTATAAATTATATGTTAGATGTGAACGAAGACATTCAAGGAGCTACAAGGTTTTCCTCTTGAAAGGAGTCACATATTTACTAAATCCATTACTAAAAGAAGGAGTTGGAGTTGTGTTGAATATAGGTTAATTTTTAAAAATGTTACAGATATTAATATAAATATTTAGTTATTGTATTAAAGGTTTAGATTTCAACTAAACAAATTATATGTTAGATGTGAATGAAGACGTTCAAGAAATTACAAAGTTTTTCTCTTGAAAAGAGTCACATATTAACTAAATCTATTACTAAAGGGGTTGGAGTTGTGTTGAATAGAGGTTAATTCTTAAAAATGGTATAAATATTAACATAAATATTTAGTTATTGTATTAAAGGTGTAAAGACATACAAAACCATTGATGTGTGATGTATATTATAATAACTAGCATTAATGAACTTCAATTTGTCAATTTAAAATGAGTGGTGACAGTGTTTTTTTACCTCATGAAAAAAACATAATTGTATTATATATTATAAAACAATTACATTTTTTAGAAACTTGAAGGTCTTCACCTAAAGAGTGTTCATATAGTGCTTTCATCCAAAAACTAATAATTTATCATCTTTTATGTTCTTATCTTATGTATTATTGTAGAAGGAGCAAGTCGATAAGTCGACTTGAACGATAGCCGACTAAGTCGATGAGCCGACTTAGTCGATTAGCCGACTAAACTAGAGATTAGGTCGGCCACCTAAGGTCGCGTCGGTTCACCGAACCGATAGGTAGTTATTTTGTCACTGTTTTGTAATCATATATATTAGGCTGTTGAGCCAGATGAGAACTCAGTTCAGTTCTCTGTAATGTATGGACTCATTCGTATAATATATTCTGTTAATTCACCTATTTGTTCTTATCTCTTGTCTCTGTTTTATATGTATGTTTTAGTATGTATTATTGGTAACCTTATGTGATCTGTGAGATTACAACATTGGTTCCCTTGCCGGTAGTACATGTCTGAAATGTATGCAAACAGATGATACCAGAGCAGGAGATTAAGGACTGGTGAGAACGTAAAGTTGCAAACTATTTGCAGAATTACGTACGAAGGAATAGATTAACAATCGCACAAGCAAAAGAAAGATTCTTCACCAAAACACATGAAAAGTTTGTAGAATCAGTGCCCCAACTTCTGAAGAAAATCCTGGATGAGAAAGCTGGAAGGGACTAAAGAACAACAGTTGCTGGAAAAACTGATCCGAGGAGGTAGAACAAACTTGTCGGAGTGGTTCGAGAAAATCGCCGACGACTTCTGTGAGGAGCAAGCAGTCGAAGACAGAACTTCGGTGGAAACAGTCAAGGAGAAATTTTACACAGATCTCATCGAGCAATTTCTGTGTTCCTTACCGACCTTGCTGTTTAAATTCCTGATCGAGAAGGGAGTAGGACATATTGTCGAACCTCGTCCATCACTTCACGAACTGCCATCAAACTCTAACTGGGTGGAGAAGCAAAGGAAGTGGGAAAAATTTATTGCAAAAAGGGAGTGGGAATACTTCCTAAGCAAATAGATCGTACTATCCGGGCTTTCTAAAAGCGTCGGGTAGGCTATGGGGGGGTAGCTGGTCATATGTCGAGATAGAGTAGAGTGGATTCTAGTCGACTGGAAACAGATACCATTCACCAGTAATGAGAAGTCGACCAAAAGGGAACTCAAGAGAATAATATCACACGAAGGTATGTCAGACATTCAGAAAATAGAGAGGGAAGAGAGACAACAGAGGAGGGAAGCAAGAAAAGAAAGAGCCTTAGAGCTGCATAGAGGAAGAAGTCCTAGGGCGATTGACCAAGAAGAGAATCCGCCAGAGTGGGTTCATGACCGACATAAAGAAGGCGTGGAACAAGAGGCGTCCCCTACGGAGGAAGAATTGTGGATAGAGCAGCCAGAAGCTCTCCAATTAAGAGCTCCCCATGACGGAACAACCCTCTCTCCGTTGAATCCGCGTACTCGGATACAGACTATTGTTGAAGAGGACCTCCGACTATGAGCTGGTGACTTTAGTATATGGAGTCAACTAGACGACGAAACATACACTGGACGACACCTCATTATACGTCGACCAGAGGAAGGGAATTGGGTTACCTTTCAAGCGGCACCCTCCAACCAAAGTATCCACTTACTCTTACCGACACATGAAGGAGCACCCCCCCCCCCGCCAAATACAGCTTTAGAAGACAAAGAACACTCAGAACTACGGATAAATAGTTGCAGTGAGCCATCGACAGCAGAAGTCGACATCAACCGACTGCCAGTCGACGAAGAATCGACAGCCAACGAGAACGAAAGTTTCGTCGACCATAGTCCCGCAGAGACGAATAAACCAATAACCCCACCACCCTCACCCCCACCCCCACCTCCACCGTCGCCATCTCCTGAGAGCAGTGACAGTGATTCCAACATGGGTCACGGATCAGCTCACATTCCTCTATATGAGGGGGATGAGGACCCTAGATGACATTGGTTCATCTGCGAGTCGACTTGGGAGGCCAACTAAGTTACAGACGAAGATAGACAAATGGCACAGATTGTCGGTGCCTTGAGGAAAAGGGCATTAACGTGGTATATGACCTTTTCAGAAAGACAACCTAGAGCAACCAAAGATGAGATCAACCAAAGATGAGATAAAGGCGCAATTTCTATCATATTTCAAAACTCCAGATGCCAAACACCTGGCAGCGAAAAAACTAAAAACAACGTCACGGAAACCAGGGGAAACTGTCTGCGACTATGATAACCGTTGGAAAGACTTTCTGAGGCAGCTGGATTATGTTATAGATGAACATTTACTAATCTAGTGGTTTCTTGCAAGGTTATCTCAAAAAGTGTGCCGACACATTACATTAGTCTGGAAACATTCAAATATTACGAAGATGCGCTAACAAAAGCTTTTCAAGTGGAGATGGACGAGGACATACCCGCTTACCCCACATACCACAGATTGGAAGAATAGCTCGAGAGTGTACATAAGTCTTTAAAGGATTTAAACCTCAAGAATCAGGAGATCTGGTGCACCAAATGCTTGACGGCCGGCCACTCTAAAAGCAATTGTCGACAGGAATACAGCTGACAGGATGTTCGATTCGTGCAAATGAAATCTTTTTGCGACATCTGCCAGGAACACGGGGACCACGCAACAAAAGACTACCCATTCAACATGAAGAATGACAAGGCATCCTGGTGTGCAATTTGTGAAACCAAAAATCACAATACGGTCGACTGCCATTTGAACCTGAAGAACTGACAAAACTATCATGCAGTCTACCAAACCAACGCAGTTGCGCAAACTAACGAGCAAAACAATTTAGCAAATGAACATAACTGTCAGAGATATGACGGTCGATGATACGAGTGCCGGTACGACAATCGACGTGTAGGCTACGGAGGGAGAGGTCGATTCCCTAGGAATCGCGACAACCGACCACATCGACCCATCCAGTGCTTTACATGTTATAAAGAGGGACATCGGTATGCAGACTATCCATATAAAGACAGAACTGAACTCAAATTTTGTACTCGCTGTGGAGTAGAGGATCACTCACTAGAGGATTTCCCTACCATGTTGGAAAAACTAAATACAAAAAAAAATATTAATGTCTTGTCATGTGTGCAAAAAAATGATGTAATAAACACAAAAAATTTGCATATTGTAACTCGACAAGGAACAAAAACAGGAGCTAATAACCCAAGAATCAGTAAAATAAAAGAGAAAAATGTCTATCCTGATCCATTGAAAGAAAAACAAACATACAAAGAAGCAACCAATGTATTCAAAGAAACTGCACGACAAGAACATGTTCACGACATTCGACATAACACAATAAACGAATTAATCCAGCTCGTAAAAAAAGACAACTCAGTATCTCAGTTCATCGATTTGTTGTATGAAATAAAATGTACCAACTCTGAAAAACAAACAAAGAACATCTGCAGCTTAAATAAAAAAGACAAAGGTGATGCCAACCCACTTGTCGACCTGGAAATCGAAGGATACCACGTCCAACAAGTAGTGCTCGACTTTGGATCACAAGTAAACATCATGACTCATGACACTTGGGAACAAATGGGAAAACCTCGACTCTATGAGTCAGGCATATACCTGAAATTAGCCGACCAGGGCCTAATTGAGCCTATTAGAGTCTGGAAAAACGTCGACACGACTATAAAAGGAATATCGACCAAGGTCGACTTCGAAATCATTGACCCGAAAGAAGAATCCATTTCCTTCCCAGCGTTAGTCGATCAACCTTGGGGTAGAAAGATGAAAGCATCGATATCCCTAGATAAGGAGTGAATCAAATTAAAAGGAAATGGACAAAAGTTCATTGTACCCATTCATCCATCTCAAGGGGAACCTTGGACTGAACCTATCGATGAAGAAGTCGACGTCCGACAACTCTACCAGATTCAAAACAATGCAGATTATACAGAACCAGATATCCATGGAGAACTTCATTTAGGTAACCAAGACTCAGCTGGTTATAATTCAGACGCCGAATTATATGATTGGGAGATCGAGAACTACGAAACACAAGCAAGAGGGTGATGGACTATACAAAAAGTGCAGAAAAATCCCACCCAACAGTGCTTCATAGTGTCCATTGTCCCTAAAATCTTTGAGAAGAAAATTAGGGAATACCCTACCTTACAACCTATCAATGTACATACTACACAACTACCAAGATACAAGGAAAGGGAATCACTAGTCATGCATGTCGAACAAGTTTCCAAAAATATTGGTGAACATGGCCGACTTCAAAGCCTAGTAGAAACTTTTACAGGACAAGCTGCTCGATGGTGGGATACACATCAAACATGACTGCAGACCTGGACAACAGCTTCGATTTACTTTATCGAAAGGTTTTGAGGAAAGAAGTTAACCCAACAAGCTCAGATACATGTATTCACTCAAGGACAGAACCCAGAAGATCATATTCAAACCTGTGAAAAAGAGTGGAGAAGACTTGGATACAAGGATGAACGAGCATGGCCACATTTGTTCCCATCAACCCTCGCCGACTTACCAAACAAATGGTATAAGATGGAAGAAGCTAGAGGTGAAACATTCTTATGGCATGAACTCAGGGAAAATTTCATTAAAGATTTCAACTTTATACCTCAAAATGCAAACTTGGTCGAAACCGCAAAACAGATTAAAAAATTTATCCAGCCGACTGAAAACAAACCCTTAAAGGCTGATCAATAGACAATGAAATGTAACAATATACAAACAAGGACAAAACCATAGTTGACAAGACTATAGTTAGAAAACGAAAACACAGAAGGAAAAAACTTTAGATGGAAATCCAACCATGTCGAAACGACCAAACCTATTTGTACAATCCTGAAAGTAGAAACAACTGACAAACAAGATACCGACAGAATGATTGTCGTCGACTTCCCTGCCACATTCTCACAGTTTAAAGAAGGAAGTCGACCGATCAATGAAGCCAAAGCACCAGAATGGCTAGATGCTAAAGTCAAAACTAAAGAATTCAACATCTCAAATGATGATCGACCAAAAATGGCAAAGATTGGTGACTACTGGAGTGAAGAGCAGACCACAGAGATAGTGAACCTATTAAAGGAGTTGCAAGATGTATTTGCTATGGATTATAAAGACCTTAAAGGCTTAGTCCATGAAATGGGAGAAATGAAGATTGATACTAAACCTGATGTTCGACCTGTGAAGAAAAGGCCATATAAACTAGCTCACAAATACAAAAAGATAGTCAAAAAGGAAATTGATAACATGCTTGCAGCAAGCATCATCTATCCTATAGACCAATCAGAATGGGCAAGTCCAATGGTTGTACAACCTAAGAAACATGATCCGACCAAACTAAGAATTTGTGTCGACTTCAGAGAACTAAACAAAGTGACATTGACAGACCCATTTCCAACTCCTTATGCAGATGAAATCTTGAATGAGGTCGCAGGACATGAATGCTACTCATTTACAGATGGATTCTCAGGTTATAACCAAGTGCCAATAGCTAAAGAAGACCAGAAGAAGACAATCTTTGTGTGTGAATTTTGTTCATTTGCTTACAAGGTTATGGCTTTTGGATTAAAAAATGCACCTGCAATATTCTCTCGAATTGTTGTCAAAACATTTCAAGAATATATCTATAAGACCATGGCAATATACTTTGATGATTGGACAATATACTCCATGTTAAAGGATCATTGCAAATGGCTCAGACTTATGTTGGAAAGATGTCGACAGACTCAACTCTCCCTAAACATCAAGAAATGCATATTTGTGACCCACATAGGGATATTATTAGGGCACATTGTCTGTAAGGAAGGTATTAAGGTTGACTTTGCAAAGATCAAAATTATCCTCGACCTAAAACCACCAGTAAACCCAAAACAAATCAGGGTGTTACTTGGACACACAGGCTATTACAGAAAATTCATAAGATATTATTCAGATATGACATATCCTCTTGAATAACTATTAAGAGAAGATCAAGAGTTTAACTAGACAGAGGAGTGCCACATATCATTTGAAAAATTAAAAAGAAAACTAGTCGAAGCACCAATCCTAAAGTTTCCAAACTGGTTGATAAAATTCCATGTTCATATTGATGCATCAGGCCTAGCAATAGGCACAATATTAACTCAACCAGGAGATGATGGAATGGATTATCCTATAGTTTACAGTAGCAGAAAATTAAACAAGGCTGAGAGAAACTATTCGACAACAAAAAGAGAAACACTAGGAATGGTCTTTGCACTACAAAAATATCGACATTATCTCCTAACTAACCCATTTATATTCTATACAGACCATCAGGCCTTGAAGTATCTCGTCAATAAACCACTACATCATGGAAGGATCTATCGATGGCTACTTCTCTTCCAAGAATTCAAGTTTGAAGTCGTTGTCTGACCAGGCAAGTTAAATGTCGATCCCGACCATTTATCCCGAATCGACATAGAAGAAGAACCGACAGGAGTCGACAATGACTTACCTGATGCACATTAATTTCGGATAGAAGCAGTCCTAGCATAACTAGAAGAAATAGCTCAGTTCTTGGAAGATGGACAGGCACCAGAAGGAATGAGTACAAAGAAAAAACTGATCTTAGCTATGAAGGTTGCACCATACAGTCTTATCAATGAATTCTTATACAAAATGAGATTAGATGACATCCTCAGAAGGTGTGTACTAGAACATGAACGAGACAACATTATGCATGAAGCACACTATGGACCTGTAGGAGGAAATTTTCAAGCAGACACAATTGCAAATAAAATCCAACAGTTAGGGTTATGGTGGCCGACACTCTACAGAGATTGCAAAAATTTTGTCAGTCAATGTGACAGATGTCAACGACTAGGTCGACCCCTGCCTAGCACAAAAATTCCTTTGATATCAGTAAACCCAAGTTTGACATTTGAAATCTGGGTCATAGATTTCATAGGACCATATCCTATACCAGCCAAAAGGACAGGTGCAAGGTATATCATAACTGCAGTTGAATATGTCACTAAATGGGCAGAAGTTGAACTAGTCGACACATGTTCTAGTGAGATAGATGCTAAGTTTATCTATGAGAATATCATCACTAGATTTGGATGTCCACTAACTCTAATTAGCGACCAGGGAACACACTAACATAACTATCAAAACCCTAACTGACCAGTTCCAAATCGACCATCGTCGGAGCACAACATACCATCCTCAGTCGAATGGAGCAATTGAAGCATTTAATAAAACATTAACAAGAGGACTAACCAAAATATGTAATATTGATAAGGACGACTGGGATGAGAAAATACCTGCAATATTATGGGCATACAGAACAACATATAAACGCTCGACTGACCAAACTCCTTTTCGACTAGTCTATGGACAAGAAGCAGTAGTTCCACTACTTTTCCGACAACAGACACCTATCACCGCAGAAATATTACATGTCGATGTCGAACAAGGAAGAAATGACTGACTATTGCAACTAAGCAAACTTGAAGAGCACCGACTAATGGAAATACAACATCAAGAAATCCAGAAACAACAATAGAAAGCATGGCACGACCGAAACATCAAAAACAAAAACTTGTCGGTAGGAGACCTTGCTTTACTATACAATAGTCGGGTAAAAGGCAAACCTAAAAAGCTCCACACAGAAGGGATGGGACCTTACATTGTTGAAGAGATACATACCAACGGATCAGTCCGACTAAGAACGTTACAGGGCATAGTATTTCAGAAGCTCGTTAATGGAGCCCGACTAAAACGCTTAGAAAAAAAATAATTATATAACGACTATAACTGTCAACCAAAAGACATAAAAACTTAAAAATTCAAAAGCCAAAAAACAAAATTGTACATATAGAAAGCTATGACAAGAAATTACCATTTCGACAACCGACATCATGCCCATCGACATAACACCATCGACCATTTTCATCGACCGACCACTTCCATCGACTATTCTCATAACCGACATCGACCGACGACCTCGATAGTCCCTTGGCGCATTCATGACATCGAGCGCCGAAAGCAATTCGCCATTAACGCACACTCAAGTATTCAAGCTGGAACATCACGTTTGCCATTAATACACCCATTGACGCACACATCCACAGCATCACCTATAAATACTGGATTGCTGAAGGATCGTTCACCGCAATCCATACAGAGAGAGCATCAGAGCATCCAGTCGACTAAAAGCTGAGAACTCCTTAGTGAAATCGACCACCAAATCGACACAATGATCCCCAAACAAACTAGAGCCTCGACCAAAGCCAAGGAACTACAGGCTGCGGATACACCTTTAGTCCGCAGGTTGAAAAACATTAAGAATGCCAAGGTACATGAAGGCCCATGGAAAAAACTATGGGCCGAGATGCAAGAATGGGATTATGTCAACAAAAAGGCCACTCAAGCCGCAAAGAAAATCAAACACAGCACTATCTTCAGCTATGTCAATGCACCACTCATGGCCAGCTTTGGTGGCACGAAGGAAACTGTTGTAAAATTCATCATTAGCCGGTACCACAATGGCCGGTTCTACTTCGACCAACCGGTCGACATCTTTGGAAAAGTCATCTCCAAGCTGACTGATCTTTCAAACGAAGGAAACCCAGTACCATTCGGTATTAAAGAAGGTCTGGTCGAAGACCTAACTGGGCCGACTTCGGGAAAGAACTCGAAGGAGTTGATGATCAGCCAAATCACAACCCGAACACCATAGATTGTGGGCAAAATAATCGCAATAACACTCACCCTGGCAGGTCGAGGCAACAACCTCAAGTTAGATATGTTAGAAGCTGTCGACACCATTGCGACAGACGGAAGGACATACAGATGGGCTGAATATCTCGCCGACATGGTCAATACCATCTGCGAAAGATGCCAAGAAATAGGGGGAATCATCAAGTTCCCCTCCCTAATCTTATGAATAGTCATGTACCATATCTGCCCAGAGGGGAGTCCAGTCTTTCAGAAGCCGTCGAGGTTCCACATGTGGAGATTTAATCCATTCTCCTAGAGAGGAACCTTGCAAGAGCTTGAACATGGGAAAGTATTGTTGGAGAACTGGATTCAACAACTCAAAGTCCGCACGACTAGAGGGATGGTGCCTCAAAACATCCAAAGAAATCTACCGACGAACTCCCACATCCAGCTAGAGCTCGACCATACCTCGGTGTGGTACATGCAAAGCGACAACTCAAATGCCAAAGCCCTCGACTACTATCCATTAGTCGACCAGATCTTTCGGGAACTGTCTCTATAGGCCAAAACCAAAATAGCAATACTAGCAGCAGCACAGCAGATCGACTTCTCGATCGAGGAGCCGCTCATAGACCAGGAAAAAGAGGAAGACTATGAGCTCAACCTCTATATCAGCACCTTTGTGTCAAAGGAGACACCGGTCGAACATACCGGCCGACTTCAAATAACCATCAAACCTCCGATCGCAAAAAGGGCAGAACCCCAGACAGCAGAGCCACAGCCAGAGCAACAGGTAATTACTCTGGCTGCAAAAAGTGTCGTCCCGACCCAGAAGACGAGGGGGGAGACAGAGCCAGAAAATTCTGAGTATGCTGTCACAAAAGACATCATTAGAAAATTGTCAAAGGAGATAGCAGCGGCCAGGAAGAGGCTCAAGACACAACAACAACAACAAGGTAAAGGTAAGCGCAAGCTTATCCTTACAGACTCATCAGAAGATGAGGAGGAACTGGCAGCCACGGCCCTCGACATCATAGAGGATGCCATAGCAAACAAGGTGCTGGTCGAAACCCAGTTCCAAAGATTCGTCGAGGCGGGAGCACAAGCGGGTCGACCAAAGAAAGCTAAGACTACGACAACGCCTGAAAACGTTGTCGATTTGGTGTCTACGCCTCCACCCCCATCACCGACTAAAATAACCGAGGAACAAGTACCGGCACCGCAATTAGTAAGGCCCCTCGAGTTATGCAAAAGTATGATGACGGAAGAGGTGAAGGCAAAATTCGACAAAGACAGAGATTTGCAGGCATTCATTGAGAAACTGCTTGAGTTATTTACGTTGGACCAGAAGATATCTACAAAAGCACCTCTCTTCACGGTTGATGGACACGAAGCCCAGTATAGAACCTTTGCAACCATCACGTCGACTTTCGAGAGAAATCCGAACAAAGAAGCTGAAGTGGTTGCACGTCGGACCTCGACTATCACCCCAACCGTACCTCAAGCCGACCCACCTGCCACTGCCCCCACTGGAGGAGAAGAAAATGAGGAGGACATAACTCGACATATTAACCAAATGTTCTCTGACTTAGACTCAACTCCTCACCTCGAAAATCCACCACTCACCCACACTTCCCCCAAACCAATCACCCTCGACCATTCGCCAACTCCACCACCACCATCTCCACTACCACCACCACTCCCCGACTCAGAGCAAGGCCCACCAAAACCAGCTGCATCCAAACAACCAGAAGTGGTAGTCATCCCACCTCCCCAACCAGAGAAACCATCAGCCACTATCCCACAAACCAAAATCCCGGCTCGACTGTTGCAGGTACACAGATCCCGACACAAGCAGAAAAGAAAAGCATAAGAAGAGGAAGGAGAAACATAAGAAGGAGCATCATGGACAAACATCAAAGTTCCAGATCAGATTGAAGGATGCAAGCTCCCTGACTGACCCAGAGCTAGGACAACTCCTCAAGACCCTAGCAGGTGAAGCAAAGATGAGGAGTGAGCAAAGAAATAAGGAACTCGACGACAAGAACACAGAACAGGTCGAGTTCCTCACCAAATGCCGAACCTGGTCCATTCCATCCTGCCGGGCCCCGTCGAGGTCGACACAGACAAACCGTTCGAAAGAGCGTATCAACTATTTGAGAGCCTGGTATCGGCACTCCAAGCTCACATTTAGGAAACAAAGGAGGAACAAAAAGAAGAAACTACCAGACTCCTAACAGAAAACCACTTAGAAAGCGCTAAGGACCACAATAGAAGAACAAATAGTGCTTGAAACAGCTAAACTGCAGAAACTAGAGAGGGAAGCACATCAGTGGGTGCAGCAAGCTATCCCCAATTTAGAAAAGGTCGACATCATCTATCCACAGATGAAATGACTTATAGACACTGCAGAAGAGAAGGACCAATTTATAGGTCCTGACATGGAGAGGATAGTAGAAGTCTCCATATCAGAAAAGATGTCGATCCTATCGAGCCTGACCACACTTACCATCGACATCCAGAAGATTTTGCAAAGTTGGTTAGATTTTCAACATAACCTCGCAGTAATAGCACCAGCCATTGTCAAATTCTGTGTACAAAAGTGACTGACCATTAGACTTCACATCCCATGAAGACAAGGCAAAACACAGTAACTATTGAGACCAGCAGAATTTTTGTACCTCCCTGTTTCTTCGGGACGAAGAAACGTTTTGTTCGTGGGGGAGATGTAGAAGGAGCAAGTCAATAAGTCGACTTGAACGATAGCCGACTTAGTCGATCAGCCGACTAAGTCGATGAGCCGACTTAGTTGATCAACCGACTAAGTCGGTCGGTCGACTAAACTAGAGATTAGGTCGGCCACCTAAGGTCGCGTCGGTTCATTGAACCGACAGGTAGTTATTTTGTAACTGTTTTGTAATCATATATATTAGGCTGTTGAGCCAGATGAGAACTCAATTCAGTTCTCTGTAATGTATGGACTCATTCGTATAATATAATCTGTTAATTCACCTATTTGTTCTTATCTATTGTCTCTATTTTATATGTATGTTTTAGTATGTATTATTGGTAACCTTATGTGATCTGTGAGATTACAACAATTATCATCATACATTTTGTTCTAGAGAAACTGATAGATATATGTCCCATAAATTTATAATAACTAAGATTTTGTATTCTCCATATGTGAACTTTGAAGGGTAAAAGATGAAATGTGATGGAAAATATTCACCCCGGGTCATGCTCCATGAGAGTGTCATCATCATATTCCCATCTGTGCCAAATCCTATCGTCAACCTGTAGAACATCTTTAGATAAGTGATATGCCAATGGATTTCTTTCACGAAACACATATTTAAAATATATCTCCGTGAACATGTCTATTATTCGAGCTACTTCCTCATAGATAGGCTTCAGGGTGATATTTTTTGGTGGTCTTTTTAGCTGCAACTAGTCCACCACTAATTTAGAATCTCCAAATATCTGAACTTTGTCAATCCCCTTTGAATATGCCAAGCATAAAACAAGTTTGTTTGGCATTAATTTTGCCTCGTTGTTTGAGTTGTCTCCTAACCCTGCAGAAAAATTGATCCATTGATTTTTGGATAAATATATAATAACTCTAACTCCTATGATTATTGGTTGACCTTGAGAGGCACCATCAAAGTATGCCCAACTACACGATTATCAATGGTTTCCTATGTGATCCTTCTAAGTATCCTTAAGTTGTGGGAAAGATTGAAGGATGGCTATACCACAATAGTATGAGCAAAGTATTTATCTTGTAGCAGGGATAATTTTAGGGGCGAATTTGAGCCCAGTGGGCTATTTTTCCATGTTTTTCTTCCCAAAAAGATTCGCCATTTTGCATTTTTTGAAGCCCTTTTTCGCCCAATTTTGATGGTGTAAAATTTTTTCACCCTAAAAAGCGCCAAATTATTATATAAACGATATAAAATCCTTGGAAATTAAAATATTTTTTGAAAAATATCGCCAATCATTTTATAGTTGGCGTTTTAAGAATTGGTAATATTCGCCAACATTTATACACTTTTAAATAAGTATGGTTCCTTAAAATCATCCCTGTCCTGGAGTATAACCAAGTTCTTGGATAGCCATATACCCCACATAAAAGACAGAGACGATGCCACACGATCTCAAATTTTTAACAATGCAACTTAATTGTGCTATTCCAAGTTTGATCATGCTTAAATAATCACACTACCTTGGTACACACTTTTGGTTGCGGTGCGACAAATTCTAGTTCTTTGTCCGTGTATCAACATGGATGGACGACATAATATGCAAATAGACACAATACTCCAATAATTATGAGGAATCATAGTTTTCTAGATATGAATAAATACAAAAACTAATAGCTTCACATTTCCTTGTAGATGATTTATTCCCTACCTTGAGATAATAAAGACATATTGTTTTATATTTTTGTAAGCTTTAAGTTGTTCATATCTCAATATACAAGTTTATGCTATTATCAATGAATTTTGAATCAAATTTCTCCAATAGTTATGAGAATTATATTCTTCTCTATATCTTTGTCATCTTCTCAATCTTATGCAATGATGAAATTTAAGATATGGATAAATATGAAAAAAATTAGCTTCACGTTTCCTTTGGAGATTATTTATTCCCTAACTTGAGATCATGGGATATTACTACCCCCCAAAAGCACCCAAGATCATTGCTTAGGACATCAAAGCCCGTCGTGGTGCAGAAGGAGACTTCACAAGAAAAAGGGGATAAGTTACACAAGGATGTGTAACACCTTCAAGTCTGGGGGAGAAGATAAGGCTACAATATAGGTATCATTTACAATCATCAATCCCCTATTCTATGTGTTAAGGAGCAATAACCATGGACAAAATAACCCCTTTTCTGTAGATAGGCTCCGATTTTAGTTAATTTCTAAGTAATGTTGAAATGTGATGATTTTTCCTTGCTTAATATGTCTTTCTATGAGCTAAAAAGTGGGTTAGCATCCCATATAGTTTAAATGCAGGTTCATGAGACAAGGTATCATCTTGCATTAATAATCTCAACATCGTTTTCCACATGATGGGGTGAAGGAACTCGAGTTTTATTGAAGGGACTTCGAGTCTCTCCTTGTTTTGAGATTATGGAAGATTTTCGAGTCGTTAGTCTCCAAATCACTCGAGTAGATATAGGAGAACAATTTATGAAAATATAATAAGTAGACGACTCATGTTTTTGTGAGACATATACAAAGATAGTTTTGACATAATTTCAGTAGCATACCTATTTTTAAGATTTTTGAGCAACAGTTTATTGGTACCTTTGGAACAAGGACTTTGTGAAGCAGCTAATACATATTTATGATTCATGCAACCTGTGAGTTCATAGTTTGTTTTAATTCATGTCGCACACTGTGAGGTGGGACCCCTCACGACGTAAAACATGAGTCTTGTGTTTATTTCCTTTTGAATTCGAATGCATTGTTGTTTTCCAGTCAGTAGTTGATTTTAATCATTTGAATTCATCATTAGTCTGGTTTATAATCATAGTCAGAACCTTGAAAAAGAATCCCCTATTTTCATCTATAAATGTGTAGAACAAATTTTGTAGTTATTTTGCATATCATTTGTAGTCTTGAAAGTTTGGTATATAATGCGATTTGACAGAACCATATTTGCATGCACTTGACATAGTTCAATTAATTAGTTTATATTCTATCTTCTGTTTTAAGAGTAGCCTCCAGTGAATTTCTAGATTGAAGTAATTTGGCTTTCGTAGAAGTAACTTTAATTGATGCAACTTAGAGATTTGCCTTAGAATATTCCTTTATGCTTATAAGTTATTTCCCGCTTTCATAGAGTAAATTTCCTGCTTTCATTTTCTGTTTTCATCGAGTAAATTCCTGCTTTTATAGAGTAATTTTCCTGCTTTCATAGATCAAGAATTCAATTGTTTTCTAGGGTAGCTTATTTACACTTCTAGTTTGTTCTTGAAATTCGTAGATTAAAACCTTAGTTGAATTAAAACCTCTCATCAAGTTGCACACACAATTCCAACATCTCTTAAGTTTGTATGTCCCTTGGTTGATAATTAAAGTAGGAATCATGAATTGTAGACATGTAAAGGAAAGCATATTAGGAGAACACCACCCATGACACCCCATTGGAGACATATGTTAACTTTGATTTACCTTGGGCTTGTATTTCAACCTTTAACTCTCTAAACACCCTAATTTCCCACTACAACCAACCCAATGGTCATCTCCAACTCTAAATTGATTTCCTCTTCCAACTTTTCAAAACCCCACTAAATTCTAACCTCTAGCCCCTAACCCATTAACACCTTGACTCGCTAACCTGCTACTACTAAATGACTAACCTATAAACTACCTAACACACAAACCTTCTAGCCCATTAATCCAAGTAACTCATTGACCTTCACCCTAGTTGACCATATTAGTCACCATTCACCGTGGTTTGACCATCATTAGGCATATTAATTATATATAACATATTAGTGATGGTTGTTGGGCATGTGTTGTACTCTTTGTAGGTAACATTCCCAAATCAAGGGGCTTTGGGTCTATTTTTCGTTAGTTTTGAATTGTTTTCGGCCCATGGTTTTGCAACCCATTCTAACTAAGTATGGTTAAGGAATTGGGGTTGTAATCTAATTCAGGTTTATGCATTAGGGTTTTGGATGCTATGATATTGTATTGTTAACATAAAATATAATACAGTGAGATGGAGAGTGGAGAAAGCCTTAGGAATGTTGATTTCCCCAATTTTGGGTTTCCAAGCTAAATCCATGTGTAATATGTGTGTGAGCCATTGTTAAATATTGTGTCTTAGATTATGTTTGGTATTGCTTTTCTTACACATTTTTATCAAAACTCTATCAAAGCAAGGCTATCGGCCTCAATGAGATGCCTTTGTTGCTAGGGTTTAACTCATCCTTTGAAGAGCAAGGGTATCTTAGGTCTACAATAAACTTGTGTTGGAGTGGGACTTTGTGCAGTTAATCTTCTGAAAGGAAAATGATGAGTAGTTCAAAAATAGAAATGAAGAGGTTTAACTACTAAATCTTTGAGTTATGGATGTTGAAGATTGAATATTTTCTTGTAGACAAAGATCAATGGATTGTTGTGGATCTAGGTACAAATTCCACTAGTATGTTGAAAGAAGACTAGGAAAAGTTGGAGAGAAAATTGAAAATCAAAATTCAACGCTACCTCTTAGATTCAATGTTGTTGAATGTAATGTCCTCTTCCTTTTAGGCCCTGAGGCTCATACCGCTAACCTATGTGATTTCTGTGGGTTCGAGCGGTTACTGATAACTAGGGAATCAGATCAGGACTGATGCCATCCATAGAAGATCTACGGCATCCTCACTTGGTCAAGAAGGGCCACCTGGGCCAAAGGCCACCTTCATGCATGACCATGCTCTTTGCATGCAAGTCAACGGCAAATTAGAAGATAAAGTGACCTAATTAGGTCAAAGATTAGGTTTTGCGCAGTTGAACTTTATAAATAGAAGGTAAAGCAAGAGGAGACCTCACTTATGATTATTGATTATTTTGGGAGCACTTGGATAGCAGCACAGCAGTTGGGGTTGGAGACGGAGTCTTCAGCTAACAGGATTTCGGCAGTGAAACATCTGTCCTAGTCTTATTCTGGGTAAGCCATACTGGTTCACCACTTGTTCTTCATATCATTCATCAGTTATATCGCACAGGGTAGAGATTGTTACAGAGGCACGGTGCAGCCGTAAGAGGGGGTTTTCCACCAGAAAGCCCTAATCAGCTATTGGGCCTTCAGATCTCAGTTTCCTTCCGAAACTCAGGCATCATTCTCACCAGCAGCTTCATACTCCGGTACCCAGTGACTATCAGCTCCATCTGAGCTCATCCGAAGGAGTTATCAGCATTTACAGACCTCCAGGGGCGTGAGCAGCTGCCTCAGAGAACCAAAACGTTTTCATACTTAGAGGGTTCAGAACGCCAGTATATTCCAGCCAATCTCTCCAGCACAGCAAGGCTATCAGCCTTGCAAATCGACGGATCCATCGGGCACCTCCTTCCTTGAGGGCATCACCTTTTTCTTTGATTGGGCGTCTTATTGCTGGAGCATTCACCGGAGACAACAGAGATCAGTTCCTCTTCGATCCAGATCTCAGTACTTGCAGACTTTATCTGCAGCAGTTTAGCCAGTTATCAGTGGTAAGTGTGCATTTTGTCTCACAAACCCTAACCCTAATTTTTCCTATAAAATAGGGATTTTTGCCTGGCAGTTTGTAAGCCCAGTTGTATCCGCATAATTGTTTAGAAATAGAAAATATCGGGATTTGGGATATTTCAGTGGTATCAGAGCCATTTTCTTGGCCAGCTGTGGGCTTAAGAGATGAAAAGTAGATGAATACAGAAGGGGATCCTTTTGTAACCTATAGGAGGAGGAAGAGTAGATACACAGGAGACTTTGAAGATATCCAGCTAGAGGATACCAATTCCGACATGGAACAGACAGGTATTCATGCGGATAGGGGAAAAGGAACGGGAGATGAGGAGGATCGGATGGACTTTTGCAACTTGGTCTCTGCATTGCAAGACTTAGCGAAAGGACAAAAAGAAGTCCTCAATGCAATCAGTAGACTGTCAGCGAAACCGGAACTAGGTATCAGCAGTACCCCCCCTTCACCGGTAGAGCGGGGATCTTCTAGCGGCAGTGGAAAGATGGCATACACCAACATCCAGAACACTCCCCACATATACAGCAGACCTACTATCAGGCCTACCATGCCTCACTTCTTGGCAGATACAGTAGGGGACCCGGTCATACAGGTAGAGCCCAGCGAGCCTTATGGGCCTTATTTGCAAGAGTACACAGACTTAGGAGATGAGTTTCATGTTGCTATGTCTTTCTCCGACTTCTGCAACATGAAGAGCAGGAACAGGCCCAGGAATTTCAACAAGGATTTCAATCACAACTATGAGCTGCAGAAAACCTTGGGTAGGTTGACCATCCCAAACTTTGATGGGACTCGCGGAGGATCAGCGAGAACATGGGTCCAAAAGTTGGATACCTATTTCCAGCTCAACCCCATGACAGAGACAGACGCCATTAAGTTGGCTACACTTCACTTGGACGGAGAGGCTCACGAATGGTGGTACCACGGACTGGTGACATTGGGTCACAACACCATACATTCTTACGGTGAGTTCACTCAGAGACTCATGGAGAGGTTTGACAGGAAAGATCCAGAGATCCATTTCAGGGAGTTGGCTCAACTCAAGCAGACTGGTAGCGCAGAATCATTCATTTTAGAGTTCCAGAGGCTAGCAGTTATGGTAACAGATGTGTCAGAGAGCAGACTGACTATGTTATTCATTGAGGCCCTCATAGAACCACTACGGGGATGGGTGAAAGCCTACAAACCCCTCACTCTGCAGGATGCTATTAGCAGGGCAAGGGATCTTCAGGATTCAGTTCCCAAAGACAAATTCCCTATGAAAACCAATTTTCCTGTTAGGGACAAGGACATGAAACCTTTCCAGCAGGATGTGCCCAAGAAAACCTGGTTAGATGAGGACACCAGGAAAGATTTGAGAAGGAAAAAGCTGTGCTTCACTTGCCAGGAACCATGGGTACCAGGACACAGATGCGCCGGGAAGGCGAAGGCACATTACATTGAGGTGTATTCAGACAGTGACAAGGACGACGATGAGCAGGAGGCCACAGAAGAGGAATCACACTAGGGTGATACACCAGAGGGAGTCATTGCTACACTGTCTGGAGTACCGAGATTCCATACTCTCAGGGTCAGGGGAGTAGTGCAGGGTCACAGAGTAGGAGTTCTGATTGATGGGGGAGCCACCCTCAATTTCATTGACTCCGCTTGGGTAGCCAAACGAGGTATGCAGACCGAGAAATTCGAGGGATTCACTGTAGCAGTAGCCGGGAACTCCAGCATGGAGTGCAACTACTGGATCCCAAAACTGAATGTTGCCTTGGGTAACTATCAGATGACAGACTCTTTCTATGTAGTGGATGTAGCGGATACTCATGTTGTATTGGGTGTTCAGTCGCTTTACTCTATAGAAAAATACACTACAGATTACAGGGCAATGGAGATGGAGTTTCAGGGGCCAGATGACAAACGGGTAGTTTTGAGGGGCATGAACACTTATCCCCCAAAATCGGTCTCGTCACAGAGAATGGAGGCAGTGCTTCGACAAGATGATATAGAATGGGCTGCAGAATGTTTTGTCACCTTCAGGAAACCCCCAGAGACCAGCTCACAACACCCCAATGACATTCAAGCCTTGCTACAGAAACACGAAAAGGTTTTTCGGGACCTTCCATCAGGCAGACCACCAGACCGGGGCTTTGAGCACATCATCGAGCTAGAGGAGGGGACACAAGCTGTCATCACCACTCCTTACAGGCATCCCAAGAGGTACAAAGATGAGATTGAGAAAACCATCAAGGAATTACTGGAGCTTGGTTACATACGACCCAGTTCTAGCCCCTTTGCATCTTCAGTAGTTCTGGTTAAGAAGAAGGACGACACTCTGCGTATGTGCATCGATTATCAAGCACTTAACAAAAAGACCATCAAGAACAGGTATCCCATTCCCAGGATTGACGAACTCATGGATGAAATTCGGGGAGCTCAATACTTCTCCAAGATCGATCTTCGCTCAGGGTACCATCAGATCAGGGTAAGGGACCAGGACATCCACAAAACAGCCTTCCGCTGTCACTTTGGGCACTATGAGTTTTTGGTCATGCCTTTCGGGCTTACCAATGCTCCAGCTACTTTCCAGTCGTGCATGAACCACACCTTCAGGGCACAGCTACGTAAGTTTCTACTTGTCGTCTTTGATGACATCTTGGTTTACAGCAAAACATGGGAAGAGCACTTGAAACACCTGGACAAGACGTTGAGTATTTTAGAAGAACAGTCGCTTTACGCGAAAATGTCCAAGTGTGAGTTTGGCATGAAGGAAATGCTGTACTTAGGACATGTGATCAATGCAGAAGGAGTACAGGTGGACATGGAGAAAATCCGAGCTATCAGAGATTGGCCTGCGCCAAAAATAGTGACAGAATTGAGAGGGTTCCTAGGTCTGTTCACGTATTACCGGTGGTACGTTAAGGGATTCTCCCAGTTTGCAGCACCCCTCACAGATCTCACCAAGAAGGGGGCATTTACTTGGACAGACTTAGCGTAGAAAACTTTCAAGGAGATGAAGGTTATCATGAGCTCTTGCCCAGTGTTAGCATTGCCAGACTTCTCACAACCCTTTACAGTAGAATGTGATGCCTCAGGAGAAGGGTTAGGAGCAGTATTGATGCAGAATCATCATCCTATTGCATTCGAGAGCCGTAAAGTGAAGAACTACAAGCGCCATTATTCCATATATGACAAAGAGATGCTAGCTATCTTGCATGCTCTCACAAAATTCAGACAGGACCTGGTGGGCAGTAAGTTCAAAATTAAAACAGATCATAACAGCCTCAAGTATTTCTTGGATCAGAAGGAACTGAATGAGCGACAGCAGAAATGGGTCAGCAAGGTACAAGCCTACGACTTCGAGATCGAGTACGTGAAAGGTAAGACTAATGTAGTAGTTGATGCATTATCTAGGCGTCCAGCCCCATTATCTCTCAATAGTATATCCACGGATTGGAGGGCATTTCTCTTAGTGGAATACTCCAAAAATAAATTCGCTTGCGAATTATTGGACGTGCAAATTCAGGACATATACAGGATTGTGGATGACATCATCTACTACAAAAACAGGATATATCTCGTTCCAGAATCTACATTGAGGAAGAAGATCATCCAGGCAGCTCATGATTCTCCTTTGTCAGGGCATCAAGGGTTCTTAAAGACCTACAGGCAGATCAGAGAGAGGTTCTCATGGAAGGGCCTCAAGGGGGAAATTATGCAGCATGTCCGGGAATGTAGTATCTGTCAGCAGAACAAGGTTGAGAACACACATCCAGCAGGGCTACTCCAGCCACTACCGATTCCAGAACAGAAGTGGGAGAGCATCTCCATGGACTTCATTACAGGCTTGCCCAAGGTCCAAGGGCGAGATTGTTTATATGTGGTAGTTGACAGAATGACCAAGTTTGCACACTTCTTCTCGATACCATCAGACTACTCACCAGCTCAGGTGGCGGAGTTATTTTTCAGGGAAGTTTTAAGGTTACACGGGTTGCCTAAGACCATTGTCAGTGATCGGGATAGCAGGTTCACAGGTGCCTTTTGGCAGGAACTGTTCAAATTGGTGGGGACCGAACTGGCTACTAGTATGAGCTATCACCCCCAGAGTGACGGGCAAATAGAAATAGTCAACAAGTGGATCGAAGGTTACCTCAGGAACTACGTAGCAGGGAAACAGAGAACATGGATCAAATGGCTACACCTAGGAGAGTACTGCTACAACACTACTTATCACACATCTATCAGGATGACTCCTTTTAAGGCATTATATGGTTATGAGGCCTTGGACTACGCAGATTTGGCATTTGGAGACAACAGGGCTCCTAAGGATAAGGATTGGATACAAGACAGTCAGGACATCTTGAAGGTATTGAAAGAGAATTTACGGACAGCCCAGAATCAACAGAATATGTATGCCGACAAACACAGGATTGAGCGGAGCTTTGAGGTAGGGGATCTAGTCTACTTAAGGCTCCAGCCTTACAGACAGTCGTCACTTAAGAAGAAAGGAGCAGAGAAATTAAAACCCCACTTCTATGGACCATACAAAATAATTCGGAAGGTGGGAGAGGTGGTATATGAGCTAGAGTTGCGCAGAGAAAGCAAAATCCACAATGTGTTCCATGTGTCCAGCCTGAAGAAGACTCTCGGACAACACATTGCTCCATCTACTGAATTGCCCCCTTTAGATGATGAAGGACTGCTGATACTGATTCCTGAACGGATCATACAGACCAGAGAGAGGAAGCTCAAGAACAGGGTGATCAAGGAATATTTCGTTCAATGGAAAGAACTACCGCCAGAGGATGCCACTTGGGAAGGTGAACAGGTATTGCAGCACCCCAGTTTGAAGTTGCTTGAGGACAAGCAATCTCGAGCGGGGAGGACTGTAATGTCCTCTTCCTTTTAGGCCCTGAGGCCCATACCACTAACCTATGTGATTCCTGTGGGTTCGAGCGGTTACTGATAACTAGGGAATCAGATCAGGACTGATGCCATCCATAGAAGATCTACGGCATCCTCACTTGGTCAAGAAGGGCCACCTGGGCCAAAGGCCACCTTCATGCATGACCATTGTCTTTTCCATGCTCCATACATGACCATGCTCTTTGCATGCAAGTCAACGGAAAATTAGAAGATAAAGTGACCTAATTAGGTCAAAGATTAGGTTTTGCGCAGTTGAACTTTATAAATAGAAGGTAAAGCAAGAGGAGACCTCACTTATGATTATTGATTATTTTGGGAGCACTTGGATAGCAGCACAGCGTGCAGCACAACAGTTGGGGTTGGAGACAGAGTCTTCAGCTAACAGGATTTCGGCAGTGAAACCGAAACTCAAGTCTTATTCCGGGTAAGCCATACTGGTTCACCACTTGTTCTTCATTTCATTCATCAGTTATATCGCAGAGGGTAGAGATTGTTGCAGAGGCACGGTGCAGCCGTAAGAGGGGGTTTTCCACCAGAAAGCCCTAATCAGCTATTGGGCCTTCAGATCTCAGTTTCCTTCCGAAACTCAGGCATCATTCTCACCAGCAGCTTCATACTCCGGTACCTAGTGACTATCAGCTCCATCTGAGCTCATCCGAAGGAGTTATCAGCATTTCTAGACCTCCAGGGGCGTGAGCAGCTGCCTCAGAGAACCAAAACGTTTTCATACTTAGAGGGTTCAGAACGCCAGTATATTCCAGCCAATCTCTCCGGCACAGCAAGGCTATCAGCCCTGCAAATTGGCGGATCCATCGGGCACCTCCTTCCTTGAGGGTGTCACCTTTTTCTCTGATTGGGCGTCTTATTGCTGGAGCATTCACCGGAGACAACAGAGATCAGTTCCTCTCCGATCCAGATCTCAGTACTTGCAGACTTTATCTGCAGCAGTTCAGCCAGTTATCAGTGGTAAGTGTGCATTCTGTCTCACAAACCCTAACCCTAATTTTTCCTATAAAATAGGGATTTTTGCCTGGCAGTTTGTAAGCCCAGTTGTATCCGCATAATTGTTTAGAAATAGAAAATATTGGGATTTGGAATATTTCATTGAACATCTCTAGATAAGATCATGCAAAGAAGTTGTGGAATAAGTTGGGGAATTTCTATCAGTCAAAGTCCCTAGTAAATAAATTATTTATTCAAAAGATGATTTTTCTTTTTCTGAGGGAGGATGGTGACAATGCAGTGGTATATCATTTAAATGTATTTAATACTCTAGTAAGTCAACTGACCTATGTTGGTATTAAGATGGAGGAAGAATGTAAGTGTATTACCTTGTTATGTTCTTTGCCAAACTCTTGGGATAATCTAGTTGTAGCAATTGGTAGTGCCACTTATTCCAAATTAAAGATTGAGGATCTAGTTGCATCCTTGTTATCAAAGAAAATGAGGAGAAAATCCAAGGAGGGTATCACTAAGGATGTTTTATCTGCGAGAGGTCATTCCCAAGAGAGGAAAAATATGTCATGTGGGAAAAATCTAAGTCTAGAGGTAGATCTAAATATCCATGAAAATTTGAAAAGAAATGTTGGAAATGTGGTAAAGATAGGCATTATAAGAAAAGTAATGCATATCTAAGAGTGTTGATAAAGATAAGGGATTTGATGTTGCCCCTTCCATAGAAACAAAACCCTCTGCAGATGAAGGAGGTGATGTTTACTTGGCATCTATAAGTACAGATGCAGATCATGATGTATGGTTGATCGATTTAGGTGATTCATTTCATATGAATCCTCATGGGGAGTGGTTTTGTGAATTCAAAAGTACAATGGAGGTGATGTTTTTCTAGGAGATGAATCGATAGCCAAATTCATGAAGCTTAGCAGGGTCAAGTTATTGCTCAAAGATAGAAGAACTAAAACTCTTCCTAGGGTTTTGCACATTCTAGATCTAACTAGAAACCTAATATCTATAAGTAAGATGGGTGATGCAGGTGTGCATACTGTATTTGAAAGGGACACATGAATGATTATTTTGAGGAGTTATGGTGTTTGTTAGTTATTGTAGCTCTAGAGGCACTCCGCATGGTCTTGTCTTGTATGTGGAAGTGACCATGCACTAGCTAGGCTACTTGACTTTGTAATGGTGTTTTATAAAGTTGTTTTTAAAGCGACTCTTATGTAATGTGACTTTTTAGAAAGTATCCCTTGGTTTTATTTTTATTAAGTGACTTTATGAAATAAAGTGCACATAATTTCATAAATTGAATAATGACTTTATCTAAAATTAAATGTAATTGATTTTGGAGGGAAAGTATCTCAACCGTTGGTCATGTAAAGGCACGATTAAATCTTGGCCTTTTGATTTAGGGATTGGGGAAGGTGCAAAGTCACTTTCTTGTTATAAGAGAGAGCCTCTGGGTAGTGTGAAGACAAGGAAATTTTTTTCCAAGAGTGAGCATTTGGAAAGATTGGTTTTCAGAGTGAGGGAGCACATTCTCGAGGAGAGGGCACAAATCCCAAGGAGAGGCATGCTTACCAAGGAGCATTTTTCTACTGGGCCATACTGTACGGATTGTTGGGTTGTACTTTTTTGTTGGCACAAATTTCGAGGTGTTGTTTTGTTGCACGCAAATCAAGGAAGGTTATACAAGTTGTACGGAATGCTGGGCATAATTTTTGAGGATGTGTTGCTATGTTGGAGGCCGTACAGGCCGTACTTCTATTTGGGCATGCAAATTGGGGTGTTGCATACTTTTCGAGGTGCCGGTAGAATCATTTATTGCTGGTTAAATGCTGTTGTAAATTAATTATTTTTTCTTGAAAATGCTGAATAAAATACTCTTGGATTGGTTTTCCCTAGAGGAGGTTTTCCAGGGTCATATTGACCAAAATTTTGTTGTTTAAATGGATTATTAGTATGGTGTTATATGTCATTTTCCGCTGTAAAAAAGACTTAGCGTCAGTGTTTCAGCTTCATGGTTGTTGGTTTAAATGCATGTGAAGTATTTTTATTAATGAAAGTTTAAGACTGAAATCTTGGTTATGTTATGTTTGACAAAATGTTTGAATGACCGAGGTATGATTTTTTGTCAATTTTCTACAGGGTATCAGATTTGAGGCTCTTTGATAACAGTTGGTTGTGGGTGCAACAATATTGTTGAGTTGATGGGCAAGGGTTATTGCTGACTTTTTTAACAACTTGTGTATTGGAAGACCTTATATACATGTGATTTGCAGGTGTTATAGCTGATTTTACCACACATGGTTGATCACATATTTATGGCCTTCCCTGTCCCTCTGCAGACTCTAAATGGACTTATATTATCCTTTGATGGTCCAAGATCATCCCTCAAAAACCCCTGTTTATTGATGTACGCAACTTTTAAACCCATACTCGTGTGTACACGCAACTTTTGACCTTAAACCCGTGTACATCGAGATGTGTGCATAAGTCCAAATATTTTTGGAGTTTTCCTCATATGAGTCCAAAGATCCTGACTCTTGGCCTTCCATATGCCTTGAGATTGCTCGGATTCGACCCTCCATTACCCTTTTGGAGTGTTGTATAAGGAACCCCTTGGATACATTGAAGAGGAGGAATTGAAGAGAACATAAACTATAGTCCATTGTTGCCTCAGTTTGCTGATACTTGAGTCTGCATCCCTTTGCCCTTTTGGAGCACTTTGTGTTCTTCCCAAGCTTGCCTTTGTCTTGTGAGCTTGCTATCGAGAGATGGAGGATTGAGGTGGTGGAGGCCCAGGTGGAGGACTTGGTTTCTCCGGTTCGTAGATGTGCCGACAGAGGTTGTCACTGTTGTAATCTCTGATTTTATTAATAGAAATATCTTTTCCTATCCAATTAATGTGCATTTGAATATGAATATTGTTTCCATGGATGTATTTAATTGCTTATACGTTGTTGAATATATATGCTAGAGTAGGTTTAACACATTATTATAGAGCATGCTTGTCTTGTTTGCTGTTGTTGAGAGCAAATTGCTAATGCAAGCATGAATTGGAAAATCTCAACGGGGATCTACTTCAACCATCCGGAACAAGGTACAATTCGATATCCCTTAGTGTTAGATGTTTGGTTTTTCTTGCATATTGGGAAAGATTGATTTCTAGTGTCTAGTTGTCTGTTGTGGTACCCCCAAAGCCATAGGAAGTTTCTCTCTGTAACTGAATTGGCGACTCCGCTGGGGAAGTTCCTTGTTTTTGCTTGGGGTTTGGGGCACAATGTGCTTGATCTTATTGACTTGCTCTTTGTTTCTCCTCGTTTCTATGTCGCATTTAGTAGTATGTTCATCCATTGACAGTCCCCTAGATTGGTTTGACCCTTGGCCTGCTTTTTACCACTTTCTTCTCTGTATACGCAGGTTTTTGGCTAAACGTCATGTACATACGTGGATTTTTGGCCAAAAATCGCGTATACATGCAGGTTTTTGGCCAAAAGTCGTGTACATACACTGCTGTTCTTTATACAATCGCGTAGATCCTCCCTTTTGGTTGAGTTTGATGTTGTGGGAAGTTGTTGGGTGGGTTGTGAGTGTGGTTGGGTCTTCCTCGGTTATGATGTTGTCTGTTGATTGCTTCTTTTGTGGCCAAAGACCGCTTTTTCATTGATTTTTCTTTGAAAGTAGTTCTAGTCATATTATCTCTTTTTGTTTTGGTATTGGTGCATTAGCCTTTTAGTCTTGGTGTCTTGCTTGGCTTGTCTTTTATACTTGCTGCAGAGACTGAGGGCTTTAGTGACTTTTATTGCATTTTCAAAACAATTATATAGTTGCATTCTTATTTGAATCTACATAGGGATTTGAGGAGGAAGTTACATTGGATTGCTTGGATGAGAGTTGTGTTCAGGTTTTCATTTAGGAATGATTGCAGTCTCATTTGAAGGAAAGAAAATTTGCATCTCATGTAGTGGCATACCCTGTTTTTGACTCTACAAAGATTACAGTTGACATTGTTTGTTAGGTGTGCACATTTATTTCACTGCTGAGTCATAACTTCATTAGTTGCACGACCATTTCCCTTTGAGTAATCACGGCCAATTAAAATCAGCGCTTAATTAAAATGAACTACACATTCTTCTTTGTTAGGGTACATCAACAAGATTAGGATTTAGAGTCTTGGAATAGTTCATTGTGAGTTAATTCTCCAAGACTACTAAACACAAACAATTAAGTGTCTGTCCAGGTGAGAGTGTGTAACTTTTGGTATAATTAGTGTTTCTTAGGATGCTCCTCTTACACAGGAGTTAAGTACGAGGCAATGCATGCGATTGTGATTGGGATGACCCATGGTCACTTTCTGTGAGCACCGAAGATATTTCCAGGATCGTATTCGTATATGTGGGTTCTTTCAAGAGTTTTGGGCTTTGCTACCCTTCCCATATGGTCGATCTCGCCTGCGATTGTCCTCCTGAGCATTGGTTATATTGGGGTGACCTTAGTTTCCTTACCTAGGTATCGCAGGGGGTGCTTGCAGAGGTTGTTTTGTGAGTGTCCTGGCCAGGTAGGGGTCGGACAACACAGTCGCTTTATGCGTTGAAGCTGAGGGCCACTATAATTGGTTATGTACCTCTGCTTATAATGTATGGGAGTTTCGAGCCTCTCCTAGGAGAGACATATCTGCTGCATTCGGGAGCTCACATATCCTCCCCTTGGTTGGCTTGTATTTTGGTTGTAGATTTTCTTAGGAGTGTGCTCTTTGTGTGCTAGTTGGCCTTTGGGATCCCAGTTACTTAACTATATTTATGCTCTCTTGAGTTCGAATCCTTTTCTTTTCGGCATGCCTGGTATCCTGTCACCCGTCCTTGGTCCTAGAACGGACCCTAGTGTCAGACTTGGGGGCATCACAACCCCTTACCATGCTCATGGATTTGGGAATGGTCATATTCCATCCTCTACTCCATCTGTGGAGGATTTTTATTCCCTTCGCTCGGTCTTTACACCAGTGGTCACCCTCACGGGGCTGTTAGTGGATACATGAACATTGGTTATACACCTTACATTCCTTCTTATGTCCCATCGTCCACCGCACTATTTCCTTTGAATGCAGTTGTCATGATCAATCCTCCATATAACCTATCGTTTGGACTTTTTACTGACTGTTTCTAGCTGTTTTGGACTAATATTATTGTCATGTAGGGTCTAGTTTTTGTACACTCTCTTTGAGTCTTTGATTCGTTCGTGCCTATTACAAGTATCATGTCTAAACTGGCATATAGGTTAGGATTTCACATCCGCTTGCATTTTGCATGACTTTATGACCGTTTCATTTTAGCCTTAGGTGCGAACCCATTCCATGATATCACGGAACCTTCATGCTGCTGTTAGAAGTGGTATCGTGTGAATGGTAGAGCTTTCCTACACATGGGTACCCTAGTTAGATCCTATGTTGCATTTGGTTTCCATGCTAAGATGCCTCCTGTAAGTTGTGGGAGTCCCTTTTCAGTCCCACCATGTCTTTGAGCAAGAGCTTCATATTCCTCTTGAAATTTATGTTGCACATTTCCCCTGGGACTCCCTTGTATATATCAAGTTGTAATTGCATCTTCATGAGTTTTGCTTGTCTTCTTGAGCTTTATGCTGGCTCCCTGACTATGAGTTATCAGCCATATAGCCCGAGCTTGTCTCATGTCTAGCAAGGCAGAGCCTTTTTACATATCTTTTGCAGCTTGATCATCCCTTTTACCGGGAGGAGACCTTCCCTCGAGTGTCGTTATCATGCACATATATCCTCATGTTCCACTGCTTGGAACTAGTTTGCTTGTCCCTTGACACTCGTCTCCTCCTAGATTTGTACTATAAAACACTTTTATTCTTTTTCAAGCTTTTCAAAATATCTGAAAAAGTCCAAAAAAAAATCAAAATACTAAAAAACTTGGATAAGAAAAGATGTTATCTTTGGCAGCAGTCGAGTCATGTCGCCTTCGAATAGAGCATTGTATATCACATCCGTTGGTTGGGTTATTAGTTTGAATTTAGGAGTTGTACTCGTTACTCTAAGTTTATCTCCATCGATTGGTTAAGCTTCCAGTCCCTATGGAGCCTCTGTCGATGCCTCCTATGTCATAGAGATGTCCCAGTTTGCATATTGAGTCCATGTTGCCTAACTTTAGTCACCATTCACCTTATGCTCTTGTTCGAAGGAAGTTGAAGCTTGAGTTGGCCATTCCTCAGTTATCTTGACTTTGCATGTCGGCCATTCACGGTGCTGTTACTGGTTCATGCACATCTTATTTGTTGAGTTCTTCCACATTATACATCGTTGTTGAGTACCTTGTGTTGGATGATGGGGGATGCCTTAATTTCCTCCTTCTAGTGGATTCCATTCCATCGACATCAGATCATTTATTCTGGAATAGGAGTCTAGAGCCATTTGAGTGCCTTGAGACTTACAGTCATCAGTGATAGGTTCTCTTGCCATCAACAGTTTTGGGAATACATCAATGTCCCATGATCGATGGATTCTTCCAAGTGTTCGACCTCAACACATCTATTCACACTTGTTAGATTGCACTATGTACCTTGATTCCCATTTTCATTATTGGTGGGTTATCTCGCGTCTGTTAATGATATACATCAATGACCGGTAATCAGACGATGGACTACTATGTTCGACCTTGACACCTCTATTCGCATAGTAGGACATGTACTCATAGCAGTTTGTGTAGAAGACCTTCCAGCTTGGTGGCATTCCATGTATACTACCTCCTTGATCGTGCTAGTGTTCATGAGATATGAGCTCTCATGATTTGATTCCAGTATATATTAGATATTTTCATCCACTATGGAGATCTTGATCCGTTGTGTATCTTTAGTCATTATGGAGATCTTGATCCATTGTATATCTTCATCCACTTTGGAGATTCTGATCTATTGTATATTGTACACGGCAATGACCACACATGACACATTTTGTATATCATGCCTATTCATGGCCATTGTACTCTTATGTATCTGGGACTGCTTCATGTATTTGCTATCACATGCAGAGATTTATCATTGTATTGTACTGATGGATGGCTGGTTCTTCCACCCGGGTCTTCATTACCCCACTTCTGGGATGGATTTTATAATGTATTTCAGCCATCATGTTACCCCTCTGACCTCACACAATAGGGGGCATCTGTTACAGCTGATTTTACCACACATGGTTGATCACATATTAATGGCCTTCCCTGTCCCTCTACGTACTCTATGGACCCTATGGAATTATATTATCCTTTGATGTTCCAAGATAATCCCTTAAAAACCCCTGTTTATTGTTGTATGTGACTTTTAAACCCATACTCGCGTGTACATGCGACTTTTGACCTCAAACCCGTGTACATCGGGATGTGTGCATAAGTCCAAATATTTTTGGAGTTTTCCTCATATGAGTCCAAAGATCCTGACTCTTGGCCTTCCATATGACTTGATATCGCTCGGATTCGACCCTCCATTACCCTTTTGGAGTGATATATAAGGAACCCCTAGATACATTGAAGAGTAAAGAAACTATAGTCCATTGTTGCCTCAATTTGCTTATACTTGAGTCTGCATCCCTTTGTCCCTTTGGCGCACTTTGTGTTCTTCCCAAGCTTGCCTTTGTCTTGTGAGCTTGCTATCGAGAGATGGAGGATTGAGTGGTGGAGGACAAGGTGGAGGACTCAGTTTCCCTGTCGTAGATGTGCCGACAGAGGTTGTCACTCTTGTAATCTCTGATTTTATTAATATAAATATCTTTTCCTGTCCAATTAATGTGCATTTGAATATGAATATTGTTTTCATGGATGTATTTAATTGCTTATACATTGTTGAATATATATGCTAGAGTAGGTCTAACACATTATTATAGAGTATGCTTGTCTTGTTTGTTGTTGTTGAGAGCAAATTGCTAATGCAAGTGTGAATTGGAAAAGCTCAACGGGGATCTACCTTAACTGTCCGAAACAAGGTACGATTCGATTAGTGTTCGATGTTTGGTTTCTCTTGCATATTGGGAAAGATTGATTTCTGGTGTCTAGCTGTCTATTGTGGTACCCCCAAAGCCATAGGAAGTTTCTCTTCGTAATCATAGGTGGTAGGGAAAGAGTGAAACTCTTGTTCTTTTGGTGGATTGTTTTTATTCTCTGAGATGGCTACCAGTTTGAGGTTGGAGGATAGATTGGATGGGGCTGGAAACTTTGTTCCTTGGAAGGCAAGAATAGTGGCTCATACTGCAAGAGAATGAGTTGTGGGATGAGGTGGTGAACAATACTACAACTAATCCCATTCAGAATCATGCTGAGGGTACTGCATTGGATGCCTTCAATAAGGATATAAAGGCAAATAGGATCATCCTTGATGTTGTCAAGGATCATGTTATTCCGCACATTATGAGTAAGACTAATGCTTATCTTATGTGGGAGTCCTTGACCAATATGTACCAAATCTCCAATATGCACCAGAAGATGGTGCTTAGGGAGAAGTTGAAGAGTATTAGAATGAACAAAGATGAGAGTGTGACTTCTTACCTTGTGAAGATCACACAAATGAGGGATGAGATTGCAACAATTGGTGATATTGTTGCGGGAAATGAGGTTGTGAGGACATCCATAAATGGCGTGGCCAAGTTATGGTTTTTTTTTATGGAAGCTATTGTTTCCAGGGAGAACATGCCTTCCTAGGATCGTCTCTGGGATGATTTTGTGTAGTAGGGGACCTGGAGGGTGTTGGTGCAGGATAGTTCATCAAGCTGTAAGGAAGAAGGAGAAAATGTTTCTCTTTCTGCTAAGAGCAAGAATAAGTCAAAGAAGGACTTAAGCAAAGTTTGGAGTTTTGCTTGCAGCTAGTATGGCCACCTTGTTTCTTAGTGTCCTAAGAAGAAGAAGAAGAAGGAGGAGGAGGATACAATTGTTGCAACTTCAATAGAGGTAGAGGAGTTTGCAAGAAGGTTCGAGAAGGACATATTGTTGTCCTCCCTTATTTCTAGTGTTGGTAGCAATGGAGTTGTTCAGAATGGTAGTTGGTATATTGATAGTGGAGCCACTCATCATATGACCAAAATATGGCATATATTCCATATCTTTATGAGACTGGTCCAAGCCGGTTTGTTCAATTAGAAAGGGAATAGGAACATGTTGTGCGAGGAGTTGGAAATGTCAGATTCCAACTTCGTCATGGAGGATACATCGAGTAGGATGGGGTTCTCTTTGTTCTAGGGTTGAGGGTTAATTTTCTCTCTGTCTCAGCCTTGGAGGATTCAGGGTATTCAACATTGTTCTAGAGGGGACATGTGTACATATCTTTAGAGAGAAATGACCTGGGACATGTTTATATATACTTGGAGAGAGAGAGGGACTGATTGATCCATAATTGATTGGTGATCAGTTCAGTGAGCTGTATAAGTTTAGTGCACAACCCACGATTGATGAGTCAGACAAGGAGCAGGAGGCTCCTAAGGCTGCAGTGGTGCCAAGGTTGTAGTATCGAGTTCCAATGGAAGAGATGAAGTTTATTCCGAGTACTGGAAAGAGGCTCAACTAGTATGAGCAGAGAAATGCTCAAGATTTGAGAGTGGATTCTCCTAGGAGCTTAGGGTTCAGGGTGGCTGCCAGGAGGTTATCTTCATTTTCGAGTTCATTGCAGGTAGTAGCGTTACTTCCAGGTTTAGAGGGAGCTCCTACTGAAAACAGTGTGATGGATTTGAGGATGGGACCTGATGATGATGATGGTAGTGAGTACCTCCCTCGCTAAGAGGGAGTGTTAACTATTTTAGCTCTGGAGGCACTCCGCATAGTTTTGTCTTGTATACAAAAGTGACCATGCACTAGCTAGGCTACTTGACTTTGCAATGGTGTTTTATAAAGTTGTTTTCAAAGTGATTCTTATGTAATGTGACTTTTTATAGAGTATCCCTTGGTTTTATTTTTATAAAGTGACTTTATGAAATAAAGTGCACATATTTCATAAAGTGAATGGTGACTTTATTAAAAATTAAATGTAACTGATTTTGGAGGGAAAGTATCTCAAGTGTTGATTATGTAAAGACAGGATTAAATATTGGCCTTTAGATTTAGGGATTGAGGAAAGTGAAAAGTCACATTCTTGTTATAAGAGAGAGCCTAGGGTAGTGTGCAAGACAAGGAAGACATTTTCCAAGAGTGAGCATTTGGCAAGATTGATTTTTAGAGAGAGGGAGCACATTTCTCAAGGAGAGGGCACAAATCCCAAGGAGAGGCACACTTCCCAAGAAGCATTTTTTGTTGGGACGTACTGTATGGATTGTTGGGCCATACTGTTGAGTTGTACTATTATGTTGGCACGAATTTCAAGGTGTTGTTTTGTTGCACGCAAATCGAGGAAGGTTATACAAGTTTTATGGATTGTTGGGCACACAAAATGAGTTGTTGGGCACATTTTTTGAGGAGGTGTTGATGTGGGGGAGGCCATACATGTCGTATTGCTATTTGGGCATGCAAATTGAGGTGCTACACACTTTTCTAGGTGCTACTACAATAATTTATTATTGGTTAACTGTTGCTGTAAATTGATTATTTTTTGCCTAAAAATGCTGAATAAAATACTTTTGGACTGGATTTCCCAGAGGGTTTTTTTCGAGGGTCATAATGACCAAATTTTTCTATTTAAATGGACTGTCAATCTATTGTTATATGTCTTTTTTCGCTGCAAAATAGACTTAGTTTCAGTGTTTCAGCTTCATGGTTGTTGGTTTAAATGCATGTGAAGTATTTTTATTAATGACAGTTTAAGATTGAAATCTGGGTTATGCTAAGTGTTTGACAAAATGTCTGAATGACTGAGGTTTGATTTTCTGTCAATTTCTACAGTGTTGATGCGGATCTACAGTGTTGATGCAGAGAGTTCAGCTTGTAACTTTGTAAAAGCTATTAGGATTTTTTTTACGGGTGTAATAATTTTGTTGTTCTTAAGGATAGTAATGAAGAAGACAAGACTCCTATTGTCCCTGTAGACAAGACAATTTGATGGCATAAGGGACTGAGACATATTAGAGAGAAGGGACTTCGAGCATTACATGGTAAAGGTATGGTAAAAGGTATGTCTATTTTCTCATTAGATTTTGATTTATATGAACATTGCATATATGCAAAGTATAATCAGTTAATATTCCCATTTGGTGCTACACGAACAAAATGAATCTTGGAGTTAATACACATTGATGGGTTTGGACCTATTCCTACTCCATCATTGGGTAAATCTATATATTATGTTTCATTCATTGATTATTTGTCAAGAAACACATGGGTTTATTTCCTCCATAAGAAATCTCAAAATTTTGAGAAATTTAAAGTGTTTAAAGCTCTTGTAGAAAACCACGAAGAGAAGAAAATTAAGGTATTGAGGATAGATAATAGTGGGGAGTTGTATGGAAGTGAGTTTGAGGAATATGTAAGAAGTGTGGAATAGGAAAGAAAAATACTACTCCACACATGTCTTAACATAATGGAGTTGCAGAAAGGTTGAACATGATGTTGATAAAGAAGGCAAGGAGTATGCTTAGTGGTGTAAGGTTATCACATGAATTCTGAGTAGATGCAATGGATATTGCATGTTTTTTGGTAAATCGATCATCTACATCAACATTGGTTGAAAAAAAATCCACATGAGGCATGTACTAGAGGAGATTTCCTAAAATTCACAAATGCATTAGAAAATATAGGTGTGTTGCAGAAGTAGAAAACATAGTACAGACTATGATCAATGGTATTCAGAAATACCATTATTCCATTATACAACAATTATGGAATACCTTAATACAAAATGTATATATGCACACAAGTTCTACCCAATATTCTTCATCATATAGATTGATCCAACTGACCATCTATTTATACACTTGAGTGTATAATCAATCTCCTTAAAGTAGCGTCAATTTGGTTAATTTGTTCACCCAAGGTGCCCCCCGTGAAGAGATTAGAGAAATTCGCATATCTTGGCCCTTATTTAGCCTAGTCAAGTCCACTTGGTCAAGGCCTAGTCATTTAGTCCTTAGTTGATTTTGACTACTAGTTGATATCTCTCAATCAATATTTTGTCCATCCACATTTCTACTCATTTAAGTTGGTTTTACAGATTGCAACAACCCTCCACTAAAAAAACTTGGAGAATTAGGAGGGTGGTATTATCTTAGCACCAACCTATAATGACAAGATCTTGAAACTCAAGAAAGGAATAAAACTTAACAAACTTTGCCTTTGTCAATGGCTTAGTAAAGCTAGAAATTTAATCATTTTCCCTGTTATAGAAGAGATACCACATTCTCCCGTGCCCATTTCCTGAGATAGTGTGCATGAAGCTGAACATGATTCATATTGCTATGGAAAATGCATTACAAGCCACTTCTATTACACTTTGATTATCATAATGCATTGTAGTCAAGTCCATGTAAGAAAATCCAAGTTTACTCATTAGGTTGTGAATCCATATCGCCTTAGTGCTTGTGTTAATTGCTCCAATGTATTCAACATCAACAGTAAATAATGAAACAATCTAATTCTTCTTACATGGTCATACAATCAGACTGGATCCAAGATGAAACACATACCTCAAAGTTGAATTCCAATCATCTACAAAACCAACCCAATGAGAGTCTCTCTATTTGCCCAACTAATTTGAATTTCTACTAGAATACTCGATACCAGGTTGATGTATAGTTTTTATACACTATTCAATCCCATTTGTGGCCTTCATATCACCCTCCTTTATATCCTACATGAACCTAGAGACCACACAAACTTAAGAAAATAAATATAAGGTCAACTATGACTTAAGTCAACAATGCTGACAACAATACTCTTGTACATAGTAGCATCAATTTTTGGAGAATCATATTCCTTTTCCAACTAAACTCTTAATGGTTACATAGTAGAACAAGGATTACAACCTTCCATTCTATATCTTTAAGAGATGTTATCCATACATAGGATGAGAGATGAATATATTATTATCCAACTACATAACATGGATGTTAGGAAATAAATGAAGAAAACATAATTCATTTATCTTAGATGTATCCTTCAATTATTGCTTTAAACCAATGATAAATTATCACTATTCATAGTGATAATCAAGTCATCCACATATAACACAATCAATAAGCAATCATCATTCACAATATGTACATAAACGTTGTGATCTAATTCACAACACTTGAAACCATGAAGAAGAAATAATTGCTCATTCTTCTCATATGATGCTTGATGCACATGTTTCAAGCCATACAAGGCTTTATTCAATTTGCATACAAGATTTCTATTTTTGCACAAAACTAGGTAGTTGTTACATTTTGATATCTTCATTAGGATCCCCAGGTAAGAAGACACTTTTCACATCCATTTGTTGTAACTTCCAACCACGATAATAGAAAGAGAAACAACAACTTAGACAAAATTGATCTTGCCAAATAGGAGAAATAGTCCGTGTACTGGATACCTTCTTTTTGAAAAAAATTCTTTGCTACAAATTAGTGAGTCTCATGTCTCTCAATAACATAATTGGAAGTAAACTTGATATGGTAGACTTATTGTAATTCACCACATTCTTTCCTCCTCGATAGGGAACCAATTCCCAAGTCTTATTTTTTTAGCAAGGAATCACATTCTTTAGTCACAGCAGTCAACCATTCGATTTTGTCATGTGCATCTGCATATGTTTCAAAATCGCATGTTTCTAGAACATGTGCCATGAGTGCAATATTAAGATGTCGTTTCTAGCCATGATTATTTCTTGAATAATTCACATCACCTACATCCATGCCAATAACCTCAATAGTCTTTGATACTCCACTAATTGGGATAATGAATCTACCTCGCATAAAGTTTTCCTACAATGTATCCACCATGAATTTACTCAGTCATACTATGAGTCCATTCGCCATCATAAATTTGACCAATAGTTTATTTAGCAATGGAAATTTGACAAGAAGTATGTTTAGATGCCTCAATCAATTCAAAAACTTGACTAATTGGTTTGGAAATCAACAACATCACATTAAGTAGATGTTAAGAGAATTTTTTTTGAAGTCTTCTCATCAAGTATGACATCTTGTCATGCTTAGTCAGATCATACAATTGATGCAAGAATGACACATCATAGTAACTGGCTATGATGTAAGAATGACCCTTGGGATTTGAATTCTTTCACTTGTCATCTGAAACATAGGCATAAGCTACGCATGAAAATGATTTGAGATGTCCAATCGATAGTTTCCTTCCATGCTCCTTTTCAAGAGGAGTCACATCCTACACTACTTTGGTGAGAACCTTGTTCAAAATGTAATTTGGACTAGCTATAATCTCTACCCAAAACCTGAATGCTATTCCTTTCATTTGAAGGAAACATATAACCATTTCAATAAGTCTTATACTTCCTTTCAGCAACACCATTCCACCTAGGAGTTTAAGGTACTACTTTTATCTGCCCTAAATTCCTTGAATGTTTTGAAAACCATATCCTTTGTTTTCAAGAAATAAACCCATGTAAACTTGGAAAGATCATCCCTTAAGGTGAGAACATACGTTACACCTACTAGAGCAGGATGGTTCATTGTATAAAGAACATTGCGCATAAGCTCCAACTATGATTTTTCCCTCCCAGGCTTCCCTTTCTCATATTTTTATTGATGATGTTTACCAAGAACACTACTCTCACATACAATTTTAGGAGGAACCACTTTAGGAAGTCCATGAACCATATTCGCTTGAGCCATCAATTCCGTATTTCTAAAATTCAGATGTCCAAGTTTCTCATTCCAAATTTTGCTATTATCATAAGTTTTGGTCACAATTGCAAATGTTCATATCCCTTTCATTGCACCCTTAAAGTCTCAAAACTATTACAAACAGAAACAAAATGTGGTTGGGTTGTTACCTGTTAAGAGAAAAATATACTGTTGGGGGAAGTTGTTTTTGGTAAGGAGGAGATTATTCATCAGTTCTTCTGTGCTGCTATTTAAGAAAGAAGGCAATATAAGGGTGATAAAATATGAAAACAAAGTGAGACTGGGTAAGGGTGATAAAATATGAAAACAAAGTGAGATTGGGTTGGGTGTTACCTGTTAACAGCAGAATGGACTGCTGGGGAAAGTTATATTTGGTGGTCAGGAGCGCGTTAATTAAGCCCACGTTATTAATGCAGCCCTTGCGCTCGTACTTCTTCGTTCGGTAACAAATCCCGCACAGAACCGCCCTCTTCTTCCCATGAACTGCAGGTGGCTGAGGATTGTTAAGCTGAAGAAGAAGGGATTTCCCATTTCCCCCCGCATCTCTCAAGCGGGGAGGTTTCGAACCCCCGACCCCGCTGTCATTAGCAACTTGGAAAAGAGTATTGCAGACTGCGCATCTGATGGTAGAGATCTTCAACGGTGGAAGTTGCAGAGGCGTCCGGCATTGGGGGCAGTTCACAACCTTGGCCATGAATTCCTTCCTTCCTTTGCTCTGCTTGGCTTGTCATTACAATAATAATTGTTGTGGACGGGACGAGACAGAATTCGGTGTATTTAAGCAGGAAACGAAAAGAGATTCGTATCGTAAAAAGAAAAAGGTGGCAGATTCTTGTCACGGAATATCTTGCAATTATGTGCGTGCGAAATGCTGGGGATTGGGAGAGAAATGTCTCGCAACTCAACGTGTAAAATGAGGAAAAGTTGATGCGTGAAGAGAACGCAGACTAGTTCAGTTTTTAGCTGAGAATAAATAAATATGATCAGATTACATATCAACTACGGTTATTTGAGCTTTTAGGTAAGAAAAATATTAACTTTGGATAGATTACATATCAAGCTCCCGAGCACTCTTTTACATTCAAAAGAGAAATTGCATTAAGTTATCTATTTATAGCAAATTGCCATACTTACTTTACCTTTTTGCTTTAAAAGGAAAAATGAGAATAAGTTTCTATGTATTCTACTTTTGCATTCAGAAGAGAGATGAGACGCTGCTTCAGGCCTACCCAGGGTTTGCCTATGAAATTGTTCCTGCAACCAAACTGAAGTAGTAGCTTAATGTGTTTATATATACAATGATTGAGCACATTATGATAATCAATGAGTAATAATGTGTTTGCAAATTTTCACTAAGCATTAGCATAGATCCATCTTAAAAGGGATCTACCAAGCTCATAGAGGGATAAAATCTCTTGAGTTACAAAACCCATTTTTAGAGTGTAAAAGTTGAGGAAGTGTTTTAATTTATCTAATTTGTAGAAATCATCAAATTCCTGCTAAAAATTATTGGAAAACAAAAGGTCACCCCTTTAGCCTAAGTTTAATCATTATCCAATACCATGATGCAAAGGATAATTCTTTATGTACTTCCTTATAATCAAATGAATTTGCCATTCCTTTATATTTCTTAGAACTTGAAATACCACCATGATTTGTCCTTAACACTTTGCATTTAATTTGGAATTGGAATCTTTAAGGTCCATCAAATCCATCCATGAAAGCACTCATCGTTCCACTTAGAGTATACATTTGAATCTACTACAATGCATAAAACCTTCATTAATAAAATATACATTGATATGTTGATACCTTGATATGGATGTTTCTTTAGCCTATACAATGCTTTCTATTTAAAGAGTGTGTTTTCTTTTCCAAACTTTATATAACTGGTTGGTTGTGTAAATCTCCTCCCTTAACAAAAAAAAATGTATTTCACTTCAAGTTGGTTTACATGTAGATCTAGTTCTATTGTAACAGAGAACAATACCATGGTGGAATTCATTAACTTATAAATGAAAAGGGTTCCCACTAGTCCATACTCTCAACCTATATGTATCACTTTGCTACTAGTGGTGCCCTATATCAATAAATACATTCACGTGGCTAGTATGCTTTCTTTCAAAACCAAGTCCTACATTTTCCTTCCTACTCAAAGGGAGATTTATAAGTATTTCAATGATCCATTTCTTAATAATAATAATAACCAAGGTAGATACCAATTTCTTGTATGAGACCTCTTTTTCGTGAGACAAGGGACCCCCTATGTATCACGTATCAAGAGTCTGGAACACCAACCAAAACTATTTTCACATAGTGAATTGAAAACCAACATTTGTGGTGATTTAAAAAAAAAAAAAAAAAAACATTTAAAAAATGTGACTTTAACCATACAAATAAATAAAAAATAAAAAATAATTAAAAACTTACAAACACATAAAAATGAGGGCACTGTACCTTTCTTAACACCTATTTGTATCATGAATCAATCGACCATGGGAGAAGAGGATCTACCCTCTACTTTTGTATCTCCGTGTTTTATAATTTTTTGTTATTATTGTTTTTAATGTTTACATAAATATTATTACAACATGAATGAGTCTAATGGTTAATGATATGTGTTTCCTTCTTGGAGGTTACACGTTTGAATCTTGAGGGGATAAGGTATGTGCACCTTTGTACATGCAGTATTCAAATTGTTGCGTGGAGCAGGTTCCTTGTCCCATAAACAAAGGGGCCTTATATGCCACACTAGTACTCCTAACCCAAAGGGACTATATATGACTTGAACCCATGACTTATCAATGATCTCCACCTTGAAACTAGTCGATTCAAATAGGTTACGCTAATCCACTAGACTTAAATGCTTGAAACACCTTATTGCACTCTCAAACACTTAAGTAAGAGTGAGATTGTATGTATCTTGATAGCCCCAATCAACCCACAAGAGAAAAGATGTAACTAGCGAGATTTGAACTTGAGTGGCGAGGAAATAACTTCTCCTCTTAATTACCCAAGCTACAACCAATGGAAAATTGTTTGGAAACATCTTGTCCTGCCCAATTGACACCATCGATACCAAACATTATGTACCACATGCTTAAGATATCATAATGAATCAAAGTACACACTATGTACACTAAATGTGAAGGTAGAGCATAACTCCGATATAGATAAGAGTGATGAATTAGACAATAACTCCTTAAAGAATAGAATAACCTCCTCCTATTACTCTAATACATTCATATATCCAAATCACAAGTTACCACAATAATGACCACATGACTTCTATACATACATATTCCAACTCATTGCACACGTGCCCCCATTATTAGTCCAACCTTATTGTATATATATTTACTTACATTTACCCCCACATATGCCCCCCTTGGGTCATATCATACTAATTTACTGACTTCGTCATTTATATTGACAAACTTAGAAATCAAGGCATTTCTCAAATTTTGTGATTTGTTTATTTTAAAAAATGTGCTTAATGTTTTTAATTTTATTTTTAATATATGTAAAAAGTTTCTACAATGGTCATTTTGGACCATCGTTACCAAAAGGTCACACAAAAATGTGTGTGTGTGTGTGTATAGAAAGATTGATTTTTAAACTATTTTGACATTTGGGAATTAAAAAACAACTTTGCAAATTTGATGTCTACCGCGTAATCACATTTTTGTTATAGTTTATGCTTTGGTTATGCTTTGATGCGCTAGATGTGTTAATGTACCTAGTACACTCTAGCTTGGGTATACAACTAACAATAAGACATATCCAAAATGACACTGAAATGTGTAACACTATTTCATTGATTTGTAAATGTCCATTGTATGTAGCTTGGGTGGTTGAGAGGTTGATAACCTCTTCACGTAGGTTCAAATACTTGTAAGTGATGTGCTTGTCTTAATTGAACCCCCCTTGTTCGGACAATGTTTTCCCTCCCCACATGCCTCACAGTGTAACAGGGAAGTACCAAGGATATATTGGCCTCTTGAAAGATAGAGGTGTGAACCACATGAAAAAAATAAAAAAATTCATTGATTTGTAATCAAATGATACTAAAAGGGGGGAACACCAATTTATACTAAAGAGAGACTAAAATATTGAGTTCCTAACTTGTGGCCCATTATGCCTTTAAGGGAAATTAGGCTTTTATTTAACAAGTTAATCTTAAACACACTAAAAATCACTTAATGACCCAATTATTAGATTAATAATATTATTAACACAATAGATTATGTTCAAAATAAGTTGTATCTAGGTACACAACATTCCCTTTCCCTTAAAAAAGATGTGTCTCAAAGCTATTCCTAATCCTATGTAGTGTTTAGGTTTTCTGATTACATAAAACTAGGGCAATGAGTATTGTTAGCTTTTCAGGCCATTCCATAAGTGTTTACACTATGCTTAGGGGTGTTTCATGCGATGTAGGATGCATAGTGTGCTGACTACCCTTGGTTGTTTCATGATGGAATTGCACATTAGAGATAACTTACTCTTGGATTTCCATGCCTTGACTTGTTGCTCATGTGGCACACTTCCTTGGAGAATTGGAGACATGTGTAGCATGGTGAAATTATTCATTAGTTTCACTTAGATATTGTTTGCTTGCTTGGGGGGACAACTCACATTGGAGGAGGAGGAAATTGAGCCCTAGATGGCACGAGGACACTTGGTTCTTACATGGAGGATTGTACTTGACTTGAGGATTCTTTGTTTGAGGATTGGCGATGTAGGTGTGGTGGACTAAAAGGGACACATGGCTTAGGAGGGAGTGTTGGAACATTGGAGGTCTTTGGAGGATCATTTGACACATCTCATGGGGAGTTCAACCTTGGACCCTTGCTTGTTGGATGTGCTTCCCTTAGATATTGACACATGTCACTGGAGGTTAGAATGTTCCATATGTTGGCCTTTATAATGATTAGTTAGGTTGCTTATTGTGGACTTGATCCACTTTATAATTGTTTGCCTCCCTCACCTTTCATATAAATAAATAGGGAGAGATTTAATTAGTTTCATCACATGCAATGGTTCACTCATGTACTCAAATACTTGTGTTCGATATGTGAGAGCTAGAGTGAAGTAGTCTACTTGTACTCTTCGTCAATTATATCATTCTCTTTGCCTTGAGTGCTAGGGTTCTTGGATGAATTTCAAGGGAAGATTAGCATTATGTTTTCACCCTAGGGAGACAAAGAATACTAGGGTTTGGGATAAGTCATAGGGGAGAAAGGGATTTTTTTTATCTTGGGCCTATTGTGAGAGAATATCACTAGGGGTTTGTGGCATTTGGAAATCCTAGTGCTACTAGATGTGGCAATTCTAAAGAAGATGGAGGGAAATGATATTGTACACTTGTCACATATACGTGTAGGTGCAAGGAGAACTTGCGAGTGGATATGCTAGCTTATTGAGGATTTTAGGTGGAGTGACTAGCTTTGGTTAGAAGTGATTCCTAGCTAGGATGAGTTAGTGGCTAGGGTTTTCTTATGGTTTCCCTAACTAGGATTTGGATAGCTTGACTTGTACAAGTTTTTGATAAGATGTGGGTATGTTCATGTACTCATATTTTATATATAGATGAAGTGTTCCAACTCTCTGAATTTTGTGTAGTTGTAGATTTTAATTTTAACTTATGTTCTCTTCTTGATTGTGTGGATTCTAGTGTTGCTTATGCATGTTGATTTGACATGACATATAGTTAGACTTGGTTATGTGACTTAACACCTATCTAGAAGATAAGATGACATATTTACTATTATTGTAAGACATTTTGTACTTGTTATATGCTTGGAAAGTATTCCCTAATGGATATAGCATTGTCATATTGAAGTAAAATTGAATGGTATTTATTTTCTTGGTTTGCCCTATGAAATTTGGTTGAAGAGAGGTGAAATATGACTAAAAGTGAAATAAATTCATATTTTAGATTCAACCATAAAGCTAAAATTCCATAGGAAATAGATTTTGGAAACCTCAAGGTGGAGATATAATTTTGGAATTTGCATTAATTTTCCATTTCTTGAACTTTCTACATGGCTTTAGAGCATTTTAAAAATTTCTACAAGTACTACTTTAGCTCAACTTTGAGAGAAATTTTCTTGAAGGGAAGTAGTATGTAGTGCCCCACGTTTGCAACCATTCCATAGACATATATGATTGGACACTATAGTGACATAGTCATACATGTTGCGCACTACTAAGGATACTTGACACCCCCTAATTATACACACAGAGTATAATATGGTCAAGGTTGACTACTCCCTGGATGCTTGACCAACCTATGTGGCACATGTAGTGCAAGAATGTATGCAATGTATATGTAGAACTTGCATGATAATTGATGTGACATTGGATGAGACATGTTAAATATTAAATGACACTTGTCAAACCTTACAAAAGTAGGTTTTAGAAAAGACACTTGTGAAGTGGGATTTAACACTTGTCAACATGCGTTTTAAAGTTGGAATTTGAAAATAGGATAGGAAACTTGGGAAATTATTCAAAACATGAAGTATATTTGGAAATTCCTTTCCCAAAGCTACAAAATCATAATTCTAGCATGAGAACAAAAGGCGGGGGTGAAAGTAGTTGAACACTAAAAAAATAGGCCATGGAATAATAATGAGGCTTTCATTATGCTAGAAAAATAATGTTATGTTGAGAGGGGTGTGGGATTAGGTTTGAGAAGGTGATTGGACCATGAGATGTGTGTAAAGACTTAGGACCCCAACATGTACGTCAATCCTCGAGGTGCATTGATTGTGTTAGGTTAATCTTGATTTGGTTATAGAGTGATTAAAAATAGCCTTGATTCAATCAATAATTGGTTTACCATTGGTGGTTTATGGGAACAAGGCATGGGTAATCCATGGAATTTTCATTTGATGAAGCCTATTTAAAGGGTTTAGTAAATCTATTGTAAGATGCCTATGTGTGTCCAGTGTTGGTCAGATTAACCATTCCTTGGAGCAGGGTCCCGCAGCTACAGAAGAAGCTGGCAGTTTTAGCGGACAAACAGTTTTGGCGGAGAGGAGCTAAGGTAGAGCTACGATGCCGTAGAATGTTTCTAGCTGTAGAGCAGAGCTGGAAACCATGACTGTTAGGATAGAGAAGTCAAGGAAGACGACAATACTTGAGCGGCCGAGAAGAGAGAGCTCACCCACTGCATTGAAGGCAGCGATGAAGACAGGAGGGCTCAACTACCCTAATAAAGGAAAAGGAGCAACGAGGCCTGAGGTATTGAAGATGAAGGAAAGAAGAAAGGAAGCGGTGCATAGTACCCATGGTCAGCGTCGGGAAGCATGGAAGACTGTAGAGAGCAGTGGTGTGACATAAAGCGGCTGTTAACACCTATATTTAACAAAGGGAGAAATAAGACCATGGTGGGGATAAGGTAACGTTGTTTAAATACTTTGGTTAAAGGATATAATGCAAGGGTGGAATGATAGTCAAAATATCGATCAGGATGCCAAAGAGCCCAGGCCGGGATGAAGGGAGGACGAAAATCAATGGTTGGTATTCCCCCCGCCCTTCGCAACATGCAAGGAAGATAAGACAGGTTCCGGCTTTTAACCAGCTGCACAGATCAAAGGTTATAAAGTCGTCCTGGGCAGATCCACGGTTCACATCAAATCTGCTTTGTGAAGGCACGAGTTGGTTAAGAAAATGGAGTCTGGAGGAATCGTGTATCCTTCTCTCTATCTAACGGCGGGAAGGCGAGGTCGGATCATATTGAGGGACGAGATTGATTCCGGAAGCGAAACCTGCACGGTGCATAAGCCCAAAGGGCCCAGCGGAATTTGTTATCCGATGAGAGATCTGACGGACATAAATCAAAGCGGGATAGATCAACGGTTATTGTGAATATTATTTCATACCTGCCAAATACATAAATCTTTGAATATTATTTCATACCTGCTCTAGTTAAATCTGGTCTTGTTAAATCTTTATTGAGAGATCCCTCTCTGGAAGAAAACACCAGTTTCTTCCTAAAGTGGTTTTGCTGTTACCTTGGGGTATACCTTTTACAACCTGGGTACATCCTGAGTGCTAACAAACTGGCGCCGTTGCCGGGGACGAAGGTGCTTATCTGCCCCGGGAGAACGACAAAGATTAAGAGAGATTTCTGTGGCCAAACAGGAATTTCAAGAAGAAAAGAAGGTTGTATATTTGCCCTGGCGACTTCATTGTGTAATTCTTCCAGAATTCAAGAACGTCATTCTCGCTTCATGGAGACATACACGAGGTAACTTTGATACTGAGATCCTGAAAAGCTTTGAAGATCCAGAAAAGTTGTTTAAGAGAAAAAATAAAGAGAAGTTTGATTTTCCTTTGTTCAGCCCATCATCTTCACCTGATTCTCATATTAATCCAGCTTGGGAATTCAATACTGCGCAGACCCTATTGAGGACTAGATCCGAACTCGACCTAAAAAATGCTGAGTTCATTCCTTGTAGGCTGAGAGCTAGGTCTGAATCCGACCTCAAAAATACTGAGTCCAATCCTAGTAGATCCGAGTCCTATCTGTTAGATTCCCTCTGGAAGGACGTGCAACAAACCTCTAAAGCTGAAACAACAACCTCCGAGCATCCTCAAAGTACTGCAGTTCCTGTGAACCCACCCAGACCAATGGCTGCCAGATTTGCTCCCTTGCGTTTGCCAGCCGTATTACATGATCTCCCCAAAAATTATTCTCAGAGGATTTCTTTGTTTGATGGGGAAGGTGATATAACCGCAAAACAGCATGTTGCCAAGTTTGAAGATTTCATTGACTTGGAAGAAGTTGACTATCCTGATGTCAAACTGCAGTTATTTGCCCAAAGTTTGTCTGGGGAAGCAAAGAAGTGGTTTAAATACTTGCCTAATGGATCTATAGCAAATTTCCAGGCTTTTCAGAATGCCTTTCTGGACAGGTGGGACGATAAACAGAATCCTCTGTAGCTGTTATCTCAGTACAATGGTCTTAAGAAGGGGGGTTTTGAGTCTGTTCACGAATTTTCGAGCAGATTCATGAGGGCTTACAACTCTATTCCTGAAGATATTAAACCTTCTCCTGCAGCTGCTCAACTGCATTATGCTGGAGCTTTTGATAATGATTTTGCATTTTCATTACGGGAAAGGAGATCGACAACTCTTGCTGCCATGTTTACTGATACCCTAGAAGTGGAAGCTAACATGATGGCTAGTGGGAAGATAAAACATAGAGACATAGACAGGAGGAGAAAAGAAGACAATGGGCCCTCCACTTCATCTTCTTCCACTGATGTTAAATTTGAGACAATGTTGAAGACCATGGAAAAGTTGATGGATAGGTTAACCATGGATACTAGGCCTTTCAACAGGGAGCAGGGGGATCCCCAAATCGGGAATCCAAATTTCAGGAGACCCAATCCCCCTGTTCCTCCCCAGAACAGGCAGAGAAATCCAAGAAACCAAGAAGAACAGCCTATTCGTCCGCCTTTCCCTGAAAAT